>CM061536.1:92251581-92835012 GCA_030545055.2 Neoaliturus tenellus
AGTGGGGGAAGGGGTGGTGGGGGGAAGGTTGCCGTTTTATAAGCCCTCTCCCTAGGCGGCGCTTCTCATTCGATCGCCAACTTTCAAACAATAAACACCTCTCCCATGGCACGAATGAATTATCCCACTATCACCAACTAGTTCAACTTTGAACTATTTCTGGTGGTAGTTGGGTAGGCTTTTTTAAAACTTACTCTGGATGACCTTGACATACTTTCCAGGCCCCCAGTTATAACTGTTGAATTTCAGTTTTGATCTTACTCTTAATTTTTGTTCAACTTTTAGAGTTTAGTTAACACAGTTGAATTTTACTTTTCAACTAACTCTTCATTCATGCCCAAATCTACTTCAAATTCAGGGCATATGCTCTCGCCATCTGCACCCTGCAGCTGCCCTGGCAGCTGACACCATCTGACCCCTGCAGCTGCCCTGGCAGCTGACGTCACTTCCGGTTTAGAAGTGGCTTTTTCCCACTACTCACCTCCGTTCTTTTGTGTGACCTTTCTCGGGCCTTTGATTGTGTGTCACGCAATCTTTTATTGGCCAAGCTCGAGAGGTATGGGGTAAGAGGTGGTGCGCTCCCTGTACTTAAATCATATTTATCAGGACGATCACAAGTTGTTACATGGAACTGCACAAATTCTGCACCTTTGACTGTAAAGTATGGAGTCCCACAGGGCTCCATACTGGGCCCAGTCCTCTTCATTGTATCCATCAATGATTTGTATTACAGAGTGATGTGTAATGTCCTTATCTATGCGGATGACACTACTCTGATCTCGTGTCACTCAGACTTTGCTGTAGCGAAGACGGCTGTTCAGGAACTATTTGAAATAGCCTCTGCATGGTTCCGTAATAATAAGCTCGTAATGAATGAGGCCAAAACTCAATTTATTACTTCAATTAATGGAGTCAAATGCAAGGAACAGGAAGAAGCTGACAGCAGGATTTTCCTCCACGCCAAAGACAGTGTTGAACATGGAGCAAAAAGGGTCATTATTTTCACAGTAGATACTGATGTCGTTGTTTCGGCAATATCTTTTTTTCACACTCTCAAAACCGTTGGACTTCAGGAGATGTGGATTCTCTTCGGTGCTGGGAAGAATCAGAGATTTATAAATACTAATGCAATTTTTGAAAGTATGGGAGAACATAAAGCTGTTGCATTGAGAGGATTTCATGCATTCACAGGATCGGATGGGACATCATCATTTGCAATGAAAGGTAAACAGACAGCTTGGACCGTGTGGAAATTATTTCCTGAAGCTACTGCAGCCTTCCATGCAATCTCTCTACCACAGGAGTCCATTTCTTACGAAACTTTAAAAGTCCTGGAGAAGTTTAGAGTCTTCTTTTATTACAAAGATGCTGAAGATTTCTCAGTTAATCGTATCAGAAAGTTTTTCTTTATTTCAAAAAATCGTGGTTTACAAAGTCTACCCCCAACTAGAGAGGCAGCACTGCCTTCGTTCAGCATACCTTGCAGGCCAAGTTTGGGGTCGTGCATGCTCAGTGAAGGACAACACTCCAAAGCCAGATGGATGGGGATGGACCATGGTTGCTGGGGAGTGAACACCTGTTTGGTCTTCTCTTCCCCCAATTATGGCAGAATGTAGAAAATTAGTTAAGTGAAGTTGCACTGAATGCCATACACGATGCTCCTGTATGAAGGCTAAGGTTCCATGCACGCTACTTTACAAGAAATTCTCTGGGAGTCGACAGTGCATCAACAAGTATGAAAGCTATCAAGTGGAAGATGAATACGTGATCTAAAATCATGGAGAAGCACTTAATTTAAATGTGGACTGTTTCTTGGGTTTTGTTTGTAACAGTTTGTTACATTATTGTAATTCCTGTTTTCGATGTTATTAAAATATGTGTTTTTTCTAAAGCTAATAATCACTTTTTTTATACTCAACGCTGCACACATACCCCTTTTCCTTTAGTATGAAAAATCGTACCACAACTATAATGTTACTTACCAAATGTATCATAAAATAGTAAAGTTTTTAGTTTTTTTAAAGATGATGCAGAACGCTTAGGTTTTACAGTAAAATGTGAAATATAAAAAAGTTTCCTTATAAAATCAGCTTTGAAATAATAACAAGTTTATTGAAATCGGACCATTAGAAGCTGAGATACAACAAATATGGTGCAACATTACGTGGGCATATGGCGGCCATCTTTAATGGCCGCCATTTTGGTGTCCTACACGGAATTTGAAGTGGCTCCCTATCTGAAAAGTTACCTTTGGGCATGAGCTATGATCATAGAAATTGCCATATCCCAATCAAAAAGTGCAGCTTTTTCCTGTTTATGGCCATGTACACAACGTACTATAAAGATTAAAACATATATTTTTAAAAGGTAGTCATTGCTGGTTTTTCTATTTTATTTATTTATTTTTCTACTTGCTTACAACAGGTTAATAATGCCTAATTACAATAATAAAGCAGTATCCAACGTTTATTACTATTCATTGTTTAAGTTATAGTGAATGGATGGCAAAAGACCACTTTTGATAAAAGTAACTCATCCTTCAGGAGTGTAAGGGAAACGCCCCCAGGGCGGCTTTAGACCATTTGGTCTGACGACCCCGGGCTCCCGAGCCAAGCTGAGGGTCTCCTTTCTCGCAGTTTTTCTAGAGCTAAGGTCTTACTTCCAATCACTCAAGTCTTAACTCGCCGTCTTTTTTCTTTGCTGAGGTAATCTTGCTCATCCTCTTCTTATTTTTGACCCCACATCACGGGTGTCCTTCCCCTCTCTTTCGATTGACTCTTGCTGGAAAGTCTTGGGAGTATCACTATTTGATGGACCACATCTTCCATACGGTGGACCATCCTGCTAACGTGAGTAAGCAGATGGCCCATGACGGGGGTCCTCTGTCCAACAGAAGACGGCTATTTATGTCCACAGTAAAGTCCGTACTCCTTTAGGCTGCGGCCACACGAACGGTTATTTTTACTCACAAACGCAGACAACTTAATTATAGAGTTGTGAAATTATACTTAATTATAGACAACTTCTTTATAGAGAACCCATTGTTATGTCAACAACACTTCATATCCGTTGTTTTGGAATTGATCATACTTTATTCGCAGTTTTTAAATAGCTTAAAAAAAGAGAATCCCTTATTATCAAAGTGTTATATAAAAAATTGAAGGCATATTGTTATATAATAGTAAAGAAGACAATCAAAAGGAGGTATTTAAATTCAAAATACCCTGAATTTATAAAAAAAATTAAGTTTTATTTTAAAAGACGATTACTTTGGCCTATCTCATTTATTTACCTTCCTTACAAGGTATAACGTATCAAGTATTAAACGTGGTCTTCTTGATAGAAAGTATACATAATCCTTTTAAAATTACATCTTTAATGTTGACGTCATAAATTTAAAATGAAAACAGTGAAGCTTGCTCAAACCAAATATAATTTTTTATGGGTTGCAATTTAAGTATATTTTAAGAGATGGCCATTTAATTATTTAATCCTTGACAGCACTTTATAAAACAGTTAGTTATAAAGTCTTTTTTATCATTCTGCACGAAATCAGCCTGTTTTTGTTCCCTCAACTGTACCAAAACCGATTCTTTATTGTCCTAGGACTGAAAAATCATCTGGAGAATTATTTAGGACCTAGTACTGAAAAGTCAGCTGTTTGCTATGTATACTATTTGTAATTAAAACGTTATAAAGAGCATTGTTTGTAAATAACATAAATGTAAACACTGCATATTACTAACTTTGTAAATATAACCTCGAATATACATCTTTATAGTTAATATTTTTTACGATCAAAAGTCTAATTTCGCATTATGATAAAAAAAACGTTGTTCATCACTCGGAGCACAAGTGTCTTTTTTATGCTTAATCGTTTTTAAAAACTCGGCTGCGCCTCGTTTTTAAAACACGATTGCGCACCATAAAGACCCACTTTTGCTCCTAGTGATGAAAACTACTATTAAATGTTTAAAAACGTATGATCTCATTTATAAGACCTAGAGTAGGTCCGCGGAAAGTAGGCCTTTTTCATTATTACAAGCTATTCATATCCTTGATCATAGCTATACAAGCTATTCATATCCTTGATCATAGCTATACAAGCTATGATCATAACTTGTGCGCCCAGCAGTTTCATCAGGGGTCTCACGGATCAAAAATTCATCATGGAGTGCTTCATTGGCTCTCACTTTGCACCTTTTAGTTCAATAAAGAGGGAGAGGTTTTATGTTAATAATAAAAAATTAAGAATTTTATTTGCTTTTAGATTTATTATATATTTATTATCTATATGAACCATATTACTTAAAACCATTATAGAAGAATGTGGATTTGAAAATAAAAATAAAAAAAACTAATCAAAGAGCCAAATTTTTATCTTTTATTTCAAACCCCTCCCACATTTATCGGACTTAATATAAAGGTGCAGAATGGGAGCAGGCGAAATACTGCATGACGTTCTCAGAGAGGAGCCCTTCGCATTAGTATTACACTCTCAATTATTAAATACATTACAAGATGGAAAAATTAATTAGTATTTTTTTAGCTTTGTTAAATGGAAATTGCCAAGGGCAGAACAGAATAGACCACATTCTAGACATCATTCTTGCTCAACAACGACAGGAGAGAAAGTCCAACTCCCTTTGTAATTGATTGTACTTGAATTTGTAAAGCTTATTGACTTCATATACGGTCATATTTTAAACCACAAACTGCTTTTTATTGAGTAAACTTTCATGAGATTTATTTTTGAATGTTTACAATTCAAATGAAAAAAACTTTTAAAATCAAAATTTAAAAAAAAGAATGAGATGAGTAGTTTAAAAAACAAGGTCTTAGCAGAAGTTGAGAATATAATGAGGAGTATAAATAGCTTTATAGTGAAATCTTTCCAGAATTCGTCAATATATTAAGTAATAATATATTAAATAATTTAATTAATATCATTAATTAGTAAAATATTATTACATAGAATAATAATTATATATCTATATATATTAAATAATTTAATATATATTAAATATTTAATATATATTATATATAATATACTTTTCCTTATATATAAGATATATATATATATACATATATATATATAAGATATATATATATACATATACAGGGTGTCCAGAAAAAACCTTTACAAACTTTTCCAGGTTATTGCGCACGTCAAAATAAGCAAAAAAGTTCCTGTAAACATATGTCCTAAAATGCTTCGTTAACCCGCTAGCCGCCATTTTGTTTTTTACACTAAATAATTTTTATTTCCGTAACGGATCATTGTATTAAGTTAATATTTGGCATGAACCTTCACTATAACAATACCCATTTTCAGTAAAAAAATTATTTTTTTCCAATGTGTATTTTCAAAATGGCGGCCATTTTAAAATTTTTAACTCAAATATCTCAAAAACGGTAAATTTTATAAAAATGTTACAAGAGACAAAAAAGTTGACGAATTAAATTATCTAAATATTGATACCAAGTTTGTAAGGATCCAACAACAAATAACGGAGTTATTGTGGTTTTCCTGCAGAAAAACACTGATTTTGCTCTATGATTAATGCGAATTTAGGTTACTTTAAGAGAAAAATCTCAATTACTCCGTTATTTGTTGTCGGATCCTTACAAACTTGGTATCAATATTTAGATAATTTAATTCGCCAACTTTTTTGTCTCTGGAAACATTTTTATAAAACTGACCGTTTTTGAGATATTTGAGTTTAAAATTTTAAAATGGCCGCCATTTTGAAAATACACATTGGAAAAAAATAATTTTTTTACTGAAAATGGGTATTGTTATAATGAAGGTTCATGCCAAATATTAACTTAATACAATGATCCTTTACGGAAATAAAAATTATTTAGTGTAAAAAACAAAATGGCGGCTAGCGGGTTAACGAAGAATTTTAGGACATATGTTTATAGGAACTTTTTTGCTTATTTTGACGTGCGCAATAACCTGGAAAAGTTTGTAAAGGTTTTTTTTGGACACCCTGTATATATATCATTAAAGGAACTGCATTGTCTAAAATTAAGTCAGCATAAATAGCAATAACTTAATACTTTGTCTTAATACAAATTTTATGTTTTATAAAACAACAATTAAGCCTATATAAATTGCTTCCAATCCATCAATTGTATAGCTGTCAAATAATTTTAAATTGAGTTAATAAAAATTAGAGTTTATTGCCGTGTAGAGGAGAAGTTAAGAAAACATATTAAGAAGGAAATTTAATATAAACACAATTCCGAAAATCTATAAATTTCGAGTTGTTAAATAAAAATTTCTATGTAAATTTAATGCTATGGTAGTTACAAAGTAGTTTATGCCACGACTCTATTATAAATATTGAATTGCATGCTCTACTTTATCTAAGAAAAATTGAAAGTCGGAGAATCACTATTATAATAATTAGTAGGGGACCCAGCCGCCTCTATCGTGCATAATAAGCGAGATAGTGATACCCGAAAGATATACTCTTGAAATCGATTATACCTTTTCCTGGGTACACTAAGGGTCACCAAAACCAATGTTGCCACGATGAACTCTCTTGCAAAAGTGGTTTTATCTTGTGTTAAAAATATGAAAATTTAAGTGATTTTTTAATGTACTTGTTGCATAATAATAGTCATAGCTCCGTTGTTTTTCGGTCGATTTTGATAAATTAAAGATAGAAATGTTCACAAAAAGTAGGCAAACAAGAATATTGCATTTTAAACGCTTTTGTTACACCGCAAAGTAGTTAAAAAGCCTCTGAAACAAAAAAATATTGTTCCAAAATATATTTATGTTTGTTTCCAATTATGTTTACGTCATACGAATGGCTCTGATGTCACTAAATATAATACCAATAGATATATTAGGTAGTTTACAACAATTTATGTCTCTTATAGTTTTTTCCTACGAAGTTTTCGAGTAAAATGTAATTTTACAAAGTTTGTCAGGTCGAGGGCCCGCGCGCTGTTGGCGGGTCTCGTCGACGTAGACCGCCGCACACAGCTAAGTTATCAATCATTCTATTGTCATTTTAAGACTTAATGTATACCAAGTTAATATTTAATCTGAACTGCTTTCGTTGTACCTACTTGAACATAAATTGCAATTACCCTGTTGCAGCTGACCTGCGTACTCAAAGTGTTTTTAATTGTTTTTTATAATAAATTGTCAACGCCAAATTAATTGTTTGGGTTTGCAGGATTATTATTTTTTTCTGCAGGGTTAAAAATTTAAATTATACATAAAATGGTTTGTTGATATATATTCGAAAATGTTCTGTATTATGTATTACTTTCAGACTATACAAATTACTATTTTGTGACATTACGTTGCTGAGCGTTGATAACTATTGATAACACTGAACAAAATCCATGTTACAACATTCATACAGCCTTAAATAAAAATTTCTTTCATTTAATCAGACATGAATACTTGTAGCTTTAAAAATAAGGATCATAATATTATTAATATTAAATCCCTGCAAACCGGTTTAGTTTTCGATTTATTTAGATAACACAGTTCTCCACATGATTAAAATGTTTTATAATTATACTACATAAGATTGCAATATTCTTGCCATAATGTATCATAATAATTCAGATTTTTAAGATTTATGTTGCATTTTAAATCTTATGATCTAAGCACGTGGCACGTGGGGTCATTTCGTTTCAAGCTTCTTCCCCCTAGCCTTTGATTTAGTTCTAGAGGGCGCTTTAAAATGTTGGCCAAATTTCATAAAGGATTTTAAAATGTTTAACTTAACAACAGATTACCCACAGATATATTTGGAATATATACTATAGACAAAAATAGTTCGTCTTTCACTGCATACTCAACACAAATATTGTTTGAAAAGGCATAAATCCTTCGAATTGTACTGTAGCTGAGGTTTTCACAAACAGAAAGGAATACAAAATGCGAATTTTGCGCACGGGCCCCCTAGTTTTAACAAATTTCCCTACGGGGAATACGCTATTATGGGACCAGGTTACTTTTTCATTTTGATGTCCCCAGAGGCCAAAACTACCGTTCGTTCATTTTCATATATATATGTCCGTGGTTCCAAAAACACTATTAACACAAATTTAAAGTTAATAAATTAACTTTAATTTATTTTAAGTTATTTTAAGTTAATTAAAGTTCAAATTTTGAAATTTTGACAGGGACCTCCGATTTTGATGAAATTTGGTATGAAGTTGTAGGTAGGACCAGGTATATTTTCATGAGTTCACGAACCAGCATTATCAGGTTATGGGAACAAGGTTTTATGGGGTTTTAAAAGGGCCAAAAACGGGTTTATGAATTTTTGGACATAAGTTTTCAAAATTGAACAATGTTAACTAAAACCATTTAAAAGAGCTACAAAAAACAAACAATTTAGTATTTTGAATTGTTAACATGGCCTAACAGGTTACGGAGAAAATACAAAAATAGGTTTTCCATGTTATTCTTATGGGGAATTAACAAAACCCTGTATCTCACATATTTATTGATATAATTTGATCAAATTTAGTATGACTAGGTAGGGTTTAACTTATATTTACTTACAGAACTCATGTGACGGCAAAACTACCTACTCAACCCCAAGACTCCTATGGGGTTTATGGGGAAAATGAAAAATATCAGAATTTTATGCAATTTAGTTACATGCACTGGGAATGGATTTTCCTATATCTACTTGCAATACCCAAAAGGCAGCAAATCTACATCCTCGTTCCCATGGTGTTTATGGGGGAATTAAAAAAAGGAATCATGTTGGAAATTTGCTGAGTGTGCAGGTCTGCTGGGGTATTTTAATGGTGTTAACCAAATATACTTTTTATCATACTTTCACACATAAAAAATAACTTTCACTATATTTGTCTAAGATGGTGTATATTAATATTGATTGATTAAACAATGAAATCGTGTATTGACTATTTTGAACCTTCAATGCATTGGGTTAATAACTCTGTTTTGTTATCGTTAGTAAATTATATTATGCCTACATAATTCATAAAACTTTATTGAGTATCAAACAGTTTAGGATTATCGGAGTTATAGATAATATAATTTTTTGTGCATGAATGCTGTCCAAATATTTCACAAGATTGATTTTATTTTCGCATTTCAATTTCCTTTATTAAAAGATTCCAAACGAATATTGGTTATGGATTACAAGTATTCCATAAGAAAAAAAGAGGTCTGCCAGTAACAAGCTTCATTAGGCCTAATCGGGCCTTAAAAGAAGGTTCTCACAACTTTGTTGTTTCTATCATTACTTTAAGCTATGTTATGTGAAATATTATTCTCAACAAACAAAAGTAAAATTTTGAAAATTTTGTAATGCCAATATAGGTATAATATTAAAAAAATCGTGTTAGTTACACCATTTATAACTTAAGAACTACTCAACCAATTTCCCAGCAAATTTGGGGGGGGAGGAAATATAGGATACTTTTTATCCAGATTCTTAGATGGGGCTCCGCCCCACACGACTTCAAAGTTAAGTTGTCATGTTATTCTTATGGAAGCAACAATTTTAATATTGGAAAATAATTAAATTTAGGAATATTAATTTTATAAATATCCCTTGTTGATTAAAGTATTGAGGGAAGATTGAAAATAAAAGACCAGAGGATATTATAATAAACTTGCAGCGAGTGAGCGTAGCGAACGAGCTTACCTGAAGAACTAAACAATTTTCAGTTTGGCATTCAAGCGAACAATTGTGTTGATTTTTCTCTGTCAGAGTTATTAATTTACAATTATTTGGATACAATACAAAAGTTACATGTAGTTCTAAATCAATGAAATCCGACCAATCCAATATTGTGAATATCGGTGATCACCAAAAACTACAGTTGTAGGCTACGTTAACGGATATTTAAAAATCTCAAACCAATCTAAATGTTATTCTACTCGGAAAATTTCAAATTTAATTTGTGAATAACATCCTTATTGTCCGACAGTAATTTAAAGCTTTAAGTATCCTTGCCTGGGTATTATATGGGTAATATGGGAGGATTATTATTGAATTTTGTATATGGATAAACAATTTTATGAAGAGTTGGCAAGAGTAATCAACAAAATGTTACAAAATAGTCAATCTCTGGTTTCCCATTTTTGTATTGAAATAATATTAGTTTAAATAGTTTATAATATATCTACACACAACTAATTAACTATTCATATTGAAATTTTAATGGATTATGGTGTTTGCATTGATAGTAAACAAATATTGTTACGATTACAATTATTGTTAATTTGTAAGATCTGAAAGTACCAATACAGATTGTTAAAAAAAACCGACAAACCATTTTTCATCTATTAGTTGACTTTAAATTTGTAACCCTGCATAAAACATTGACTATCCTGCAAAACAAACATTCAATTTGGCGATGTCAATTTACTATAGAAACAATTAAAAAACACTTTGAGTACGCAGGTCAGCTGCAACAGGGTAATTGCAATTTATGTTCAAGTAGGTACAACGAAAGCAGTTCAGATTAAATATTAACTTGGTATACATTAAGTCTTAAAATGACAATAGAATGATTGATAACTTAGCTCTGTGCGGCGGTCTATACGTCGACGAGACCCGCCAACAGCGCGCGGGCCCTCGACCTGACAAACTTTGTAAAATTACATTTTACTCGAAAGCGGTACTTCGTAGGAAAAAACTATAAGAGACATAAATTGTTGTAAACTACCTAATCTATCTATTGGTATAATATTTAGTGACATCAGAGCCATTCGTATGACGTAAACATAATTGGAAACAAACATAAATATATTTTGGAACAATATTTTTTGTTTCAGAGGCTTTTTAACTCTGTTTTTACGGTGTAACAAAAGCGTTTAAAATGCATTATTCTTGTTTGTCTACTTTTTGTGAACATTTCTATCTTTAATTTATCAAAATCGACCGAAAAACAACGGAGCTATGACTATTATTATGCAACAAGTACATTAAAAAATCACTTAAATTTTCATATTTTTAACACAAGATAAAACCACTTTTGCAAGAGAGTTCATCGTGGCAACATTGGTTTTGGTGACCCTTAGTGTACCCAGAAAAAGGTATAATCGATTTCAAGAGTATATCTGTTGGGTATCACCTCAATGGGATTTTGAGGGCTTGGGTCCCCTACTATAATATAACCTAAGCAAAAATGCTAAGCAACATACCAGCAGAATACTAGTATGTGTTACTGCTTTAAACTTTTACAATAGTATACATAGGGTGTTTTGTAGTCAGTGCAAAACTTTTTATGGGCTTTTATGCATGTAAAATGCATTTTACAAGCATGATAACCCATCAAATCCTTTGCCACTGACTACCAAACACCCGGTATACATTTTCAAGTAAAATAATAAATAAAACAAAATGTAAAAATTACAATTAAAAAATTATGTGAACAATTATTAACATAAAATATAAATAACGATACGATTGCAATAGTTGATAACCCTATGTTATAAATCACAGATAAATGATTTTACTGTACTATTTTACCAATTGAAGTAAAATCGTCCTGGAAAACAACTAACTTGAATGAAAATAAGATTATCCTTTACACCCCGTGGTGGTGGGGTGGAGGGGGATGAGGAGGGGAGGAGGTCACTATTCCGCACGGAGGGCCTCCTCAGTTGACAAACTTTGTTGTCTGTCTTGGTCCGAGCACTACTTGAATTTTAGTCTTGTCGAGATGTTACTTTCTATGGCTTTGGTTTATATTTGCACAAGTTGTGCACATCAGTTAATTGCATTAGGTAAACGACAGAGCGAATGAGAAAATTATATTACCATTGCGTTAAGTAATCAGTTTATCTTTTACGAAATTTATTTGTGTTGGTAATATTTTTAGAATATTTCAGAATAATATATATTTTTAATAAAAATTCAATTAATACTGAAAACAAACTCTTAATTAAAAGAAATGTTATATAATAATCATATTTTTGTTTAAAATTATTCACCACTGAATAATTTAGGCCTACAGTTAATTTACTGCAATTATCAATGAAATTATCTTTACATGGACAAAAATAGAATATAATACCAACAATTACATCGATTTTGTAAAAAATCATCATGAAAATTGTCCGTAGGCCTATTTTTATTAAATCCACTAGTTTTAAATCATTTGAAAAGAAAATATCATTCATCAAGAAAATAGAGGTTGTTTTACTAAAGTGTTTAAACAACATAGTTGCTAATACATTTCTGAAGGCATCATTCTACTAGTAAAACAATCAAGTTGGTATCCCCAGAATTTCCATAAACGAATAACACTGTCAACATGGGGCTTTTGAAGGACTCAGGTTATCTCTAACTGATTTACGTTTTATATTGATAAATCAAAACAAAGATAATTGTAATAAATGATTTGACCTATTTGAAACTAGGAGTCTCTGACTTATTTATTTCCTTAAAGTAGACAAGATATATGTTTTATGTTTTAACACTCCTTAATTTCCAAATTTTAAGTAAAAATCATATATACTATGCTTAATGATTAATCTGTTGTGTAAAATGTAATTGTATTATAATTTTTGTTATTAATACTAAACTAGATTTTCTGTAACTGATTTATTTTCTGATCCAAAAAATCTATAAAAATACTTTATAATTAATGCTCAATTATACAAGAGTATATACAAAAAATTTTTTATAGATAATTTTACACATTAGTAATAATAAAATGAAAAATTGATGGAATAATATAGATTAATTTATACATTTAACACTGTAATTGATAAACAAACTTATTGAAAATGTAGTTTATTTTTTCTTATTCTACGGGACAACGACTGATAGTCTCATTTTTTTCATGTCATAGACTAGAGTGGTGTGAAGGTTCATAGCCAATTTAATTGCCTTTGCGACCTTAGGGCTTTGCCCCATAGAACGTCAAAATAGCCAAGTTGTGCTAAAATACCAATCTTTAACCTATTTTCACACGACAAGGGCTTTAGTAAATTAATGGACATTATTATTACTTTTAAATAATGCATTTAGAATGAATTTAGCTGATCTAAACCAACATTCATCGAAAAGGAACAGCCTCGTAGTAAAATAAATATTCAATGTAAATTTTATGGGAATATTAATTTTTTATTTTATGACAATCTTTAATTCGGATGAAATGTAGTTCATGTCTGTATATCTATTTCAAGGGTAGAAGAAGAAATGCAGGATGAGGTACATTGGATTTTATATAGCTATCATCATGTCCTATCAAGTTTTCAATATTAGTTTTCATTAAAATAATCTATAATATTCTTGATAAGTCTGAGTTTTCTTTTATTCTCTATGAGTGGTGGTACGCTACACTTACAGAACAATAAAGTTAATCACTAAAAGAATATTAATGTTTAATAAAACTGCAACAAAAACGTTAAGGACAATGGAAGTAACTTCTAGCCCAAATGGGAAATGGATAGAACAAGATATAGAAAAATGTACCTGGCAGCTATTAAGCATACAAATCTATATTTAGATAACGCACGTTGTAATAAAGCAACTGAAGCTGACATATTGAATTTGTGAAAGGATTTATATAATTCCAATAAAAAAATGTCCTTGACAGTAATTTCAAGTCCAGTTTAGTAATATAATAATACTACTTGTCAAGAAATATGGTACCCTTCAACTAATCTTATATTTACATTCAATTTAGATCTTGCATGATATCAACATATAATATTGTAACAGTTTGCTGTGTTTATGGTCAGCAGATATATTGCACGGCATAACTGCAGTGTTCAGCAGGCTCATATATTATCAGCGCGCCAAGCCCGGAGCCAGGCAGGAGCGAGCGCTCAGCATGCGGATATTTGGACCAGGTAATAAATCATTGCTACGGAACATTCCGGACAGCTTCTGGGATGATGCATTTGTTAAATATTATGGCAATAGCTTGTCAAGATATTGCCCAATAACTTAAACTCTTTAGAGAGAAAAGTTGTAGTTCTTGAAAGCTGTTGAAATAATAGCTGGTATTACCAAAATCATATAATATAGAATATAAGTAAAAGTGTTATGACTTCCAAACTTTTTTAAGTTATTTCTTTATGTCATAATGCTTTTTCATTTTCGTTTGTAAATGAGAAATAATTGAATGTCTAAGTAAAATTTCCCTCCACCTACAATCTAAAAAGCCGTATTTTATCCCTTGGAATAGAGTACTAAAGTACTAGTTTTTATCCCATGTGACTTGAATACTTAATTTTTCTACCTAGGAAAACTCAACTTTTTTGTACCACGGGGCTAAAGTTAGTTACAAAAGAATAACATTAAAAGAGAGATTAAAAAGAACATGAGCCACAGTCAGCTGTTACTGGTATTTGTTTTGTTACTCTTTGTTTACTAATAGCATCTGTAGCTGCTGCTCACTTCTGACCATTCTGTCAGCAGTGAGCAGTGTACGTGTTTGTTTACATTTCGCTTGGGTAGGCTATTAACCTAAGAAGTCCAAACTTTTGACGAGGCTTAAATTCTATTTTGTTTTTTGTGTTCTTTAAAAATGATACAGCCTACCTTGTGTGTTTTTTATGTTGATGTGACTGATCCAGCTTGACGGAGCAAGGGATCATATGAAGGTAAAGTTAAATTATATAAGGTAGGCCTATTAGGCCTAAATGTTATTCTTGTAGGTGAAAAAAAATTTTGTGTACATCAAGGGACTAAACTACTTTTCTCCCTCAGGGAAATTGTCACCCTCGGTTTCACCTTTGGGTGACAACAGTTCCCTTTAGGGAGAAAAAATGTTACTGTAGTCCCTAGAAGCAAAAATAACTATTTACTATTGCACATAATGTCACAATAATGTCAGCTGGTAAACATCAATGGATCTTTCACGCATACAGCCGTTTTTGTAATGCATGAGGCTGTAAAAGTTGCCAAAGTTTAGGAAGCAGTAAATAAGCTTCTATTATATAACTATCGCTTTTTTAAAGTTTACTATTCTTGTAAAACTCTTGATTGAATCATTGATTCCTTTTTGTTAAACATATTTGCATATGCTTAGTGAACTGTTAAGTGTTATATTTCTTTCAACCAAAGCATCATTTTTTGTATAAGACAATAACCCACATAATTCTTTTTCTTATATGTGTTCTGTATCTGACTAATTTTTAGCTTATATACCATACTTGTGAATGTATTATAATAATTGGTCGTCATACTATTTTATGCTATTTTGTAATAGTGTTTCTATTGCTTGGATTGCGAAAAGGTTCAAATATCTGCTAAAGCCTCGCTATTCTCTAACTCCGAGAATAGATTACGCTCGTTCCAATAATCAAAACACCACCTAAACATCGCAAAAAACTTGAATCAATACATAATAATTCAAGTTCTGTGCAAATCAAAGATGGTGTTTTGAACATTGAATGGTAGTCAATTCCCGGGTTATAAGAACAACGGGGTTGTAACCTTTTCGCAATTAATGTCAATGTGATTCAGATAAAACAATACAAAATGAAATTATGTCTTACTCTGCTTTATTCGTATTATCGAAATCCGGACGAATAATATTCCGGATTTCCGGATTAATTAGACTTATTTTCCAATTGAAAATCCATCATTTCTAGAATAATGCTATTTTATATTTTAACAAGTTTCTATTCAGCAGTAATGTCAAGTACAGAACAATGACCGTTAACCTATGTGAGTCCCTCAGGGCCGCGTCCTCGGTCCGCTCGTTGTACTAATCAAGTTAACGATGTTTTCCCTCGCCATCCCACGAGAAAAGTCCTAATTTGCAGTGGAGGGTGTAAAAGACAAGCTGTCTTAAAGAATTTGTTTTCTTTAATACCTTATTGTGTTGAGGATTATCCTTTGAAACAAGAAGAAACTAAATTTACTTTACCGAATTTGTAAATTGTTAACGAATATTGATATTACTATTGCTATACTGTAATATATATTTATTTTTAGAATTTGTTATTGATGTTTTAGTATAGAAATATACCTATTTATTATTATTTTAGGAGAACTTTTTTTATCTAATTATTATAGTATTTTATTAAAATTAATATTTTTAATTACTTCACTTACAACTTCAGCTGGGCTCCTAAATGAAAGCTAATTTTTTTTTTTATAATATATGGATTGTACCAAAATTGATTCACAACTCGCATTAAGGTTTTTTTACTAACAAAACGCTTTAAATTAAACAATGTATACATATAACATTTAATCTAAACTGTGTAATCTAAAAGGGAATTTGTACCTAGGAGCCTGAGTTTGCGTGCTTAATAAACGTAAAAAAGTCACCATACTCAAACTTGTGGTATTCTGGAGCACAATCTACCAGAGAAACCTTATAAAGATTAACCATAAATGCGTAATAAATAACCTATAATATGTTTCTCAATAAATGATTTTTTATTTTTTTATCCGTGGTTAGCCTTCAAAGAAACGTATCTGTGTAAGTCATTGAGGTCATTGATAAAAGACAAAGCCTTTTTTAAATAAACTTTAATGACTGCTCCTTCCATAGTTACAACAGTTTCCCGGTTAATCTTTGTGAATTAAAACATCTTTAACCTTAGTTGTGCATATTCGGTCTAACGGCACTATTTTATTGGGTAGGCCTACCTTAAATTAATTTTTTTAAATACTTAGTTCTGTGTTACTGCTTTGTCCTTGTAAAACAAGAATAGGATGAGTCTATGTAAACCAAGAGTAAATGATAAAGGTAACTAAATGTTTAATAATAATGTGTGTTACATGTATAAGTTTTAGCGGTTTGTTTTAATAACACCAAATACATCAACGGTTAAACAGTGTCGACATTCAAACTGTTGGTTTAGTTATTTACTTCTCTAACATGTAGTAGATTTTCATGAGGTGTTAAAAAAATCTTAGGAAATATTAGGAATTGACAAGGTAAACAAACTCCTGGTGTAGTTAACTTCTTCTACTAAGTGTCCTGCTTCTCCAGGAGCTATAGAATTTCAATTATGTTCTCCAACTGTGCTGGTCACACACTTGAAGGGAATCACTACACATCGCCACTGGAGTAGAGAAACCTATCTAAGTTAATTGAGAAATATTTTATTATTACTTTATAAAACAATTTCATTGTTTAAATGTTTCAAAGGTTTCTATTTAATGTATCTGCTCTATGACATATTGCATTTTTATATCAAAAACTCCTATAGCAGTTTCATACAATATTTCACTACCAAATTATAATAGGATTTCTTTTTTTAAGATATTTTGAATTCTTAAAATAATTAATGCTTTTCCACTCCCTTATCTAATTTCAATCCAAATTAAAAGTTCATGTTATCGTGTTGAAAGAACTATATTTTTTGCTTCATAGGACTTGAAAAAGTAACATAACATGGTCACGGACATCAAGTTTCACAACACCCGCTACAATCATACCTCTCTACTGTCGCAAAACATTTTTTTAAAGTAAAAATGAATAATTGTATACATGACGTATTTTAATGCGAAATTGTTTCCCAGGATACAACTCTGGTCTGCACATTCAGAGTGTGTATAAAAGAATACCGATGTTTTGAATGGACACAACTGAAAAATATTTAACTAAACTAAAAATAATAACATGTGACATCGAAGAGGAAAAAACAAAAGTATTTCATTTATCTTAATAAGTTTCAATGTGAGCTCCATTTTTTGTTCTACAGCATACATAATTTGCCAATCTTGCCGATTAGCCAATTTCTTGCAAAGAGTTTTTTTAGCATATTGCCTATATCTGGGGTTATTTCGTGATCGCTGACGAAATCGCTCATGCAGATATCTTGAGTGTGTTCTGCATGAACAATTTTCTTTATATGATTGTAGAAAAAAAGCCATGGGGTAGAACCAGAAATTCTGGGAGGCCAGGGAATAGGCGCATCCTAACCATACCAACCATTTGGAAATATGTGGTTTTGCGCCTGGAGTTTAATCCCAAAGTCTAGGTCAACTTTTGATCTCATACAGTACGATGAACAAAACATACTTTGTGAGCTTCAGATTGCCGTTTAAATAGTTTACTTATCTTGAATGGTCCATTACCGCCAGTTTAAAATCCAAGAATTCTTTTATATAAACGCCCAGTAATTAAAAATAATATCATAGTGCAGTAAATTATTGAATTAAAAATAGAACATCGTGTAGTCATTGTATAATACTTCTGGCCGATCTGACCTTCTGACCTTTTTATAAATATCTATTGTTATTCTAAGAGTAATGTGACATAGCATATAACGAATGATATGCTAAATCTAAGTAATAATCTAAGTAATAATCTAAGTAATAAATGCCCAATTTCTTTCCTAGCTCGACAACCTGCAGTATAAGTCACTATTCCGCACGAAGGAGTCGAGACGGAATGGCTAACTTTATTGTGTCTTGGTTAGCGCTATCCCTTGAATTTGAATTATATTAAAATGTCACAGCTTTTGTTGCTAAACCCTAATTAAACCCAAGTTCCCTTATAAATTTTACTGTTATATTTAGAAAATCTTAGAGCTCTAAACTAAACTCAAGTTTAGAGTTTAGAAAATAAATATTTAATGCATTGGAAATAAATAAATACTTTAGGTGTTCAAATGAACTGTTTAAAGGATTTATTAAGAAACAAGTATGTTGTTTGTGCGCAGTCTCTGAAAATAATGGCAATCGAAATAATCCATTTTGCTTCTGGGAATAAAATTTTTTAGTAGAAAACAATACAAAGCTAATAATTGAACACATAAATAGAAAATAATTATCTGTTTTCGTGTAATAGTTGGTTCCCTTTAAACGTTGCCACCAAAGACAGGTGATGCATTTAAAACATCTTTAATTTAAAGTTTTCAATCCAAAAGGTTTTAAAATATTTTCACTATCTTCATTTCTTTAAAACTTGCATTTATTAGTATCCCAGGCAAAGAATTTTAATGTTAAAATATCATAATAAAATCTTACCTATACCGATTTAGATATAATTGTCTAGATCTTTGGAAAATGACAAGCGATACCAGGCTAGTTTCCGATAGTATTTTTCAGCTGTATTTTTAGTCGGGAGTCAACTTGATTTGTTGTTTTAGCCCCACACTACAGGTTATCGAAATGTGAGTGAAAACACAATATTTCTCCTCACCCTAAAACGGTTAAAATCTACATTTTAATAAATGGTTTAATGTTGTAATGTTATTGAAAAGAAACAGATATATTTACCGTGCATGATTTTTAAGGTGACGATGAACGCCATTTTTATGGACTGATTTAACATGAAAATCAGTTGTTACTCTTAAATATAGTACAAACACTGTTTACGATTTTAGGAGTTGTAATTAAATAATAGGTGAGCCCTGGGCGGTGTGTTAGAGAGACGCCGCGTCCTCATAAGAGGATTATCATCGGCCACGACCCAACAAATATCAAAATTGTTTTGAGCTTTGCATATTTTTGCAAGTAAACATTCCGTTTGATATTCTGATTGCTTCACACTACAAATAGGAATAGTAATCAACTTTTAGACCGTTCTGAATTATCCACTTGTTATTTTTCGGGCGACGGAAAAGTGTCTTAAAGAAGAGTATATTAAAATATAAATATAGAATATACTTAATTAATCTATGGCTGTTAGTATTTATTTTTTGTTAATTTTTTTAACAAATCTTTGTTTATTTTCTTTCTTAAATTTCTTGAAATTTAAAACTTTTATTTTTTAAGTAACATTATTGTGATTCTTTTATGTCATGCGTATATAAAAATAAAGTTGTAACATAGATAATTAGCATATGGCGTTTATTACAGTTCTTGACCAGGTGGGATTTTCCTTTTATTACTTACGATGTTCCTAATAATACTATAGTATAGACCCTACTGTATATATTTTTATTATTGTTAAAGACTTCGGCCGGATCATTATTTTGACCTTGGATAAAGTATTTTTTTATGTGTAGAGCGTAAAAAACAATCAAGTGAGTTTATTTGGTAGACTTAATTCGAAACAAAATTATTTCTATAGTATTTTGTTGTGCGTTATACAGGATGTCAGCCCATAAGTGTTCAGCACAATTCTGTAATTTTGTGTCAACCTGTTTATAAATTGTTGAGTTTAAATATTGTTATTGTGAACACTGAGGTCTTCTCGGTGCAGTGATACTTATTACCCTTGAGAGAGCGTGGCCTTTCTTACATCCTTGTACAAATTAGGTCTTACACCCCGCACTCTATCTCACGTTGTCTGTGGTCAGTGTTAGTTGTGGAACATGCTTCTCCATGATTAACTGCACCCTTACCTAGTCTGATGTTCATGGTTTACTGCAATTTAAAAACACAGACTTATGTAATATTGCTTTAAAAAACTATTTCGTCTTAACAATTTTGTATGTTTTATAATTGCCGACCTTAGGCAACTATGCAGGACTTTATATCATAAAAAGACCTTTAGATGATTAGAAATGTATATTTCACTTTGTATATTCACACACGAATTGTTTTCTTTGTTTGCTATGCACCGATGGTTTTCAATCATATTTTATATTAGTCAACACTGTGTAATGGCTTTTATAAAAACATATACATAATTTATCTTTTTTCATAATAAAAATGCATGAAAACAATTGTTTAGTTGTATTTATTTTAAGATAATTAATATGTACGAAATCTTATTTTATAAGCGTTAAAAGGACTACTATAAAGACAAACTGAACGGAAAGGTATTTATTTTCAGGATTTTTAGGAGTGTTATTTTAAAGTAGTCAACTAACATCAATAACTAAAATAAATAGTAAAAAATAAAAAATAGAATAAAATAAATAAAAAACAGGGAAAGACTGATAATATATATATTTTTTTTCATTTACACATTTCAAATTAAGACTTCTCGTCGATGGCGAGGGAAACATCGTAAACTTGATTAAAACAACGAGCGAACCGCTGACGCGGCCCTGAGGGACTCCTGTAAGTTCACGTGCATAGTCTCCCAGATGACGGGGTTCGAATATGAAACACGGAAATGTCAGTATATAAACCAAAGTTAACAGGCATAAGTAACAATCGAAAAAAAACATAAGTGTTTGAGGTACTTTAATCAAGCAAATAGTTACATTGTCGTTAGGCCTACTATAACTGACAAAGGTGTCTATAATATTTTATTGCAAATATAAAATGTAAATTGAAATTCTAACGGTTAATTATGAGCCTAATAATATCATTTAATTGTATTTAGGTTGATTTTATTCGTTTTTAAATGATTATTTGTTATATTTTTCATTTTTAGTAAGTCTTAAAGTAACTCAATTTTTCTTACATTTACGATTTGTTCTACTAATACCATTCTATTTTACTTCTATCACTTATGAAGGGTAAAGATATAACCTTACTTTACAAGCAAAAATGTGTTTTACAAAAAATATCCAAAACCCCGTCCGAAACATGGGAATGCTGAGGCATGTTTTCCGTGTTTTAAAATAGTGAAGATGACTCTTAAGCTTAGTAATTACTTTAATAGTTAATTATAGATATAAAAACCTGTAAAGAATATTTTAAAAGATTAAGTACTTTTCAAATAGAAAAAGTCTGTTTTTAAAAGATTAATTCTGTAAGTAAAATATTATTTCTTAATATTGTCACAGAGCATGGAAGAGTTATTCCCAACACAAACAACCTGCAGTGCAAGTCACTATTCTGCACGAGAACGCGGCGAACAACCGGCTAACTTAATTGTGTCTTAACCAGGGCTGCTCCTTGAATTTGAATCATGTTTTGTAATTGAATATGATATCTACAGAATATCACCAATTGGGGTTTACAAAAAACTCTGTCAAAAAGGTTAGTTTATACAAATTAAAAAAGATAATATGATGTTTGCACAAAATTCAAAAACTAAGAAAATGGAAAGAATTAAAATCTAAGAAAATATCGAAAAGTAATCCAACTTACGTTGTGAACTTCATTTATTTAAATTTTAATTGTATTTGGAAGTTTCTTGTTAGTAAACTGCCATTTCTGATTTAATCCTTTATTAATTTATCTTTACCACAGACGTCTAAACTATCGTTAATCCCTTAAAATACTTTATGTCATTTCAAATAACCCAACAAAAAATCTTAACGATATAACTATATAAGTAGGCCTATATTTTCTTAGTAGTTAAGATTAACAATAAACTAATATTAGCCTAATTTCTTTCAAATAAAAAAATATTTATGCTTTAAATGTAAAAATAAATATGAAAACTTCAGTTTTTTATGTAGGGCGGGTTTAAATGCGTTTAGTGTGATATCTCCAATTTTAACTATGTCATATTTATACAGGTCATTTGGTAGTCAGTGTAAAGAATTTAATGGTTGTTGTGCGTGCAAAATGCAACAAAAATAAGCAATTCCGGCCGTTATGTCTCAGTCAACTTTCCAGTAACAGTTATTTTAGGATATTTTCAAATTTCTTAACACTGTCCACAAGAGTATAATTTTCTCAACTTTTACCAAACTTACAGCCAATTTTATAACTTTTTTTGGAAATGGCACAAAATTTTGTATCAGCCACACTATAGCACACTATAGCAAACCACACTACCAGCCGTGGTCTGTGCTGGTTGTATTCTTGACCACGATTAGGGTTTCAGAGCGATTTGAGTGAGAAGTAGTTTTATTATACGATAAGTTTCTATTATATATATAACTGTAATAGCAACTTTTTCCGATAAACGTGTTAGTTGAAAACAGTAATGTAAACTTTAAAATAAAATATATATCAAACAGATTTTTTTAGTGATTCCTCTTTAAATTTCATATCAATAAGGATTATTTATTCAATAGTGATTGCAAACTTTACAATAAAATACAGTGGTAGGGAAATTCTGTAGAATATATATTAATAGCGAAAAACTTTATGAAACTTTGCATTTAAAAATGTGTTAAACTACTACGGCCTTGTAGTGTTTTTTATTATTTTATTTAAACTAAATTTATTTTAGTAATAATGTTCGAAGTAATTGAGTAAAGAAGTAAAAATCCTTGATTATTTATTCCTAAATAGTCCATTATGTAGTTAGTTGTCAGTTACTTTCGTGTTCGTTTAGGGTGTTAGGTCTCTGTGCTAAGAGTTAAAAAAAAATACCTTGGAATTTATCTAAATGGAAGTACATAGGTTTTAATGTACTTTTAATCTCTGTCATAACATATGTAACTCTTTTTTTTTGTAAATTAGTATATTTTTATAAAAAAAACATACCTGTTTCTATGATTTATTAATATTATTTATTTTTCCTCTCTAATTGTATGACAAATATTTAAATGGTGCTCATATTTATAATCCAAGTAAAACGGCATGTTGTTCCAGCGAGTTTGTTAGGTATACGTGGTGTTAAAGGTACGTTAATGGCAGAATGTTCCGCATTGTAGTCGGGATTGGTCGTTATCGTTCCACTACTCTCCTATGGCGTCATAGGCCCGTGTGGCATGTGAGGTGTGACCGGTACTGACGATGTAAATCACACTTTAGTGCATAGTTCTAGGATGAATAGCGGCAGCTAAGCGTTACTGATGAGATGCAACATTAATATGACGCTATAGAAATAAAAAATATATAAAAATATTGTTGATAGTTCAAATAATTATATCAAATAAAAATTAAATAATTGTACAAAGAGGTAAACAATATTTATTGCGGATATAGAATCTAAACACCAAAATGATGTTTTCAATTAATATTTAATTCATATTTGGATTAGCTTAATTCATTGTAATTAACCTTTACGTACCAATTTAATTTGCTTTTTAATCACGAGTAAGTTTTTCCAAGCGATAAGATTGCTTCTGAATACAACTGAAGATATAAGGAAGTGGTTGTGGTCAGATTGAACCAATCCAGATCCACTCGGTGCCCGGTCCGGATAAACATTCAATTACACTCAACTGCAGTCCGAAGTACCTCTCATCTAAGGTTCTACCTTTAATATCATAATTCGTCCAGGTAAGGTGAGATAAAACTAATTTGGATTTAAGATATCTATTTATTTATTTTTATTTTTTATTTTATGTATCCACGGCATAAGCCAATTTACAATGAGAATAATTAATAATAATAATAAATACATGCAAGAATTCAGCTGTAAGTTAGCAGACTACACATACATAATAATGATAGATGATAACAGGCGCATTACAAAATAAATAAACATGCAATATAGCTACAATACAGGCTCAACACGTTATGTAAAAAATATAAAATAGATTAAAATTCACTATCAATGACTAGACATAAGTAAATACACAAAAGGATATAATGATTACTGACATATTCCGAAATAAATATACGTGCAAATAAATAGGATAACGCAGGCTGAATGTGATTTTTGGAAAACATAAATAGATCACATCTCATCTAGTATATGCATGAAAAACAAGCAGAATACTAATGCTAAAGACTAACTTAATGTAAATTATCCGTGCAACACAATGTTACAGTCCACATGCAGCAAGCATTGAGTTGACTCAACTTGATAGAAGCACCAAGGCACACCTTCGAATTCGTTGTTCGCTGTCAAAGAAGACATCACACTCTGAGGCCACTTTGTTGTCCAGTCTTACGAACCGAGCGAGAGGACTGTGGTAGTCATAGTTGGTAGCGTGATGACGGCGACTCAGAAGTTCTCGGGACCTGGTGTTTGACGGTGTTCCGAAGAAAAATTCTGCCAGAAGAGCCGAGCAACGCACATCTCCATTGAGAAGCTTGAGGAGGTAGATCACATCCGCCACATCACGTCTCAGGGCAAGAGGTGGAAGTTGTAGGTTTTCATATAGCCCATCAATTGGCACTTCCAAGTACTCATAGCCGAGACGAACCCCGACCAGACGAACAAAACGTCGCTGCACTAACTCCAATCTGGCCTTGGCTCCAACCGTGTAGCCGTGATATCTTATGGATATAGTCCTAAAAATAACTTAAAACGAACCATTAATAGATAATGATATCATATTTTAAATCTTTAATGTTTGTTACGGCCACATAAATAAATATTTCACAATTTATGGACACAACGTAATTAGGCAAAACATAAAATATGTTTTATATTTAGTAAAGGGGTAATTTAGGTGGATTAATTCAGAAAGGCATTTTATGAAGAAAATTCTTTACTTCTTATAGAAGATACACTTGAACTGCACTTTTTTAACAGCAAACCAAAGATAAAAATAATCGGTGGCCTGGAAGAACTACCGGTATGTTAAGATTATCGTATTTTTCTCTCGCCAAGTCACTTTAACGGATATGATTATATTTACTTGTTTACTTATTTCGCCAAGATATCACCCAATATTGAAGGTTTTGAGAACCGACCCCCAAGCATGATAACAAGTACAATTGACATTGATGATAATCGTTAAAGTTATAATTAAGAGCTCATTAAAATTCTTTAAAATTCAGAATTCTTCTTACATTAAACCAAGACCTGTGTTAATATATTTTCTAAGAAAATTATCAAGATTTACCGGAAACATGACTTATTACTAATATACCTTCAATTAAAACATTTTGCGAGTTAGTTTTAAATTAATTGTTTTAAGTATTTGTAAGCGTTGTATAATCAGTTCCGCCTAAACATTTATAGTTGTTTATCACATAACTATGCGCTAAAGTGTGATTTACATCAGTAGTAACGGCCCACCTCGCATTTCACACGAAACAGTAACGCCACTGCAGAGCTGTGGAATGATAACGACACATCCCCACTGCAATTGTTAAACGCTGCGTTAAGGCAGTTTTCAGTTAGTTATAATTATTCAATTAACAGATACATCCATAAAATAGTGGCAATAATAAATTATTGAATAGAATTCATAATTTGTTTTATATATTTAATCAATATATCATTCAACTAAAAATTATTTAATTTTAAATAACAGCAGTTATTTAATAACTAAGTATCTTAAATAATAAATAATAAAAAAGCCTGCTCCCGTCATGGAATCCTCTAGTGTTGTCACCGTTGCACACATCCTCCCGCAGGTCCATGTGGCGGGGAGTCGGATACTGACATTCAATCAAGTATTGAATTTTTATCTCGGCTCACCGAAGCAGACCTCATTTGGTGAATCGCCAAAATCGCCGGGTTTAAAGGGTTTCCTCAATAATGTCCCGGAAAAAATATTAAAAATCTGAGTTAATGTTGCGTTAATTTGCTTTATTTAGATCCCGGGAAAACCTACGTGTTTGACTTTGACAGCTACCTGTTGCTGTTGATTCGATCATCAACCACCTATGGAGCAGATGTTTTAAACAAATTTAGTGAGATATAAACGCTTACATATGAGCGTTTTCAGTCTCTATGACTCCATAGGAGTCTTTATGAATTGTAATATTAGACGCTTACAATCAAAAATTTCAAAAAAAAAAAAAAAAAAAACGAAAAATTTTTTTCGCGGTTTTTAAAAATTTTCTTCACACCTTTGGAAGGAGATGATGGAGGGGTATTCATGAAATTATCACTCACTCGTAAGCCTCGTTGGGTGAATTCGTAGGTTTCCGTAAATTGTTGGCATTGTAAATCCAAAAAATCATAGATGAACAGGACAGTCAGTCCATCAGGGCATGCCGTCGGCGCATTACTCCATCGTCTTTACATATTACGTTAGCATCTTACCTCTAGTTTATAACAATTATTTCTTTTAACTCCTCCGTTTTGGTGATTTGTGGTTTACCTAACTCAGTGCGTAGTGTTTTAAAATTTTATAATTTGGTGAAGTTTCACTGACCGTAAATATGGAGTCGATGTGTACGTTTTAAAATTGGCGTGTATTGCAATTTACAAATATTGATCAATCAGTAATGAGTTTCCTTACCAGTCTGGGATTTGTCCTCATTAAGACCAAAAGCTTGGTAAATGCTCTTTTGTAACGAGATTTAATATAATACATTTGAAATCAGCAGCATTCTTGTGACTTAAATTTCCCTAATTATTTAGTTTGGCATTAAATTAATTACAAAAATAGAGCAATCCTGAGTCATTAAAACAGTGCTGGTAGTCACTCTAACTCTGTCTTAATCAAAGAAACAACAAAGTTTATTTTTTAAATAATATTGCAGTGTTTTCTCATAATACAAAGGTTATATCGTGATAATCGTCTACCTAGTGATGAGTGCAAAGTGAGAAATGATTAGAACAGTCCTTCATTTGCTTCAAGTATGGCATTGCCTTTGTATTCCGTCATAACAATCAGAAAATAGTTTTTTTTTTTTATTTAGATTCGTTACATTACCTTTTGATAACAACTACTATGTGTACTTTTATCAATTTCAAACCCTATCACACCATTTTGGATTATTTTCAGTCTCAGGGTCACTAACGTCATGAAGGTCGGGTGAGGGAAATAAAATGAAAGGAGGACAATAAAAAACTACTTAAGTCCCTCGGCAACGTTTATATAGTCAACAGCAGTTTCCACAGCAGTAATAAAAAATTGACGTCATACGTTATTTATATTGAATATGTTGTACAAAAATACACATAATGTCAATATTTTAATTAAAAATATAATTTCGCCAGCAATTAAAATAATTAAGTTCATTGCCTTGATTCCATTTTGTCATTTGTGATATTAGTTTCAAAATAGCGCCAAATGAGCTAGAAATGAGGCGGCATTGTTGAATGCGTTGCCTCGGGAGCGTTTAAAACATAAAGAGCTCGTCAGGCTTTGTGATCTGCAGCCGTCGCTCAAGTAGGCTAATGTGGCTACCTAAAAATAAACTTTCACAAAAAGATAACATTATCTTAACTGAAAACATAAAAATAATATATAATTATTTTTCCTAATTACTAAAAATATAAAACTTATAAAAAATAATAAAATATGGTGCTCCATGAATAAGTGGTTTTCATGTAACTTTTCCTTAATTAGTTTTCAGTTTGCGAGTAATATTTTCCACAGGAGGTCTTTAAAGGGCTGTCAGTTTAGCAAACGGTTAACGACTTGACAGGTTGGAAAATAATATTTTTGCTGCTTGTAATTGTAATATTTTCTTTCTTATTCACTTCAACTGCGTTTAGGTAATTATATTATTTAACCTATTATAATAACCAGTAATAAAAAACCCTATTACTACCCTAAAACCACCTATTATAATTTGATAGTAGTATTTATTAGTGTAATCGATTTTAACCAAAAGAGGCTGGGTACAAATAATAGATCATCACCTTAAATATCATGTTTCATGGCATTGCAACTATATAGGCCGAGTCTTAGTGTTGTAATTGCACATGATAATTTATACAAATAATCGTTAAAATCTGTGAAAGCCGTCCCTGAGGTTAAGATATAAATAATTAGTTTTTCTGAACCAACATCTTAAA
This sequence comes from Neoaliturus tenellus, assembly GCA_030545055.2. NCBI lineage: Eukaryota > Metazoa > Arthropoda > Insecta > Hemiptera > Cicadellidae > Neoaliturus > Neoaliturus tenellus. The sequence continues at coordinate 92,279,878 of CM061536.1, forward strand.
ATTAAAAGTATACATCTTGCAAGACACTTTTTTAATACTATTGGTCCTCTTTTTGTTAATACTCTAAAATTCACAAATATTTTGTTTGTTTTTTCTTTACATATAAATAGAAAGGAAAATCTATTGAAGTTAAAACTGGAGATGTTGAATGCTTTTGTCGTCCCATTCGTCTATCGGCGAAAAATTGAATTGCATGAAAAATGTTACATACTGCGAGATCTCTGGGATTCAAACCCTCTGGATAATTTACTTTGAGGACCTGTAAAGAATATGGCATATGAAAAAATACACTTAAATATTGAAGAACTTTAGACGAATATAACAAGCGTAATAAGTGCAATAAAAATAGCTATAAAAAAAGTTGACCGTGAATTTACTAAATTAATAGAACATAACATTTCACAAATAAAATGGTAGTGGATTAAAATACCAAAAGTAAACAACAAATAATCAGAGCCCTCTAAATAGTTGTTATAAATTGGATCAACATTAAAACGTATACTAAATATCTGTTATATTTGCAAATTTTTATTTCATATAACGGACTGCGTTTTAAAAGAAACACCAATATTACAAATTATGTAGTTAGGTCTAAGACTTTATTTAAAAATTATTACATTTTTTAATTTTTTGGAGTCATCCAATTTTATAATAATCACCTTACAGTAAATTTCTCCTCTATTATATCCAGAACAGTATAAGGCTAGAAGGCTCGGCTGAACCCTAGGGTAAGAGGATTTTAGCCGGCCTCTTTCGCCCACCAAATCAACATTGGCTTGGATTTGCATACTTTTCAATGCAAACTTGTATTTATTTTACTTATCATCTGTTATTTGGTTATTAAGGATAACTAGGTTCATATTTGTTTGATTTAATATTATTTTAGTAGATAAGAATACAATGATAACCTTCTAGCAGAGTGTAATATTTTTTTTTATTTATGAGTAACAGATTACAAATAGTCAAAAATATGTGTTGTACCTAATGTCTTATTTTGTTTTTGCATTTTAAATGTTTTTTTACTATACGTTTGATTACAAAGAAGAATAACAAAGTATTTTTGTAGTCATGTACTATACTTTTCATGATTAAAACCCAAAATGATAGATTCACTCTTTCGAGGATGTCTCTGTTGAATCAATGTACTCGCATATAGAGATTTTATTTCAGGTGGTCTAGAATTAGTAGCCTATGACATCCTGCAGTAGAATTTAATCATAGTAGTAAATATATCTATGGAGACTTGAGAAACAAAGAAATGAAATTTAATTGAAAAATATTTAACCAACTTTTTCTTCCAATAAATTTGAAGTTACACCGAGATTTTAAACAACTTTTGTTTTATAATAGTCCACTGATTGATTTTAGTCTAATCATAAAAAAGACTATAACATGAGAGATTTATTTTGATTGACAGGAAGATAGTAGCTGACGATTACAAGTGAAGTATAAGCAATGAAATACTAACTAAGATTACGTAAAATATATTTGAATACTGTGGGATTATATATTTAATTATTTTAAATTATTTACTTTTTTATAACATCCTATTTAAATTTAAATTGTTTTTATTTAAATTGATTTCTTTATATTAAAAAGTGGCCATTAATGGAACCTCATCAGGAGAGTGAAATTAGAAATACTGATGGGCGTAGTAACCAATTTACAATAAAATTTACACACATTTACAATAAAATGAGAAACCTAAATCAACAGAACTTGTCAGACAACACTCAGAAGCCCTGGGAAAAATCTAACGAAATGAATCTTTTTTTTACATGAGATTTATGAACGAAGCGTTCAGTTCAAAATATAATATTATTTAGAATGAATTTTTATAAAAATTGAGTTTTAGAAGGATATCGAAAAAGAAGATATTAAACCCGTCATAAATACAAATTGTTTGTGTATTTATTTAACACACATTCGTTGAAACTTTTATGAAAGAACTTCTGAAATAGATTTTTTTCAACTAAATAGTGAAACATATTTCCTACCTTACCTCCTAAATACAGCAAAATAATGAGTATCTCATTTAATCTTGTACAGAAATCATGTTACAATTGATCGTGTACTGTTACATGAAATACAATTTACAACAGATAAAACATTTACAAATTGTGTCAAAAGTAGAGATTTTTTATTTATTACAAGTAATTAAAAATCTATTGGAAAAAGGAAGAAAAATAACCAGAAGAAAAAATGATTAAACCTGACAGACCTCGAGAGTAACTGACGTTGAATGTCTTGGAGGAAAAATAACTACTTTCACGCATTTTAGGCTTTTAAGGAAATGTAATAGTTACACTTATTATCAAACACTTAAGTTTTTACTGTAACAACCTTAATACCTTTTTATGAAAATAATTCAAATTATTACTTACATAATTATTTTAAGGTATCAAAGCAATCCTCAAATCAGTGGATTGCCGGGCAAGTTTAGAGGAAAACACCCCTCATCCACATAAATAAGCCCACATTTTAGTTGTCATCGAAAATTTAGCACGTGAAGATACATCAAACTCGAAAAAAACTCATTTTACACTAATTGTGAATACAAAACAAATTGCGTAAAATATTTCCGTTTTTTATATTTATTTTCACATGTTAAGTGTTCATCGAAAACTCAACGAAGAAGTTAGAAGAATGAAGAAGGAAGAAAAGGGCGTGCATCATTTGCGCATCATGCGGAGAGCCAGGTAGAACGGATGCTTGTTTTGCGCATCGAGCTCCAGGGGGGTCTCAGTTATATGCATCGTTTGCGCATCGCAGGGTGGTGGAAGCGGCATTATTTTTATTTACAAAGTTATTGAAAACTCATGCCCGTGTTCAAATAGTCTTTTGAATGATTAAACGTGTTTGGCATAAGACATAGTTCAAAAGTTCAAAAATTAGCAAAACAATATCAACAGAACAGAAATAATGGCAAATAATCGGACACAATATCACGGCCTTGGCCCGTACATTAACACTTGGATTTCATGTTTACCATTTGTAGTTTGTTTCTATTGCAACAGTGAATTTTATGAGTGGTTTTGTTCTGAGGAGTTAGTATAAGAGAGGCTATCTACAGTTAGAATAGAGGCAAACTTGCCATATAACAATTCGTACAAAACATTTCAGCCTGAGCAATTACAGTAATACAATCCTCACCAACCATTGAAAGTAAAATAAGTAAACACTCAATTTATTACAAAAAAGGTTTATACATTACAAACTTAAATTATTCATGAATGTGCGATACACATGTGTTTAAAGACTTAATATAGGCACATACCTTCGTCCAAACAGTTCAAAAGTGAAATTTTCCACGAGTAGTTTCGCTGCAACGGCAGCATCATCAGGTGGTTAAAATATTTCATCCATGAGGGATTCGTCAGAGAAATATAAAATCAACAGTTACAAAACACAACACAGTCACACACGTAAAACATTTAATTGAGACGAAAACTTCGGGTAGGCCTACCGCGCACAACATAACCTCTAACGCCACACACGACCGGAACGAGACGGAGAGCAGACTGACATCACGTCACCCCTCCTACCCCTCTCCTGTTATCAGCTGGTTGATATGAGAATGGTCTTGGTCCTGCATTACTATTGTTGGCTAAAATGGAATTGAAAATAGAGTGGGATTTGAAGTTGAGCTGCTCATTTAAAATAAAATCTTTTTCATTACTGTTTCTGAAACTTTTGTATATTTCGAACTGTTCAATTGAATCTAGCCTACTTCCTTTCTGACAAATATGCAATAAGTGGTGGTTGTCGGTTTCCTGTAGATATTGAAGTCGAATTTATTATCTTTCTTTTCTATTGTCATATCTAAAAAATTAATCTTATTGTTCTGTTCAGTTTCAACTGTGAATTTAAGTTTTGGTGCTAAACTGTTTAGATAGTTCATATCATTATCATTATTATCATTCATTAACATATCATTATCCTTCAGAACCACTAACAGAACCAGAAATCGGTTGGCTCAGAGAACAGATGAAAAAGAAAATATACAGAAGTCTGGTGTTTACAAAATAAAATGCGTCGACTGTCCCGACTTCTACATAGGGCAGACCGGCAGATCCTTTGAAGAACGCTACAAGGAACACAGGCCCGACCCCAGAGCAGACAAACAAAGGTCAACATTCGCTCAACACCTTGTTGACAAAAACCACACCATGCACGACATAAATAATGGACTAGAAATATTGCATATTTGTCAGAAAGGAAGTAGGCTAGATTCAATTGAACAGTTCGAAATATACAAAAGTTTCAGAAACAGTAATGAAAAAGATTTTATTTTAAATGAGCAGCTCAACTTCAAATCCCACTCTATTTTCAATTCCATTTTAGCCAACAATAGTAATGCAGGACCAAGACCATTCTCATATCAACCAGCTGATAACAGGAGAGGGGTAGGAGGGGTGACGTGATGTCAGTCTGCTCTCCGTCTCGTTCCGGTCGTGTGTGGCGTTAGAGGTTATGTTGTGCGCGGTAGGCCTACCCGAAGTTTTCGTCTCAATTAAATGTTTTACGTGTGTGACTGTGTTGTGTTTTGTAACTGTTGATTTTATATTTCTCTGACGAATCCCTCATGGATGAAATATTTTAACCACCTGATGATGCTGCCGTTGCAGCGAAACTAGTCGTGGAAAATTTCACTTTTGAACTGTTTGGACGAAGGTATGTGCCTATATTAAGTCTTTAAACACGCAGTTCAGGGGCTAGAAATGGATTTTAACACATGTGTTGCCGTCCAGTGGTATGTGTGGGGGACGACTGTTTGCGAACTGTTGTCGGCAGGCTGAGGCTACCTGGAAGGGAGAGTGCGCAAATGATGCAAGGGGATTAGGCGACCCTTCGAAATATTTTAGAGAAGGATTAAAAAGTGCGCAAATGATGAACGACCGAAGAAAGAGATAGAAGAAAGAAGAATGAAGAATGAAGGAAAACTAAGGGGAAAAAATTGAAAAGACTTAGTGAAATAAAACTTGACAATGAAATGTTTAAATTGTGAAACACAGTAAAGGACTTGCGTAAATTCCCCAAACTATGTACATTCCCATACAATGTAAAATATTGTCAACGGAATAAATGTTATTATTATTTAATTTAATATATATTGTCTTGTTTTGCATCGGGGCATCGTATTTATACTAGGCGTTTTGTTCTGTCAATGTTTTATGAAACTGCTCTATTAAAGAAATAAAACTATTAACCTGAAATAGAACGACTGCAGGCCACAAAGGCTGATGAGCTCTTTATCTTTTAAACGCTCCCGAGGCGACAAATGCAACAATGCCGCTTCATTTCTAACTCATTTGGCGCTCTTTTGAAACTAATGGCGCTAAAAATTTAATTTTACTAAGCTTAATCGCTACTAATCTACTATTTTACTCATTAGATGGAAGAGTTATAAATTTTATGTCATTAATTTCATTAATACTTAGTTACAAATAACTAGTTATAATATTATAAGAGTTAACTTTATGGCCTGCCTCATAGTTACAACCATAATTATCATAACCAACAATTACTACATGGCTTTTAATAGAAAACAATAACATATCACATTACTTCCAGTTTAGAATAACACAACATCCATTAGTTGCTAAAATTTAAATAACAAATGTAAATGATAAAAAAATCGAATCACGATTTTTCAATATATATTATTTATCTAAGCATCACATACCCAGAAAATTCTATATAGGCTATATACTTACAAATATTTCTTAAATATAACTTTATGTCTCACGCGAAAATATCTATAGTTTTAATTACTTACAGTATTTGTAATTTCAAACGTTATTTTAAGTTGTGCAAGATCGTATGTCAAAGCGGTTTGATTCTCTCTTCATTAACCTGACGTGTATGCTTATTTAATAGCCTGTAGTTGTTTCTGGCAAAATTTGACGAGAATCAGACATAATAAATAGTGCATAGCCTTGCCATAGATCATTGAAATTTGAAATTTTCGCATTAGACTAACCTTGTGATTGAATCGAGCATTTTAGCTGTAAATAAGTGCAGTTTTGGTTGATTATTGATAGTCACATCATTGGATTGGTCGAGTAAGATTAATTTATAACTAAACGTAATATTTTTAGCAATTACATGTGGCAGTCCAAATTAAATTGCTAAATTTTGAGTAACAAGTTCGCTTGGTATGTGAAAAATTTTAATTGTTATATTTTTAATATACAGAAAAAATAAACGGAAGAAAAATTTATTTACATAATACAACTATTAACGTTCTTGCGTACAAATTGATAGCTTAAAATTGTAAGGAAAGAAATATGACTACTAAATTTGTTTGGACTATATTTTAATGTATTTCAATTGAGCTATTATCTATTTTTTATGTAATAAAAACATTTCGATTACACCACCAAGATGGTACCAGATCGTGGTCGGTTAGTTGTATCCTTCTATAAATTAGCAGAGGCGGTTAATTTCACAGTAGCGAGCAAATTGCAGATTTAACGGGTGTTTTGGGACAGCGCAAAGCGTGGTCGTATTTGTTGCTAAGGCAAATAGGAATCCCTTAAGAATGAAGTGCTTACAGTCATTAGTGAACATTCTTTAAAATCATGTAGGACTATGGATATTTTAAGCGAAAATTGTTTTTGAATTTTTATATATCATTGGCCATGTGTATACTAGTATACTAGTTGGTATGTGTATACTAGTAGGTATACTAGTTATTTAACATTACATTTATGATACAATATACCCTATATACCGTATAAATCAACTTTCATACCGAGAAAGGTAAATTGCTAAAATATAAAATTTGATTTAATTAGGCAATTTTTATTGTTGACAATCCATCAGTTTTCTTTCTAAACTTTTTTTTTACCAAAACACTCTCAATTACGAAGTTTAAGCAAATTCTACTCTCTAGAATCCTAGATCGATGGAAAATATATCGCCACAGACACTCCTCGTATTATATTATACGATTAATAACTAGATCAAATGAACGAAATGGTAAAATGTGTTAGGATTCGTGGAAACAAAAATAAGCCCTTCTGAAGTACAAAGTATGGTGTTATTATTTATAACTATAAAAATCATGATGAATCGTCCTGTTTGTCATTCTGAAGGGTGGGGTTCATAACATTTTTGTAAAAAACAATCTGTTTTGTCCATTCTGACCGTGAAAAAAAAACTTATAAATTTTGTCTCTTTTAAATGTTCGTTTTAATATGTGTATAGTATGTCTGGGAGATTTAAACATATTTTTTCTAATTAGTGTTCATTGGTCTTAATTTGGTGTGATGATTAAATAAGTGTAATAAAAATAATAATTGCACAGTACTTATATGTTCTTATGTATTTTAAGAAGTGCAAAAATATATGTAACAATTTCAACAGGTCTAAAACCGAATTGTAAACTTTATATAGTTCAAACATTATACCATTGACTATAGAAGTAGCTTACAAGAGTAGCGTTCTAAAGTCAATGAACATATCTTATTGCCAATTTTGATGTAAGTAGTGTGTTTTGGTTACTTCTGGACCGGAAGTCGTGCCATCTGCCCGAGCAGCTGCTCGAGCAGATGGCGTCAGATGCTGGGGTGCAGATGGCGAGAGCATATGCCCTGAATTTGAAGTAGAATTGGGCATGAATTAAGAGTTAATTTAAAACTGAAATTTAACAGTTATAACTGGGGCTTGGAAAGTATGTCAAGGTCATCCAGAGTAAGTTTTAAAAAAGCCTATCCAACTACCACCAGAAATAGTTGAAAGTTGAACTAGTTGGTGATAGTGGGATAAGTTGAAGTAACTTTTGAATTTTATTTGTGAACATACAATTAATGTGCAACAGCAGAGTTTAAACAAGTTGAACTTTTGTGATGAACTACAGAGTTGTAAATGCAAACACCAACGACGATGAGAAGGTAAACGCAGAGTCCCCAGATGATGTATTTGAAAAGCTTGAACAAACGTAACATTTCGAATTGGTTTTCCCGTTCCATTTCCAATCGTTTAATTTCCAATTTCAATTTATCCTCTTCCATTCTAGTTATGAAGGGAACTTCATCCATCATATCCATCATGATTGTGTTAGTGTTTGAAATTTTAAAACAAGTGATGTTGATAGTTCAGAAGTCGAAGACGGAATGAGAAGTGAAAGGGAGAAATGTTAGTTAAATAAAGAAGTGGTGGGGGGAAGGATGAATTACAAAGAAGTGGTGGGGGAAAGACGTTGCTCTTCATTATTACCATCAGTAGTGTCAGATGGTGCAGGAGTTAGATTTAGTAAACTGTCTTCGACCAAACTTTCAACCTTATCACAAATAGGACAATCGTATGTTATTTCCAAATTCATTTTGATGGTTGTAAAATTATCTACAAGTTCTTGTAAAATATTAAAAATGTCTTGTAACTCTTCTTTAGAGTTTATTTCAAAACTAGAATTCATTCGGGCCAATGGAGAGTTGTTCATTATTGGAGAGTCGGTGATGGAATGAGGATCGGCGCATAGGGAGGGGGCTTATATAATGGTGACCTTGAGCAGGCGTCTAGGGAGGGGGGCTGTCTAGGGAGGGGGCTTTTATATGGGGAACCTTGAGCTTATGATTGAATAAAATGTTTAGTTCTTCTTCTTCGTCTTTTAATTCAATTATTTGAACCGAAGTAGTTGTTTCATCCTCTTCACTTGATGAAGAAAACAATTCACCAGGATTTAAATATTGAACTACAATTCTGAACCATCTTATAGGATATTCGTCAATGATAGAAAGTAAGTTTTGAAACAATTCTTCCATCTCCTCCCTGTCAGTTATTATATGTTCAAACTTGATAAATTTGTTTTCCATGTTGTTAGTTAGAGTGTTGGAAGTGGAATGATTTAATATTATATAAAAATTAGAACTAGTGGGGGGGGAAATCTCAAGGTCATCCAAATGAAGTTTTAAAAAAGAGTGTAAAACTGAAATTACACATTTGATGGTTCTACAGGATCGGAATACCAATCTGACCTGTATTTACATCTTTTTATCATATGTGTACAAAAATCATCTTGATGAGAATTGGTGCGTTGACAATGAGCAAGATCGAGAGGGTGAAATTTGAAACATCTTTGAGGACAACATGTATGAAAATATCTTGATTTGTAAAGTTTCAAAGTTCGCAATTCCGGTGGCGGTAGTTGTTTTGTTTTGCATTTGCAGTAACAAGATCCGAAGAATTCGCATTTAGTACAAGCTAACCCATCTACCATCATTGGCCCTAAATCTGTACATTGTTGTTCACAACAGTAACGAGGTTTGTACTTGTATTTTTGCTCTTCCATGTTGACGCTGCGGAGTCCAGTGAAAGAATAAGAGTGTATAGTGTTAAATAGCGAGTTTTATGTACTGTGAAAAGTGGTGGGGGTAATTTTAAGGTCATCCAAATGGAGTTTTAAAAAATTATACCTTACAAGTGTAAGGATTATTAAAATTTAGGAAGTTTGTTTCTCTTTGTTTTCTTCAGACTTTTTATCTCTCTCAGCTTTAGCCATAGCAACTAGTTCTTCTATTGATAGTGGATGTACTTCAGGAAATTTTAAAATTAATTTAGCTTGGTATCCTTCTTTAGCTAATACATCTATATCTTTAGTCATTTGTTCAACAGTGTTGTAATCTTTTCCATAGATTTTTCCATCAAGTTGAATCATCATTCTGTACAACATTTTCTTAAATAGGTCTTGTCGTGGTGAGAGCTAAGAAGCGAATGATTATTTATACAAGTATTACATCCTTTTTTATTAACTCACATTGATCATGTGATTCTTTTGTTGTAGCTTTGTCTGTCAAAAGTTATTCAACATTGGTAATACTTTTGGAACTTGATGTTATGTTGACCAGTTGGCGATGAAGAAGTTGTAGGTTGTGTAGAAATAAATATTTCATCATCGCAATATTTTGTTTTAGTGAACATCCTTGTATTAGTAGCACTAACATCAACAGTTAAGTGATAACCACCGGTAAGTAAAACTCGCATTTCGTTGGTTAAATCTTCGAGTTGTTCAAAAGTTGTTATGGTGTTAGTATCGTAAGATGCACACTTGACCTTTAGGGACATGTTGCAGTTTTATATTCAGGGATTAAGAGCGAGATGTGTACGGTATGAAAGGTAGCAGTAGACTGATGAATTTTGCAAGTACATTTCCCCTTTTATAATTATACAGAATTGGGTCAAGGTCATCCTGTGGAATTTTTAAAAAAAAGCAACATATTGTAATGTACAAACACATTACAATATGTTGCTTTTTTTATTTTTATTTTTTGTTTTGTTTTATATCATATTTATTGAAAAAACAAATACAAAGAAATATTTACAATGTTATGTACAAATTAATCAGTAGTAGGTGTTACATGAATTGTAAGTTCAGTAGAGTTGTTTCCACTGGGTCCATGTGATACCAAATAGAGTGCGCCGGGTTGAATTATACGAAGATCTTCATTTTGAAGTAGTTGTACGAAGCGCTTTGGTAAGAAGATCTGAAATTTTGCTTCATCACCAATTGTATAAGGTGCCTCGCTCAAAGTGCAATTTATAGCATCACCTACTGAAGTTTCCATTTTCTTAATAGTATGAATGATGTAGTGTTTTTCTTCTTTTAGTTCAGAACATTTCTTTGTAGGTAGAATTGATGATTTAGAATGAGCGTTGAACTGATCAACTAAACTTTGAAGTAAGTTCTGTGATGCCATATTGATGTTGTTGTTTATCTTCTTGTTAATAAGAATGTCCGTCGGAGATGTTGTCTCTTCGGAGGTTTGAGTAATACTCATGCTGTGTCATGGTAGCGCTCTCACTTTTATAATCGACACTACCCCCACCACTGACACTACCCCCACCAGTTTGTTGAAGGAAATTATTCAAGCGGTAGGCATTCTTTAAAGCGCACTGCGACCTTCGATGTTTAAAACTTTTTGATGAAATACAAAGTTCGTTGAAGTAGCATTGGAAATCTTTATCAATTATTGCATTAATCACTTCGTTGCTTGTAAATGATTGTATCCAATTTGCTTTTTCCAATCCCCTTGTGTAGATAATTTTAAACTCTTTGCAATAATGATTCATAATGTGCGGCATCATGTTATAATTAATGAAACCTTCATCCCATCTTAAGTTGTGAAAATGTTTGTTCAACCATTTGTTTGTAACTTTCGCTTTAGTTGTTAGTCTATTAAATGGTACTGGAGGTTTGAACAAATAATGATAAACTACTGATGTGTTCATGTCCAAGATTACTAATTCTTTAATAATAAAATTACCATCATTTCCTCGGAAAGCTTGAAATTCAATTATACCTCTTTTAACTTCCATTATATGTGGCGCATTAGAAAACGAAACCCGTTTATTCATGATGAAGTCTTACTAACAACTGACTTAAAAATTGAATGAGCCGATGTTTATAACAGACAGGATTGTTCTTCTTCTTTCACTTCTTGTGCCACTTCATCAATATTAAAATTGGTGTGATAGTTGTTTAATTGTCTCCACATTTCAACTTCTTGAGGTATTCTATTAAAGATTGAAGTATCCACGGGACCGTATAAAATTGGAACAAAAGGTTTTTTGTCCAATGTATCAATTAGATAGTCTTTAATTATTGCACTTGAAAATATTAGTTGTTTCAAATATCTGGTGACGGGACCGGTAGTACAACTTAAAGTGTAAAATTCTTCTTTAGTGAAATATAATTTAACATTATGTGTAGTTAAATCTCTGAAGCGAACAATTTGTCCTCCACGATGTTTTACTATATCAACTTCAATATTTGATTCCAATAAACTTAATCTTGTTCTTCTTCCAAATGTGTTGTTACTTAAATAGCACTCCAAAAGATGTAAATGTTTCATGAGAGATTCCCAAGTAGTTTCACTGAAAGTAACCATTTTGTTTCCATGATTTAAAATAACAATTGGTGAATAATCCATTGATTTTAAAATTCCAACTGATATACTTTTTGTCATGCATGAAGAAATTGGGTAGATAATCCGAAGAAATACTTCTGTTAAAATATTGGTTGTAATGTTAACTTCAACCTTCTTCCTTTTTACTTCTTTTTCAGCTTTTTCTTCTTCTCTCTTCTTATGTTTGTTGAATTTTAGGAACTCGTCCATTTCTCGTTCAACTTGTTTTTCTATATCTGAACTATTATCATCCATTGGAGGTGTATTTTCTTCTCCGTTAGTAGAATTCATTTTGCGAATGATGTTTCCCATACGACGGTTGAAGATAGAATGAAGTTTCTACTAATTATTTTCTCGCTTTTATATTTTTCGTAAATCCTTGAAATTTATACAATTACATAATTGTTTGTTTTCAACTTGTCTTTCACAAATGAAATTCTAACCTCAAAAATTAAAGCAGATAATTCTAACCTCAAAAATTTGCAGTTGTTGTACAATTCTTCTTAAAGTACATTCTTCACAATTCCGGTCAGCGGTGTGTAAGTAACTATTTTATCATGTAGAATTAGACAGTATGCCGAAGTTCCATCCGCTACTGGTTCTTCAAATTCCATTTCAATTTTTATATCCACACTTGATGATTTTACCGATTCATTTTGTTTTGAACAATCGATTACAATTATTGGAGCCTTGGAATAATACTGGTCAGGTGATAATAGTGGTGTATTAGTCTTTCCATAATATGATGATTGAAATCTTGCATACATATCGTATAAAATGGAAAAACGTTTATTGCTGAACATGACATTCAAATTGTCATAGGGAAAGAATTGAGAGTTTAGGAAAACTTTACAATTCTTTATTTTACAGTGATCAAATTGACCAGCATTTGCAGTGATAACATCTTTTCGCTTAGTTTGAAAACCGAGTATTATGTACCTTGCTCGTTCCAAGTAAGTTGATGTCTTGACGGTCCATGTTTGTCGTTCTGTCTGAGGTAGTGTAGGGTATTCATGAAATTCCCAACTTCGGAATGGCATCACAATATCACGGTCAGATTTCAACTTTCTCAATAATAGGATTCTATGTTCATCAGCCAATCTTACATGAGGTACTCTCCAAACAACTTTATCCAACTGTAGTTGCCATTCCAGTTTATCTTCCGTAGTTGCAGGGTCTGCAAGTATCAAGTCCTTATTAGTTGAAGATCTGAGTAATACTAATTCTTGTTTGACATTTATTATTACCCGTTTGTAATCTTCAGCGAATCCCAAAAGCAATCGTAAAGGTACATGAAAATCAAAGTGACCGTTGGAAGCTGGTGTTATAGTGTCTTTATCGGGGGCAACCCATCCGGCAGTGACTATTGAATTCTTCTCATGCGGTGTTAATGATGTTAATCCTTTCAATGTCGTTGTTAAACCAACCTTTTTTGTTGAATCAACCGTCACCCCTGATATTTCATATCTTATTTCATCAAAAAGATATGCCATCGGGTTATTTATAAAAGGAACTGTTGAAGCAGTTTTTCCATCCAATTTTAATACCCGTCCTTCGATGTACAAGTAACTTTCACACGGTAAAGTGTAAATATCTTGTTGTTGAATGGGGATCCTTATTTCATCGTTATTGTTTAATTTTGATGAAGTGTAAGGGTTGTGCGTGTGATATTCCTTCTCCCATAGTGTTTCGTCGAACGTTGGTCCTTGAGATATATCCAGGATATCCATCGCTGTTAATTTTCAATCCAATCTTCTGTAGAAAACGAATGTTTTCCGATGTTAACTCTTCCAATGTCGAGGAGCTACTGAGCTCCCGACTCTTCCGTTGCGGTTTAAATGATAATCCCATGTTGACTTTTATGTTGCTGCTCTGATGTGTATCCGTATAGTAATTGTTTCTCCTCTAAAGTCAACACTATGACCGTCTTGATCCAATATGTTCAGTACGATGTCTGAAATGAAACTGGTGTTTAACGGTAGGTATATCAAGTTTTGTGGCTTCTCAACAATTTTAAAACCGGGAGCTACTGTTGGATAAAATGTATGTAAAATATGTTGATTAACTCCATCTCTATACGATCCGTGTATAATGTTGCACGTGACATCAATACTATTTACTTTCAATATTGTTACAGTTGAATCACCTGAATGAGTAGTTCCAGGAGTTAAGATTTTCTTTTTTGTATCTGTAAATCCAAGTAAACTGCCAATCGACTGTTCCAAGCTGACATCAATATAATATTTTGAAGTTATTTCTGCTTTTAAAGTATTATTGTTTCCTTTAACGGTGATATTGTCTTCTCCGAGTTGTTTCTGTAATAATTGGTTTATATCATCAATTTCATAAGCTCCAGTAGGAAATGTAATTATTTTCAATTCTGAGTATTTTCCTGCAGCATCCTTAGTTTCATAATAATGTAGTAAATTGTTTTTTCCTTCTGTAACATTAGGAATTGAATTGTAGGTAGTCAAATCAAGTAATGCCGCTTCCCATAATCTTTCCTTGGATAGACGCAATGCTGGGAACAGCGTACTTTTCAATGTGGATGAATTTCCACTCAGTGACACTGTATACGATGACATCTTAAAGCTGACTGACACTCTTCGCTAGAAACTCCAAACATAAATGCCCACATATTTCAGTATTGTTAGGTTGTTCTCTTTTGTAATTGTAAAAAATGTTTTTGGAGTTTCGAAAATAATGTTGCAGTTCTTTTGGCGGTGGTAGATTGCCAAAACTGTCAAAGTAGTAAATGGTTTGTCCGAGTTTTTTATAGCATACCCAATGAGTGCCTGGACCATAGGTGGAATCCAAATTTACTATTCCAGTTTCATTTTTCCATATTTTAGTTGGTAATGCATCTTTCATAAAAACTCCTCGAAAGAATGGTATTTTCAAACATTTTACATAATCATTTAACTGATGATTTGTTAAGGCTTTATTTGGAATTATCAATTGATTCTTCTTATTTAGTACACACGGTATGGTCTTAGGTATAAACCTGCTCCGTTTTTTACCATTTGCCAAACAGAAGTCTTCTTTACACTTGCCTTATGAGTTCTACGACGTCCTTTTTTAATGTTTCCACCTCTTTTGGGAGCGCCTCTCTTTGCAGGTCTTCCTCTGCGACGTCTTCCACCACCTAACTTTGCTTTTGTCTTCATGGCTGTAGTTACTGCCCAAGCTGCTGCTTTTTCTGCAATATTTGCGTCACTTGATTTTACTCTTTGCCAAGCTTTTTCCGCTAGAATTTTATCTGCTATTGATCTATTTGTTGAATCTTTATACTTTGAATATGCTATATCGTGTTCTTTGCAAGCTTGATCTAATTTATTAATTCCAGGATCTCCTCTTGCTAAACGTTTTGCCAACTTAGTTCCAGGTCCACAATATTGATAACCTCCGGGCAGATGTAATTCGTATGGTAAAGCGTCTATCGTTCGATTTACAACAGCACCAACTGGAATCCGTCTGAGCAGGGATAATGCAGCTGATGTTATACCACGTCCTCTCTTGCCGCTGTCTTGACGATGACTGAGCGATACGGTCTTCATTATGTTGTCTTATATAACAGGTGTGTTTACTCTACGAGATACTTTACATGAATGAATAACTTGTGCAAAATCTTTTATATTTAAAGACTTAGTTATTCAAATTAATTATATACTGATTTATGATTCTATTTTTAATCCAAGCTTCTCGTTCATCGGGTTGAATCACCACATGATTCGTTGTACTAGCTATATGATTGTGGGTATCAATAAGTAAATTACCCACTATTCTTATTAAACAATCTAAAGTTACAGCATCTTTCGGATGTTGAGGATCTTGTAACTGCATAATACGTTTATCATTACATGTGTAAGCGGTTAAATCACTTTTTGATGTTGTTATGACTTGTCCAATAGTAGCAGCATCATTTGAATCTTCACCTGGTAAAATATTAATTATTTTCTTCATCTTTGCATCATATTTGGTCCCAAAGTGTTTATCCCAAGTTATTGTTTGTCTCAATGTAACACAATCATCATCTCCATAACCAGGATAAACATTTTTTATTCTTCTATGACGACCATCGTATGTATCTAATCTACCACCACTTGCAATTAATGTTTGCACCATAAGAGGTACATCTGAATCTTTTATACCAAATCTTCCATTTGTTATTGTTTTATGTCCTGCATCCCATTCATCATTATTTCCTTGCATTAAATCAAAATTTTTATTTCCATGTATAAATTTATCTCCCCGCTTTAACACGGCATCTTCATGTTTTACAAAATTTGATGTTTCTTTTTTTAATTCTTTGGATAATTGCTCCATAGTAACAGCATCTTTTGGTTGAGAACCAAACTTTACATTTGTCAATGTTTTTTCATGACAATCGATTCCATCAGCATCTTGTAAAATACAGTTGTCCTTGATGTATTTTAGGTTTACAGCATCACCGTCTTCTTTTGTGTATCCAATGTCATTTATAATAAATTTATAAAAAGAAAATCCATGTTCAGTTTTTTCAGGTATTATAGAATGTAAATATTCTTTATTAACTGAATCTTTATCATTTTTGGGATTTCCCACATTGGTTATTCTATAATTTCCAGCATTATACGTTTGTCCATCTTTTAAGTTATTACCCCATTGCAATTTTAAAGTATTTAAAAGTTCAGATGATAAGTACTCTTTAGTAATTGCATCAGAACCTTCAGTTGGTTTACCAACATTAATTAATCTATGTGATTTAACATCGTAAGTATTCTTATGTAATTTTAATGATGTTGAAGTAGCTTCTTTTACTGTCTTCAAATTTGCTCCATCAGTATCTTCTTCTGGATCTTTAACTAGTTTTAAACGTTTATTACTTATGCTATAGTCACCTTCAGGTGTTTGCGGTAATCCACTTCTTTTTCTGTCTTCTCCAACTTGCACTCCTAAAGCGGAGTACCGTCCGAACTTGTCGACGCTCATGTTAGAACTGATACGTCTTATGCTTGCACCTCTTTTATATCCACGGACAATTATACGACTATACCGCGATTCCTAAGTTCATCAACTAGAGCCACCCATTCATTATTCAAACCTGTATGACCGGCTTCCATGGCTTCATGCAATAGTCTCATTCTATCAACCAATTTATTGATATCATTGTAGTAAATCACATTCGTATTGTATAGATTTTTCATCAATCCTTTACCAGATGTTGAAGTATCTCCTTTACTCTTTTTACCATGTTGTTCAAGAAGTGATAAATCCATAAGTGATAAAGATTTTCTTTTCAGTGGTTGTCTCACCGCTGGTGCAGTACGTAATGTTGGCAATTTTCGTGGAGGAAACAACTTTTTTATAACGATGTTATATTTTGTTGCACGTGAACGATTAATCATTGCATCCTTTGAGTAGTTTCTTTTATGAGCGTTAGTATTTTGTAGAATCTCCTTAAAAACACTTAAATCTTTGGATGAATATCTTAGTGGTATTTTTTTAAAAATTAATTCATATAATCCTTTTGTTCCTTTATATCTATGCTCACCAATAATGATGTAATCGTCTTGTGTTATTTCAAGCTTTGAATCGCCAATCTTCAATTCATTCCCATCAATTCTTGCTCCGTATACGTGTGATCTACTCAAATTCGGGTTTGATTTCATGTCATGTAGCATTTTCATTATATATTTTCTTCCAAGAGGTCCATGTTGTAATATATCGCTACTCAATTGAGTTAAATTTGGAATAGATTGTTCTGCTTCTGGTATTGGCTGTTCTTCTTCCTTTTCAACAATTGGTTCTTCTTCTTCTTTTGTTTCTTCTTGCTCACTAGCACTTGTATATGAATCATCATCTTCTTCTTTTTTTAATGCTTGTACTTCTTGTTTAGAAACTGGTAGTAAAACATCTCCTTCATAATGAGGTTTACCAATAGTTTCTGATATCTGTTTTAAAGGTTCCGTAATAGGTTTAAATGTAGTCTCTAGAAATTCTTCTCTTTCACTTAAACCCATCCTCAATGCACGATTCTTCATCCTAATAGAATCACTGAGTGATTTTATTTCTTTCAATAGTTTTTCTTGATTCACCATGTTTACACTGTGAAGTTCAACGTGTAACTAGATGTAGCATCGGTAGTTCAACGCATAAATACAAATTTATCCAACCCTATACGATATCTACCATTTTTAATATCTTCTTCCTTCATAATAACGAGAAAGCTATATTTCTCATTCCATGCTTTGCCACACATCTCTTTAAATTTTTCAAATGGCATATCCGCATTTACATGATCATTATATATATGCTTTAAATTTGTTTCATCTTGCTTGAAGATGATCAACATATTTGCATTGTCTCTTATAAGTTGTTTTGGAATTTTACTGTATGTTTGACCAATATAAATGCTATCAATATTATGATGTCTTCCCATAGCAAAATAATTCCTTATTGTGTCATGATTTTCACAAGAAACATCGTCAAATATAAAAATAGAAAATGGTTTTGCTTCATTCGGTTGCATAATTGTTTCACTGGCATTAAACTTGTAAAAATTCACTTCAGGTACACTTGCAAGTACTTTATCCAATAATTGATATTTTGGTTGTTGCAATGATTTTGAAAAAATGTATATATTATTAAAACGCAATCCTTTAGGATTAGTTATAAGGTTAAAAACAACATTAGTTTTTCCACAATTTGAAGGACCAGTTATTAGACATCTTATCGTATTTGGTAGTAATTCACCATGTTTTCCATGATTTAACTTATCATTGTCAACTGTCAATTCATCAATGTTATTGATATTAAATCGATCTTTTTGTTGTACAATCTCCATCTTGTATAAAGGTTAAACACACAATGAGCTATTAAACAACTATACTAAGTCTTTTGAAGGAATCCAAGAGTCTTCACTTTTATCAAACCCTAACCACCGGACTTTAACCATATCCTTTTTCCTTTGTAAAATCTTCTCGACAAGATATACATCACCAACTGTTGATTTCAACAATTCGTGTCCGTAGAATCCACCTTGAAGTAATTCACCCTTGTTATCCTTTAATAAATAGGTTTCAGGTATAGTTGGTTGCACTTTATAAATTGTAAATACTTCATTAGTCCAATTTGGTAGATATCTTTTACTAAATACACCTTTGTATTTGCTTATACGAACTTTATCGTTGACCTTGAACTTCTTTGGTTGCAATTTTTCTAATTTCGGTGTTGTATTATTTTTAATGCGTTGTAGTACAATTTTGGCATTAGCACTATTTACCTGGATAGGTTTCATTCCAATGGTACGATGATATTTGTTGTTATACTCTTTTATAAGTTGTGGTAATATGTCATACCACACGTATGATCCTCGTTTTGAAAATTGTTTATACATCGCACTTTTTAATGTTCTATTGAATCTTTCAATTATTGAAGCTTTAACTTCAGAATTTGTAGAATAATGATTTATTTGATATTTCTTCATCAAAGCTCCAAAGTCTTTATTAAAATATTCTTTTCCATCATCGGTCTGTAGATGTTTAATTTTAAATTTATTTCTTTGTATTGTGGTTTCCATAGCTTTTGTAACACTTTTACCAGTCTTATCCTTCAATGGTAAAGCATCAGCTATTTTAGTAAAACAGTCTATAATTGTTAAAATATATTTAAATCCTTTATTTAATTTACTGTGCGGTATCATTTCAATGAGATCAGCTTGATAAAGATCATTCATTCCTTTAATGATTGTACTTCTTCTTGGAAATCTTCTTCTTGCTGGTTTATGTAGTTCATTTACAATCTTGTCCTTCACACTTTCCATCTTCAGATGTTTCTTGTACACTGCTTGTAAAAATACTGACCCATAGAATAGTTAATTCTCATTTATATAGTTTGAATATAGGTCAAGGCCATTTCATATTAGTGTAAAAAAGAGGGAACATGGCATTGGGCTTGCCATGTCCCCTCTTCTTTACGGAAAGGAAAAAGGAAGAAGGTAGAGGACGAAGAATAGGTTTACTGGTCGATAGGGTTCAGGGAGTAGTGGCCGAATGGTAAAGTATTAATTTTATCTTCTAAAATATGGCGCTTGTCATCTTTGTAGCTTAATGCCCACTTTGTTTGTTTGACACTAAAAAGTTGATGATTATAACTTCTAATAGTGTTGAACGTTGCAGTTGTTTCAACATTTTCAAACAAACATCTTTTATAATGTTCAAACTGTACATTCTTCTTCAGGAAAGAAGTTTTTATTCCTTTGGCTTTTTTCGTGACTTGATGTTCATTCCTTTCATTTATGTACAGTTGAAATGAATACAGTTTGGACATTAATGCTACAATTTCCATCATCGGCACACCATTTGTTTCATCTTTAAATTTTCCCAATACTTTCTTGTTTTTGTCGTAGTCGTAATTTGGATGATCCTTAGGATAATCGGAAAAGTCGAAATCATCTTTATATATAAAGGTGCGTAGATCTTCATACATTTGTTTTAATCCAGTAAATGAGTGCATCCGTATCCATATATGCAATACCAATGTTCTCTCTTCCATAATAGTTAACCATCTTCTTATAATGAAACTCATACATATGTGTTTTTGAAATATCCAAGATTGACATTCCAAGATACAAAGGACGATCCATTTCAACTGACTTCTTGTTCATAGAAATAACAACTAGATTTTCATTAATAATTACAGATGAACCAAAGTTTGGTTGTTGCACTAATTTCTGTAATTTTACTGGATCAGTTACCAATTTGATATCCTTATGTTTCCTTTTGTTTTCCAAAGTCTTGCCAAATATTGCGTTGTTCATTAATTTGAAAAAATCTTTTTGAAAACTTGATGTAGCGGCGGCTCTTCTTCTTGTGTTGTTGTCGATGTAAGGTTTTAACCAACAAGATTGAGAAAATTGTAGTACTCGATTAATTTTTGTAATTCTCAGTCCTAAGTCTAAAGCCTGTTGTATCATCCAGTAGTGTCCAACATATCGAGACTTGTCGGTTAAAGTCATCAATAATTTTGGCCATCTTCCAGTAGGGGAAATTTCAGTCTTCGGAAGAAGTGGTAAATCATAATGTTGATCATGAAGATGTTCAGGATATTCAAAATCCACATCAAAAATGTAACCAGTTTCACCATGCTTCGGTATATCCATTATGTTTCCAATCGATTCTGGATCTATCCATTTAAAATTATCATATGGAAGGGGATTTGACATTGCCCATCCGTATAAGTTATTTGCATCAAAATAACCCAGGAATGTTGTTGGTTTTGATGCATCATAATCGGGCAGATACTTGTTGTTCGCCTTAAAATGTCGTGTAACGCTTTGCGTCAATCCCCCTCGAACTCCTGACTCTAACATTAAAACCATATCTATATCAGTAAGAAGTTGTATTTTACAATTTGTTTCTTTCAACATGGCTTGCCATGCTAATCCAGGTGAAGTGTACGAATGAAGAGGGTCCAATCCATAAGCTGCAAAACACGTATTTCTAAATTCTTCCATTATATCACATAATAAAGTTACATCTAATTTAACATAAAAATCTGAATATTCTCCTAATGTTCTAAATCCTAATTCGTTCCATACTTTACATGCATGATCATAGTCCTCTTGAGATATGTCCATGTCGTAAAGTTTACTTTTAAATTCTTCTTTAGCCGGAAGTGATGTTTCATTAAATTTTTCTAAACTGTCTATGTAATCATATGGAAACACACCTTTCCGAAGTACCAAATCCAGTTTGTCGTTATTTACAATCTTCTTTGTTTCGATGAAATCTTGTTTCCTTAAATTTTCTGAAAGTTTGGACAAACTCGACGGCATAAATCTGTAGGAGTCTAAGAATCTTAATTTCATGTTTCCAACTTCTTTGGAAAAACTGATGAACTTCTCTGAAGTTTCAGCTAATACATCAATTTTACCATCGTCTCTTCCTAATTCGGGTATTATGAAATGAGCATCGTACCCACTGAGGTTATGCAGAACCACAGGAATAAATAGTGGTAAACGATAGCTCAAGTTGCATTTATTACAAGCAGCACCCCTGTAATAACCAGTGAGGTGATCGTGATCTTTAACTTTATAATTCTCAATAGTAAAATCATTTTTGCACAAGAAACATCGAGTTGCATTTTCATGTTGAATTTCTTCTTCTTCCTCCATCATTTTCATTGGTACAATATTTGTATATAATCTTTGTACATTTCCAGCTATTGAATATAAGTGATCAAGAAATATTTTTTCTACATTTTCACCACGATATACTAGAGGTTCTGAAGTTAATCCATATCTGTTTAAATGTTCTTCTGATAATGTCGATTTCACCATTAAACAAAAACTGTTTGGTTTGTGCATTTGATACTTGACACTTTTTCTAGCTTCACAATTTTCATCTTCAACAGGAACAAGTGTTGATTCAAAGTCCGCATACACAACGAAAGGGATACGGTATTGATAATGAACATTTTCAAATTTAACGAATGCTCTGTTTTCCGCAGGTAAATTAATCTTTGCTTCATAATTATTGTTACATAGTCTTTTGTGCTCTTGTAACCATTCTCTTCCTTCTCTTCCTTCTCGTTGAAAATTAAAACATCTCTTGCAAATTATCTTTTTGTTTCGATTTTTTGAAAGTTGCTTGTTAACAAGACGATCAAATTGCTTTATGTACACATAGTGAGACACATCTCCTCGCGTTAGTAGTAGTAAATCCGTATGATCTGGTAGCTCTTCTTTTGCAATACGTAAAGGATACACTTTGTTTGAACTATCTAATGCAAAAACATTGATAGACGTACCGGGATTTTTCTTCTCAAATTTTGATATATCTTTCAGTGATACAGGATAAGTGATTCCTTGAAAATTGTATCTAAATCTTTGATTTTCATATTCTTGGTCAGGTCTATTCGCATTATGTGGTACAAATTTAGTTGTCATTGCATAACGAAAACATTCATTGTCTTCATTTTTAACATTAATACAAGATTTTGTATCTTCAATTCTTTTTGGCAGAGGAATGTAACTTGATCCCATTAGTCCATATCCATGTTTGTGAACTCTTATATCTAATACTTCAATACTTGTAAGACTCCATCCGGATCCTCTTCCTTCGTGTTCCTGAATTTTTGTTAATATTTCTTCTATACAGTTCTCTACTATTGAATCAATGTTTGAACTTCCCATAATGGTTCGGTTTTTTGTTATGAATCCTCTTGGTGATAATTCTTCTTGTACATTTATAAACATAGCTTCTAGTAGTAAACCAAATTTAAGAAAGTTCAATCTTTTTAATTCTTCTTTTAAAGTTTTACTTACAATTGGTTTTGCTTCTCTAATAAATTCTTCTAGCTTCAAGTTTTCATTTTGAATCTTATGATGCATTACTACTTTACCAGGTAATGCAAATACTTGTAGATTTGGTAAAGTAGTTGAAGATGTTGCTGTTATTTCATATTGTTCTTCTTGTTCTTCTTGTTCTTCTTGTTGTTCTTGTTCTTCTTGTTGTTCTTGTTGTTCTTGTTTTTCTTCTGGGTTGTTGTGAATTAGTTCTTTATGACAGTCTAATAGAATTTCATCGTGAAACGATTCCGAACATTTATCGCAACGATACATGTTGAGATGTTTACTCTTCGAAATTTTGCCAAGAAATGAAATGGCCTCTCGCGTTCCTCCTTTTATAACGGTCCCCCACCACTATTTCATCTTCTTCACTATACAAGGAAATCAAACTTTTTAAATAAAAATATTAACCTTCTACAAACTAATTGTTCATTCGTGTTCTTTATTCCCATTGGAGTTTTAGTATATACTTCTTTATATTCAAGCTTTAACTAACTTTCCCCCACCCAACTAATTTTAGTTACTTTTAAAACCAAACACCTGCCCTCCAAACATCTATTAGGACAGATGTTATGGGACAGATGTTGAAAGAACAAATGTTAGGGTGGAAATGGCTAGAGCACAGGCACTTGGTTGAACTAAATTTGCACATAAATTAACTAGAGTTGAACTAAAAATTCGCATAAATTAAAAGTTAGTTCAAAACTAAAATTCGACAGTGTTAAGAAACTCTAACATTTGAACAAGAATAAACATTAGTTCAAAACTGAAATTCAACAGTGTTAACCAAATTCTAACAGTCGAACAAATAGGTCAAGGTAATCCAATTTTAACGCGAGAACGAGGAATAGAGCACTAAGTGGCATGTTAGTTCATTACCACAAAGTGATCTATTCCTCGCTCTCTATTCTACATCTACTTTTTTCAGTTTACTTATTTATATTAAAATGTTCAAATTTTACTATGTAGAATGTCCATTCTTTCTCTTCAACTCTTCGATTGTTTTTAGCAATTGTAACAAATATTCGTTAGTTTTCACCAAAGTCTTTAGTTTGCTACATCCAATTTCAATGGAAGGTATTATAAGTTGTAATTTTATAAGTTCAATCTTTTCTTTCTTGCGAATTTCTTTCTTTATTATATTATTCCTTATTTTTGCTGCAGATTTAAACTCCATGTTGTTTCTGCTAAAGCCACAATAATAATAAAAGTCTCTTCAAACAACCTGCATTTATACACATTCCCCCACCACTTTATAATCCCCACTCCTTTCCCCCTCTTCTTTATATGTGGAAGGAAGTATTATAATTAGATTCCTAATATTTCTTTTCCTTTTTCACTACATGGGGGGAAGGGTAATTTATTATTACACTAGTTGTGCAAGAAAATAGCCGCCAGTGTCCACACCTTGTTCATAGCACTCCATCATAGATTGTGCCCACTGCAACATGCGGTCTCTGTCATTTGGTGTGACAAGGAAAGAATGACTATCACCATACAATATAAAAGAGTCAATTCGTACATAACATCCTAAATTTAACCATTTATTAGCTTCAACTATAAACTTTTCTATTGTATCAAATGGAAATTGTGGATCAATTGCTATAACCTTACGTTCTTCACTAAGTTCAACAGTATAATCATCATCATCCTCACTCTCACTATCATTATTTAAAATGTCTTCAGGTTGTAGAAAAAAATCGGAAATTTTGGAAGAATTAATATGGTCATTCACATGAGGAGGCATTTTGAAGTAGGTAATATTGTAAACAGCAGAGACGAAACAACAAGAGCGGCGTGTAGAAGCAAAATGAAGGAGTGACCAACGCTCGCTCCGCTTTTATAACAGTATGCAAATGAGGGGTAAGAGCTGACCTTAACCGGTCATCGATCCAAAGGAGTGGGGGAAGTACTTTTCTTACTACTCAAATGGAAGTAGGTTAGTAGGTCACGGGACTTAGAGTGTTAAAAAATAATGGGGGAGAAACACAACGCTATAACGCATTGTGTTTCTCCCCCATTATTTTTTTAGCAACAATTTGGAAAAAACTAAGTGAATTTACTGTTTACGCCCCCACCTTGTAATACGATCCTTTTTATCCCTGAGGAGAAAGTCTTGAGAATCTAAAGTGTTAAATCTCTTCTCTTTACACAAATTCTCACAAACTCTAATTTTATATTTTAAGCCGTTACATTTTGCCAAAATGTGTTGGTGGTCAACAACACTTAGAAAAAAATATTTCAAACCTTTCTTAAGCCTCTCTCCTCTGACGGATATTATTTTAGGATCGTCTTCAACGGTGGGGATTTCTGTCAGTTGTGGTTCAGAAATATGTTTCACGATATGTACACGGCAAAAACTTTCATTTTTAACACATTTCCTCCCACAAGCTGATCCTTTCTTAATTCCCCTAGTGAGCACTTCAGGGCAAGTAGTGGGACGGCTAAATGCCCTACGACGCTCTTCTTGTAATAATTGAAATTGCTCTGAAGGAGCAGGCTTAGGAGCAGGTTTGGGAGTAGGCTTAGTGGATTTAGTTTTATGATAGGTGTGGTCTTCAGGCATAGTAAGTGGTGGGGTAGGAGGCAATGGTGACAGTGGAATGATAGGTGTACTAAGACTATGAAGCAAAGTTTCAAATGAAGGGGTATTAAGACGGGGAGCTGGCTTCTGTGGGGGCGGCATGATGGTTGATGGCGGTGTGGAGTCGTTTGAAAGCGAAGTAGAAGGCGAAGGCGGTGAAAAAATGCTTCGAAGTTTAGAAGTCTTGATAGGCGGAAGAATAGTGCCAGAAGTTGAAGGTTGGGATCCAAGTTGCTTCTTGTACCAGTCAGGAGGATTTTTCAGACGAAGAGTTTTCTTTGGTGCAGTAACAGCCGTAGTAGAAGTTGAAGTAGAAGTTAAAGTAGAAGTTATAGTTGGCAGAGATGACATGGTTGTGGCTCCAAGTTCGCAGCGTAACGTCTGGAATCAGAATGAAATGTTAGCCGCAGTCGATGCGTCTTTTATAACAATATGCAAATGAGAGGGGTAGCAGCTGGCCAAGACTGATTATTGACCTGGGAGGTGGGGGAAAAGGGAAAGGAGAAGGTATTTATTTAAAATAATTCGCATAACTTTTGACTAAAATAAGATAACCAAATTCTTCTTTTACCAAAATTTTTGTCTTACATAGACCTTTTCAATGATGTATCGCTTGTCCAAATCCGTCAATCCGTTATCAAGCTATAGCCATTTTAATTTTTCAGGTCATGACCGGTCGTTCACCCGGAGTAGTGGGGGAAGGAGTGGGGGAAGGAGTGGGGGTAGGAGTGGGGGAAGGGGGGGGGGAATCGACTCCATTTTTTCGGGGGGGGGGTCATTGACCCTTCCAAAAGTGGGTCAAGGTCATTCAAGATTTATAATGATCCAAGGTGATGGGAACAGTAATACTGTTCCCACCACCCTGTTTGCCTAACGGTTCCCACTCCCAACCCACTAGTTACGTTCTGCAAGGGACATCGACGCAATTTTGTTTGGACCGTCCGGGTCTACCGTAACGGTCCGGTCCGGGTCTACCGTAACCATGAATTCCAAGGGAAACTGGAACACCTAATGCAGAAACGCAACTCTAACCCCACCCAAACTAATCCCACCCATTATATTCCTAAACAAAAATGCAAAAACCTAGTCCGCATTTTGCGGATGTCCCACCCCTTCTAAGTGAAGTTCAACTGAACTTCTGAATTTACATTTAATCTACCCCCTAACATCTAGCTGTAAGGCAAAACAACATTAATTAGTATTACCAACACTTAAAACTAACAACACATCATTATTAAAAAACCAAATAATTCAACACAACCAAATACCATCATTATTCTTAAAATTAATACACCTTAATGCTAAATACCTCTTAAAATTAATACACCTTAATGCTAAACCCAACTTATAACTAACATCGCAATGCGCAAATTATTTCTTAAATTTAATACAACTTAAAACTAAACACACACACACATACTACATTGCATTAAAAAACGCAACGTAGTAGAAGAAGTTCAAATATATATAGGCCTACTATATATTTGAAACCTCTTGCTGAGTCGCCAACAACCTTTCGCTATGAAAGTTTGTTGACGACTGACGCTAAGATCAGGCTCGTATCGCTCCTTGGATTCTCCAGTAGTGGGGGAAGTTGTTTCACTACAGTACAGTGTTCAATCCAGTCCAATTCGCAGCAGTGTAAAAGAAAGGCAAAGGAGTGGGGAGCGGCGCATGCGCAACAACACAAAACCAAGGTTTGAGGTTAGAATTATCCATGTGCAGTAGCGCTAAAGTGAGTAATACAGGACTAGGCGCATGCGCATAGCATAGACTCATTCCTATCCGGAGAACTCGTTGCATGCGCAGCAGGTTTGAGGTTACAATTATCCATGGCAGCTGCCATATTTAGTCTGGTTTCACCACATAAAGTCAACAACCGGTGGTGACCGGCCATTGACCTGGAGGAGTGGGGGAAGGAGTGGGGGAAGGGGGAAGGGGGGGGGCTCCATTTTTTCGGGGGGGGAGGGGGGGGGGAAGGGGGGGGGAGGTCATTGACCTTTCCGGTCGGTCATTGACCCCAAGGAGTAGGGATAGACACAGAACCCTACTTCTCTTACTACTCAGGTGAAAGTCGGTCAACCAGTCATTTGCTTGCCATCTGCCGCCATCTGGCTGGGGTTATTGCCTCTATAAAGGTGGGTAGTTTATCGCGCTACAAACATTCATTGCCTCGCATCCGCTCGGTCATCATCTCTCGTTAGTTTTATGTTATGACTACTTCACTTACTAGGTTTGAGGTTAGAATTATCCATGGAATAGCCTTCGTAAATTCTAACCTATAAAATTACTACTCTGGCTTTCTGTTTCAATTTCTTTTACACTTCATTTTATATCTCAGTCTTCTTTTAACTTCTGAACTTAACACATCGATTATAATGACTGCACAATTTTTAAAATTAAAGCTTTTGCGAACACAACACATATTACGAAGTACTTCTAAACCTTCAATTTCAAAGTGTAAAACTAATTTAAATAGAGTTAGGAAGAAGTACAGTTTTAACCCATTATACTCTTCAAAGACTTCGCAGGTTAATGTTGATGATAGTGTTATTTACAACATTTTGCATTCTATGTTACAATTCAACAACTTTGAACTTGTTACACCTATCGACTGTGTTCAACAAGTTTTTTTATTTTACCCCTACTATTCCTCATATAAGCGCTGTCACCACAATTCCTACTTCATGCTCCTCTATTCTCTTCAGCTGAGCTAAGGTTTGAGGTTAGAATTATCCATGGCGGCCGCCATGTTTAATTCAGTTTCACCACATAGAGTCTGCAACCGGTTATTGGTCTAAAGGAGTGGGGGAAGGGGTGGTGGGGGAAGGTTGCCGTTTTATAAGCCCTCTCCCTAGGCGGCGCTTCTCATTCGATCGCCAACTTTCAAACAATAAACACCTCTCCCATGGCACGAATAAATTATCCCACTATCACCAACTAGTTCAACTTTGAACTATTTCTGGTGGTAGTTGGGTAGGCTTTTTTAAAACTTACTCTGGATGACCTTGACATACTTTCCAGGCCCCCAGTTATAACTGTTGAATTTCACTTTTGATCTTACTCTTAATTTTTATTCAACTTTTAGAGTTTAGTTAACACAGTTGAATTTTACTTTTCAACTAACTCTTAATTCATGCCCAATTCTACTTCAAATTCAGGGCATATGCTCTCGCCATCTGCACCCCAGCATCTGACGCCATCTGCTCGAGCAGCTGCTCGGGCAGATGGCACGACTTCCGGTCCAGAAGTAACCAAAACACACTACTGATGTATAAAATTACTTGGTTTCGTGCATTTTGAAGGGGCTTAGTAAATTAGTTAAGCTCTGCAACCTTTTTATGAAAAGAAAAACTACGGTTGGAATATATCTAAATAAATCAATCGTAACCATGTGGAATATACTAACTAATTTATCTCAGCCCTACAAATTTATTTATTCAAAATAGATAAGAGTATTGGGTGATGAATTTTACAAGGTGCCAACAAACACTTAGTATTCGTTTCTTTTTATTATTATTCTTTGAAATAATTAGGCCTACTTTAGCTTGATAAAAGTGGAAACACAATTATTAACGTGTTGAATATTATTTCTCCAGTGATGTTATTTCACTTGCTTTAATTTGTTATATGTTTCAACTCTTACTTATGTATTATTTTTAGTAGATTATTATTATCTTAAACCACATTTACCTTTTTAAATACATTTTCAACAATAAAGGACAAGTTATTGTTCATAATTTAATTGGATGAACCAATGCCGAGAGATCTAAGTAATTTTTATCCTAATTTCTACAAACAGTAAAACCTTTGTGTTCGAAACCACCAGGGAAAATTAATTGCTTTGTTTCTTACGCGGTCCATTCTTATTTATTATTTCCTTTTATCACTTTTCATTGGGGAGTCAAAAGTTGTTGTTACTTATTATGTAATATTTAGTACTGTGTTTTAATATATAATACTAATATAAAAAAAACAAATTTTATTGTAATTTCATGAGTTTTAATTATTAGTCAATTAAAACATTTTTTTGCTAGTAACCCAATCCAAAACACAGATATTACACTTCATTAAACGATCCAAGGTAAATTTATATACTTTATTGTGTTTTCTTTTGCTAACTACACCGATAGAATTGTTTACTTTTTAAAGGGAAAGGTTCTCTTTTCTTGTTACTGAATTTTATATTCAACTTACAGAACAATTTCAAACAGTTTGAAGTTCAAACTGACAAACTTTAAAAGATTTAAAAAGTTTTCATTCAACATGTTACTTCAAACATCTTTTATATATTTATATAAATTAAAGAATTATTTTGAAGCAGCTTTAATTATTTTTATGGCAGTTAAGAAACCAATAGATGGCGAACAAAGAAGAACAGGAGATAAATCCAGACAAAAAATAATAAAAAGCTCCCAAGACGAAGAGTGTTATCAGATCGATTTATAAAAGCGCGACTTAATTAACTAGAAAGCGAGTTTGAATTATGAGAAAATACTTCTGTTGTAGCCAAAACCATATTCTATATTATTTCTAAGTTTTTCCTTTCTAAAAAATAGAACCCAGAACTGTTTGTCATAATTTTTATTAGTAATTAATTAAATCTATCATTAACGATATAAACACCAATAAACTATCCTACGGACCAATTAGGGAAAACAATTTTATTCGTATAGAGTAACGAACCAATGATGTGTACTAATAATAAGAAAAGCATTAAATTTGTTTTGGGATACTAAACCAACTCTTTGCTAACTATTGAAACAACGATTTTGTTCTTTAATTAGTATATTGCAATTAAGAGGTTTGTGGTTTTAATTACTTTGCATTCTTTGTCGTGAGGAAGTTTACGAGGTAATAAAACTTTCCTTGGTTTAATGTATTTGGAACTGTTTGGATTTTCAGTGCTGGCCTTCCTGAGTCGTTTTCTGAACTTAAG
The DNA here is from genome assembly GCA_030545055.2 of Neoaliturus tenellus. Taxonomy (NCBI): domain Eukaryota; kingdom Metazoa; phylum Arthropoda; class Insecta; order Hemiptera; family Cicadellidae; genus Neoaliturus; species Neoaliturus tenellus. Next base: position 92,310,642 of record CM061536.1, read on the forward strand.
TGTGAATTGAGATGTTATTCCGTTACCAGTATGGCAACACATAAAGCAAAATGCTAAATTATTTCTATTTTAAAAGGGCTTTGTAACACAATACCAAAATAAACCAACCAATCATTACTAGGCTCTTTTAACTCACTTATAGCCTAACTAAAAAGAAATTAAGTTTTTTGTTATGCTTTTTGGGATCTTAGTTACCAAACTTTTTTTCCTTTTATATTTGTTAAGTAAATTTTTAACAATACACAATTTCATCTAAAATGGAAGTTTTTAGATCCCTCTTTTAACCTTTGTAAATTTATTATAAATGATTCGACATAGTGGCCTAATAAAAGTTTATGGGTCTTCCTCAGAAGTAGTGGAATGTACTTAATCGATTTCGTACTGGAGTAGGAAGATAAAGGTATGGGAATATCAATGGGGAATGACAGAGGACCAGTCATGCGGCTGTGGAGCGGAGTACCAGACTATGGATCATATAGTCAGTGTCCACTAAGTGCCTTCCCTGAAGAATAGATCAATCTGCATTATGCAATTGGAACTGGGCTCCATTGGATAGCAAAAAGAGAGATCATAAATGTTAAATTTAGTGTTTATTCTTACATATTATTGACGCAGGTGCTCTGCGTTGTAGAATCCCTTGTATTATTTTTATAACATGCAGGCTGGCTATGAAACCCCTCCTATATAAAGTATACCTTTGCGAAGAGTATTAAAATACAGATTAATGGTCCAAATGTTGTATAGTTGTTAGTGGAAAAAATTTAATAAACTAAATTAAAAATGACCAGAGAAGGAGTTTATTACAATGAAACCACATTTAATCAAATCACAAAGTAATGCTGATTTTGTGTCCATAAAATATCCAATCAACAGTCAAATGTAGCGGGACTATAATTGAAACATTTCATGAAGCTTTTTCATCCAATATAACTTATTTATGGTTTTTATCAATCATGTAGTTTATATCAAGTATTATGCTCTTATTTACCATAAACTTTTTATTTATAGTCAGTGATTTTGAAAATTATAGTAAATTAATTTTCTGCGCCAAGGATAATCTGGATAGTCCTAACTATGGAGAAATTTTTTATGATAAGTAACAAACTATATCAATCGATTCCTCACGCCAAGGCAAGAAAAAAATGTCATGTAGGTCTAAATATTTATCCTGAAATCGCTTGTTTTAGAGTTATATCCAAGTATTGAATTGTTAAAATTTAAGTGTACTTGTTGGATATTTCGGCATCTAGGTAGAAAAATAGATGGTTTGATAAACGTTTCATAGTGTATTTTAATACATAAATTATGAAAAAGCATTGAGTTTGTTTTGAAATTTCACAATTTATGTAACTATGAAAAGTTTGTCAAACCATCAAAATATTTTCATTCTCAAAATGTATTTTGTTTTTGATTGAGTATTCAATCATGACTGTTCAAGGAATTGGGTTGCAATTTTCCCAAAATGTACAAAATCTTATGAGGGGCAAAATAATATCAATATGGATATTAATTTCTTTACTTAAAAACAGAAAATAATGAAAGGTAAAAAAGTTTGAAGGGCAATATACACAATTCAGCCAATCACGTTCATGCATAATATATGTTTCATAAATATAAGTTATATGCATCATAAAAAGTAGAGTAGTAGATCCGTAACCAATGAATACAAAAACGTACCGTAACTTGGAAGAGATTTTCGCTAAAATGTAAGATAACCAGTTAAAACTAAATAAATAATAGGTCTGGTTTTAAAAGTGTTTTAGAAAACAAATAACCCAACCCCTTCCAACCATCATAAAATATGGTAATTTCAAGATTTCGGTGAAAACTAATATATTTTCAATTAAAGGTTTTTTTTTGTCTTACTAGCACACAATGCTACAAACTAGACCACAAGTTGCTCAATGCATCATGAAAAAAATGGCACATTATCAAATTATCCTCAAAATAATAAGGGCAAAACTTAAAAATAACTTTCATTGTAGTAAAACTTTTGATCCGGGTTTGTAGCATAAATACTCAGAAGTTTTAACACTTGTATGATGTCTCAAAAGCAATAGAAGATTTTCTCTAATACTTCAATGGGGAACGTCCATTGGAGGATTTTCTCTTTTAATATATCTTAATTAGCCTATCTTTTGATTAAAGTAAATTATAAAATGTTGTTTTGCGTTGTAATTTAAGATCCTTACATTAAATTTTGTGGGTCATAGACAGATTTGTTGGTATCTAAGTGGCTGAAAACTGTATAGTAGCCTACTAGATTTTACCTTGCTTTAAATGGGGTAAAAATTTTGTTATACCTACATTGTTTTCAGGTTGAAATAATAAAACATCTTCCAACACTACTCGATATATTTACACTTATACTGTAATGGTTTACAAGACGGTAAATATATATAAAAGATCTTATAATGGCGATCGATTTCGATCAGTCACACCGGTCATCAACAGGCCCAATCAGAGATTGGATTGGGCCAAGACTGTATTAACTTAAAGACTGTGACTGTATAGCCTGATAAGCTATACAGGGTGTCAAAAAATTTTGACCTATAAGTTAATTCACCAGGTTATATTCATTAGGTCCCTAGTAACTTTCTTAGTTTTCCGTCCTTCTGACTTTTCATATTAATGAATATTTAAAAAATTAAAGTGTTACTGTTACGAAAAGATTTTTACAGACTTATGTTTGTTGTCCAAGATCGTTAATCTTAATATTTTTGCTAAAATAAATAAACTTTACATATTTTTCGTGAATTTTTTAGATATTTAACTTTCAAAATGTAAAATGGCTGCAATTGTAGAATGAATATGCTTGACATTTCAAATAAAGTGTAACTTACTGACATAAAATATCATGTAGACTTACATTTTAATACCTTGATCCAAAAAGGAGATAAACAATATTTATTGAACATCAGATAAGGACAGACAGACGGAAAACCAAGCAAGGTAGGGCTATTCCTTACATAAAACATTTGTTTTTTATTACTTAAGTAATAACCTGGAGAAGTTTGAGTTGATATTTTGGGACATCCTATATTTAATTAACACATGAAAACTAGGGTGGAATTTGACTTTGAAGAGCCATACAGGAGAAAATACTAAAACCTATAACAACCATTTTGGTCTTAAATTCTAGGAAATTTAATGTATACTTTTTAAATGGCCATAAATGGTTTTCACAAAAATTGCTCCTCCAGGGTTAAAAGTATCAAAAAAGTTGTTTTTATGCTTTTCGACAGTGATACAGGAGGTCGCCGAGGTCAAAAATTTGGATTCAGCATTTCGGCACTGTTAGAAACAATGTAATAATTATAAACCTACAACCCCATAAAATGCAAGGTAGGCCCTTCTTTGAATGACAAAGTTACTGTACTGTAGGTGGTTGCAGCAGAATTAATCACGATTGCCAAATTTATGATCATCCAAGTTAATCATAACTTGGGCGAAGCTGACCCACATTAAAGTTTGGTTGGGAAACCCCATTAATAACTGCACATGCAAGACTAGGGTAGTGTTTTAGTAATGCTCAAACTATTGATCACTTATAAATAGGTTAACTTTTGAAAAATACTTATTACTCATTATATTACAATGTGATATAATTTTCCTTTGTTTTGAGGTACAGTATTACTCCTTTTAGGCTTCAGTGTTTGTTTTCTAAGTAGGTTTGTTGTGTACAAGATTCCTTAAACCTCTCTCAGGCCACGTGACAAAGTGGTAACTTAACCACATTTAGTGATGAACATTTTATTTTAATCGATTCACGTAAGGGCAAAAGAAATTTTGATCCATCCGTCAGTAAACTTGATAGGAACTTGATATAAATGTCCGAAGAAATGTACTTATCGTGATTTATATGATTGTTAAATAAATCACGAAAAAAAGGTAATGCATAAAGCTCAACCCACAATATGTTTTTAATCAAATTAATTCATGTATTTCCAAACATTGTACGGTATTTTTCAATAGTCATATCAAAATTCCTAAACCAATAAAATCAATTACCGTACGGTACTTGTTGTTTTATTTTATAATCACAGTTTTATTACTACCAATAACAAATTGTTATCAATCTACAGGTTAAGCAATGAAGTCTCGAAAGCAGTCCCTTCCTCACTCAGCTTAAGGGGGCGGTCTACCCTTGGCGCGCACCCAAATGCAAGGGGTTTTTATAATCGTGTTATCTTCTGCCAAATGAAGCCTAGAGCTATAAATAAGGTGTCATATTAAAGAAGAATAACGGTACTAATTTTCCTCTGTTACACTTTTGTAATTAGTTCATTAAAACCAATAGAAAATTTCAGTTAAAAATCTATAAAACAGATGATTTTAGACAGTTATAGCTAAATTAGAAATTTTATTTTAAAATTCTAAAAAGATAGCCGACTAGATCCTTTTTTCTACTTTAAAAAAAAGTTAACAGGCAATCTCTATCTTAAGCGGTTAGTTTTTAAACACGATCCCCGTAAACCTCTGCATTTACAAAACTAAAAACAGATGATTTTAGACAGTTATTACTGAAATTAGAAATTTTATTTAAAAATTCTAAAAAGATAGCCGACTAGATAATTTTTTCTACTTTTATAAAAAGTTAACAGCCATTCTCTGTCTTAATTGGTTAATTTTAAAACACGATCCCCGTAAACCTCTGCAGCCATCAAACTCGCCTAGCGCTACGGCCGCGAGGCGGCATTCGGCATTGTTGTTGTTTTGGCTGGGGTAGACCGCCCCCTTAAGTGCTCCAAAGTTGTATCACTGTAACTAAAGAGTTGCACAAGAGTTGTAAAGAGTTGTCTTCACCTTTGGGCCAGTAGCCCATTGTTGCGCAGTCGGCAATGTTAACCATACGGCTTTTAATGCAAAACATGGTATTTTATTCCCCTCTTTCGGATGCCATTTTTCAACCTATTTTCTTTAAACTTGGTGAGTGTTTAGTTGAAGTTACTCGTATATTAGGCCCCTCATACCTCGAAATTTCGAAAATTCAATAAATATTATTGAGGAAAATTGAGTAACTTTGCAACGTCACAGAAAGTAATGTTTGTTAAATTTTCAAAATTTCGAGGTATGAGGGGTCTAATATAACTATTCAACTAAATACTTACCAAGTTTAAAGAAAATACGTTGAAAAACGGCGTCCGAAACAGGGGGATAAAATACCATGTTTTGCATTAAAAGCCGTATGGTTAACATTGCCGACTGCACAACAATGGGCTACTGGCCCAAAGGTGAAGATGACTCTTAAAGGTAATCCTACGTTTTCTCCTGTGATAACACCCCTCAAGGATGATTGGGTAAATTCATTTATTGCTTCATTTTTGCACTGTGTCTTAAAGCTTTTAATCTATTTTTTAATACGCAAGCATGTTTCATTTCCTCCTTTTTTCTCAGCTCGTGGGCATCGTAGAATAAATCCGCGCAAACCGTTAGAAAGGTATAGTCCTGTAGATGAGCAGAATCACATTCTAATTCACATCGGACTACAGGGCTACGCCCCACAGGCTTTCAAAGTTCCAATGTTAATCTTATGGAGAAAGGAGCATTGAATGAATCATTAGACAGCTGTTCTAAAAACAATTGCTAGAAAATTAGGAAGAAAACAGATGTTTTAGTACTAAAATGTTTTTAAGCTTCTTGGGTCCAGATCAACTGAAATTTTGATCGAATTTCGATCAGGAGGTGATCTCTAGTTTATTTTATTACACTATTAAGAGTGACTTTGACCTTGATGCTTAGTTTTGTGTTAGTTTTGTGTTACCCTTGATGCTTAGTTTTGTGTTACAACTTAAGTAAAATAATAATTTCAAAATTTAAATTTGGGAGGAGAAGTAAATTGATCAACTGACTCGATCCTTAGAAAAAACATTAGTCATAGTTAAAATAAATAAGTATAATAATATTTATTTTGTCTCCTAAATTTCAATTATTGCCACGATTATGCCTGTGTAATTATGCCCATACAAAAGATCTGTTTTGGTAAACACCAAAAAGACATATATTTATGTTAAACAGGCTTTAACTCATTACAGTTAAAGTTTTCTTCTAAAAACTGAAGATTTTTAAGAAAAAAAAAAACACGCATGCAAAGGTTTACCTACATTGAGATTCTGCACACACGGTGTGGGAAGGAGTAAATATAATTTGAGACTACTTACTTGTTACAGTATAATTGTGTTAGGAAAACTTGAAATCCTAATTAAATTCCTTCTGTTACGAAGATTTTGCTTTTTGAAGCCACAGATTCATTATTTATTCAACACTTTACAACTTCATATGATTATACTTAGGTTTTAATTTTGGTTGAATGTCTACGTATTTAACGAGAGTCTTTACAATAAATGAGGACTGTAAGTCTTACATGTCGATTCCTAAGAAAGTAAATTTAAAATATTTCATTATTTCTGAAATCAAATTATAATTAAATTCAATACAATTATTTCAGAAATTTTCTATCAACAAGTAAAATAAATTATTAGTTTACATTACTGTGTTCGTCATAAACTTATCGCATTAATTTATACAATATTGAAAATATTTCAATTATTTTTAACAGAGGAAAACGTTTTAAACTTGATATAAAATGAAATTTTTTAACTTTACAGAACATGGTTACAATTATTACATAAATTTTAACTGTAATTGGTGTTTCCATGAGTAAATGATAAAGTAAGAGTAGAGGGAATTTACGGAGTTGTGTTGAGGGGGGGGGGGTTGTTGTGTGGACACAATGCAAATTTGACGCTGAAGGGTTGGTCATTTCATCACCACAATCCTCTTATCAAGGGGTGGGAATTGAACACCATTATATTTGTAAAGTGTTTCGTCATGTTTGTTTTAAGGGATAAATAATCTATTTGATGTTAGTTTTAATCTTTTAACCGACAAAAATTTGATTCTTGGTGCATTGTGGAAACATGACAGGGATAAAACGATTGAATATGTAGGAAGTCGTTGCATTTCAATGTAAAGTTTTATTGCCTGCCAATTTCGGAACGGATTTAACGCTAAGTTTTATTGATTACCATTTTTGCAATTTTTGGACATCTATTTGTATTAGGTTTTTTTTTTTTTTTTTTTTTTTTTTTTTTTTTTTTTTTTTTTGAGGGAGAGGCGGAAAAATGCATTACGCACACAGGTGGCCAGCCTGTAGTGTGGGGCTCCCCTAAAAACGAGTTTACCCACTAAAAAACCTCCTCTACTCTTTAGGAATCTAACCTGGAATTGTTTGTCACATTACGTCAGGCTAGGCCTAAATTTGGCTTACGCCCGTGGGGCTCGCTCCTTATCCAGCCGCTCGATCAAGGGATCTGGGCCACTTCACGGTCCAGATCGGTTTTCTTTTCCAGGAGGATGCCCCGGACGAACTGTGACAAACAATCCCAGTTGCCCTCATCCTCCAAAATCTTTTGGCAGACCGAGTCCACCGAAAATGCACCAAAGATTTGTGTGGCCTCCAGGCGGGGCCCTTCCCAACGGGGACAGCGGAAGAATGTGTGTTCCGCATCGTCGGGAACACCCGGGCAATAAATGCAGTCCGGTGAACCGGTCTTTCCCATACGGTTCAGGTACGACCGAAAATAGCCGTGACCTGTCAAAAATTGGGTCAGGTAGTAGTCCACCTCCCCATGCCGCCGTTCCACCCATGGTTGGACCTGCTTGATAAGTCGCGCAGTCCATCGTCCTCGGGTGTCGTGCTCCCAGCTGTGTTGCCACTGCTGGTAGGTTCGGGAGCGCTCTTCTGTTCTTGCCGTGTCCTTGCCGATCTCGCCTTGTCTCTGATAAATCGCTTTCCTCTCCCCTGCCAAGAGCTTGACAGGGATGACTCCGGCGACCACCAGGACGGCAGGCTCGGACACTGTCCGGTAGGCGGAACACACCCGGAGCGCAGCTTGACGCTGAACCCGGGCGAGTCGCAACCTGTAGCACTCCTTATCTAGAGCGCCTGCCCACACCTCTGCCCCGTAAAGAAGCACGGACTGGACCGCGGACATCAACAGACGTCTTCTGCTGGATCGGGGACCCCCGACATTGGCCATCAGCCTACTAAGGTAAGTCACTACCTTAGCGGCCTTGTCCGCTGTACGGAAGATCTGATCCCTCCAGCTTAACTTGGTGTCCACCATAACCCCGAGGTATTTGGCGGCACGAGTTGATGTGACCACCTCCCTTCCCACTCGAAACGGGACGACGGTGTCGATCCTCTTCTTCGTAAGAATCACGATCTCCGTCTTACTGAGAGCAAGTGAGAGACCGTGATCGGACATCCAGTTGTTGACCACCCGCATAACTCGGTTCAACTTCAGTTGGGCCAGCTCAACGTTGCGTGCAGCAATGAGAGCTGCGACGTCATCGGCGTACCCAACCAAAGTGGTTTCCTCAGGCATCTCGGACCTCAGGAGGCTGTCATAGGCAACGTTCCAGAGATCCGGGCCGAGTATTGAACCTTGTGCGGCACCAGAAGTGACTTCCATCGTCCGCGTTCCGTCCCTCGTGTCATAAATCAGGCTTCGAGAGCGTAGATAATCCTCGACGAGCCGCAACAGATATGCAGGAATACGAAAGGTGTTGCGAAGCGCATCCAACATATCGACCCACCTCGCCGAGTTGAAGGCATTCTTGACATCAAGCGTAACAAGAAGCACTACTCGGCGGGAGAAATGGTTGTGGCTCTCGGCTCTCTCCACAGCTCTCTGAACTTCGGTGACAGCGTCGATCGTTGACCGTCCCTTTCTGAAGCCGTACTGACGGGGGCATAAGTCCCCGGCAGCTTCCACGGCAGAAGTCAGGCGGGAACGGATCAGCTTCTCGAACAGCTTCCCAGCCGTGTCCAACATGCAGAGAGGCCTGTGGGACGACGGCAGCTCGGGATCACCTTTGCCCTTGCTGATCAGTACAAGCCTGGCTGTTTTCCAGGGAGCCGGAAACACCCCTTCTACCAAACAGGCATTGTACATTCTCAACAACAAGTCAGCGTTGATTAAAAATACTTTCTTTAAAGCCTCACTGGGAATCCCATCCGGGCCAGGAGCCTTGTTGCTCTTCAGGGAGAGAACGGAGGTTTCCAGCTCCTCGAAAGTGAAAAGTGGAACGTCCTCTACCCGTCCGAAGTCAACCGGCGGTCGCTGTGGATGTTCAGGAAACAACGCAGCGACGATCCTCCCCATGGTGGCGCCCTCCATGATGGAAGGTGGAGAGCGGGCGCCGAGTTTCTGTGTTACAAGTTTGTAACCCAGGCCCCACGAGTCGGAATCAACGTCGTCACGAAGTCTCCTCCAGCTATTCGCCTTGCTCCTGTTGATCGCCTGGCGGAGAGATTTTCTCGCAGCTTTATAGGCCTCCGACTTACGAACTCTGTCTGCGGGAATTCTCGCTCTAGTGGCGGCTCGTCTAGTTCTTAAACATGTTCTCCTGAGTTCCGCAATCTCTTCAGTCCACCAGTAAACGGGTTGTTTGTCGCGTCGGGGTTTCCTTCGCGGCATAGACTGGTCGCAGGCCGAGACGATAAGTTCCATCGTGGATGTTACTAGTGCCTCGGCTCCAGCCTCACCAGGATTCCCCTGCGCTCCCCGAGAGATGACTTCGGTTAACTTGACCACGTCCAGTTTGTTGGTGTTCCACCGGCGTGGCCCTTCCCGAGATGCGGAAACTCGACGATTTGCCTGATCATGCAGGTCAAACACGATGTATTGGTGGTCGCTACCCGTGTAGTCCTCGACAACCCTCCAGCCAGAGATCCTCGGAAGGAGCGACTCAGACGCAAAGGTGACGTCAGGGATCGTGCCTCTCTGCCCGGGGCGCCGAAAAGTACTATTTGTATTAGGTATTACAGCATTTTTATTTTCTAATAATTTTAGGTTGCCGTATCCATGATTAATTTTAAGATTCCCATGTCACTCCTAGTGGGTAATTAAAAATGCAACCTCATCTGATTTTGATTAAATTGGTACTAGAGTATAGGGCAGCAATCATGGTATGAAAGTTCAAATTCTGTACCTTAGAACCAGACGAACATAAGTCTTAATACCCCCGTTGCAGCAGACCTGTGTGCTCAATGATTTCCTTCCGATTTTTAATATTTTTTATTAGCCTGTAAACAACATGGGTGCAAGTATGTAGGTTTGGTGCCATATGGATTTCGTAAACCAATCTTTCTTAGTGTACGTACATTCATTAAGTTTATCAAGTCCTGTTATTTTTTATTTTCCCCACAAACACCATGGGGGTGAGTATGTAGGTTTGCCCCAAATTGAGCTGCTTGAGGGAAGGTAGGCCTACGTGTGTACTATTTTAGTCTTCAATAGCAGTTCCGAGGCTAATACAATGAATTTTTTAAAATCTCTTGTAGTGTCTGAAATTTTTTTATTCTTGCAAATATTTAACTTAATATGTCCAGTGACTTTCGTGTGAGGACATAATAAAAACACTCTCATTCCATTTATAATACTAATTAAAGTAAGGTTAGACAAAGTCTTCATGTTACCTTTTTTATTTTCTTATTTCTTTAAATAAATTTCTTTTTTTATATTATATAATTGGTTCTAAACTTTCTGTTATTATTCCCAAACAGTACTAGCGCCCAATAATTAGCCCACAAACATTAACCGTAAGGTGGTTTGATTTTAAAGAAGATAGTTTATCAAGAAAATTGAATAACTTCTTGATTAGCATTATACAAAGCTGGTACTGATATTCAGGTTGAAATAATAAAACGTCTTCCAACACTACTCGATATATTTACACTTATACTGTAATTGTTTACAAGACGGTAAATATATATAAAAGATCTTATAATGGCGTTCGATTTCGACCAGTCACACCGGTCATCATCAGGCCCAATCAGAGACTCTTCTTCATATCTTCTTTCATTTCGTGAGTACATTTCATGATATTAGTTGGAAAATCTGTAGTAATATCTTGTCGCACTGCACATAGGTCTACATCTTTCAATATCCGAATGTTTGCTTCAATATCTGTAGCTACTATGTCCTTTTGATTCCTATTATCAATAGCAAAATTATGTTTTAGTCCATATTCGAGTATTTTAATATCTTCTTTTTCGAACTGCACGTCTGTTAAATTGATCACTCACTTCTGGAAGTTGTGGTTGGAGTTTTCTTCTTCAATTTCTTCATTGAGTCTCTGATTGGGCCTGATGATGACCGGTGTGACTGGTCGAAATCGATCGCCATTATAAGATCTTTTATATATATTTACCGTCTTGTAAACAATTACAGTATAAGTGTAAATATATCGAGTAGTGTGGAAGACGTTTTATTATTTCAACCTGAATAAGAAAATTGATGTTGCATTATTTGTTGACTGAATATTTTGAAAATCGGTGCATAAGGTGCCATATAATACAGGCTAGATATATGGCACTGATACTAATGGTGCCTATGTAATTGGACCTTTAGATTAAAGACGCCGTCCCTTTGATGGAAATTGGACGCCTATGTAGCTACTAATCTTGGCCGATATCCTGTATTTAATTACAATATTAGCAGAATGTTGGGTTATGACCATATAAGTTAATACATGGTTTTAACAGTTAAAGGAAAATTATATTTTATTAGTATTACTTCAAAAAGAACACATGGTAGAACACAAGATGGAAATTTTTGGTGGAACTTTATCATTAGGTTAAAAACAATATCTAACTTTCTTAATTTAGATATCTTTTATACAGTTTATATTTTTGCCTACAATATTTTTTGAGTTACAAAGAAACCTAAGATTGTAAATACAATTTGTTTTATATAGCATGCATTAAAGAAAAAAAAATGAAAGTGTATATTTCGCTTCTTTGATCAACAAACCAGTAATGGAAGTTACCGCACAGTTCACACTGACAAAAAATTTTCCTCATTTATAGTATAACAATGTATTTGGAGACCTTTAAATTAGGCATTTTAGTAGGAAAAATACCACAAAAAGAGTGTTTTCATTTATGTTTTAAAACAAATAAGCAATTGAAATTTACACATTTTAGGTATGTTATACTATTTTAATATTTCACGACTTAAAAATTTTAAAATGTCTACCATTTTGCAACATAAAATAGTAGAAATATAAAAATTCTTTAGTTAAACAGTCTTAACGTAGGTATAAGTTATGCCAAGTTTCAAGTAGTATAGTATACAAAATTTCAGGAATTGTGTTTTTGGCTTCTGGGGACCTCAAAATGAAAAATTATCATGGTCTCAGACCTGGGTTTTACCATGAGTACGACCTTAATAGTGTAGGGCCTATTCCCTTTCCCTATAGGGAAATTTGCTGAAAACATATTGCAGTTTTTCCCAGTCGTTCGTCATCAATGGTATCGATTTGTTAAAGGTTTGAGGGCGATGACAGAAATGTTCGCCGATAAAGTCAAGCCCCACTCTGTTTAATTAAGTCCTGATTTTTATTTTCCATCTGATATAACCTTCCTTAGTCTTGAGGGTCTTCACTTTATTTCATTATCTTTTTTGTTGTTCCGCCTTGAGTTTCCATTAAAAATAATTGGAGCTGGAACGAAATTTGCTGAATATTAATACTACAAATATAAATAATTATTGGTATTTTGTAATTTTATAAATAATGAAAAAAATCCCATAAAATGTTTTTTTTAGTTTTATTTAAACTTTTATTTTTACTTTGGATCTGGTCCTAATTTTTTAACCATGATAATGATGGTAAAATTTCTACTTCCTTACAAAGACTTAAAAAATTAATATGTACAGTATTAAAAAAAAATTAGTGAATAAATTTATTAATATGTTTAAAGTTAGAAGTTACTTGAAAATTAGAAAGTAAGTAAATATGTTTTATGTTGCCCAAAAACCTTTGAAAAATTCTATTTTATACTCACTAAAGCCATAGTGTGCTCCATGGTCACATCGTCGGATCAGGAATAGCAAAATAAAAACGGTTTCATATTTCCTTTGCAATAAATTAATTAAGCAGAAATACCCAAAATATTTATTTTTATTTTAAATGCCTAGAAAGCCAGCCTTTAAAAATAATTTTATAAGTCTCCATCACTAAAAGTCAGTAATGACCAAACTGAAACAAGAATTAGCATTTTGTAGATATCCCAGATACTTTGGCTTTCTGGTGATCAGTGTTCATATGTTTGTAATACTAAAAAAATATTTAACAGTTCATAATTAATTATTAAGCAAATAAAACGCTGTTAACAAACTTCTTAAAGTTGTGTAAAGACAATGACGAAACAAGTAATCAGCCTACTTAGAACTTAATAAGGTATAATACTTTATAAGTCTCACAAAATTAAAACTGATCAGTAACAACTTTGCTTACTTTATTTAGGTTTCTTTATTAAACTTTTGGTATACTGTACAAAAAGGTTAAAGAGACTGTTCTGCAATAACTCAAAATTCTATTGCTCTCTATCTTTATTAAAATTATATTAGGGTTGTATTAAATAAATTTTAAAGGCAATAATTGTTGTAAAATTAATGGTTGTGATTAAATTATTGAAATTAAAATTGTTTTGCATAAGTTTTAAATATTTCCTTGGATTTTTCAACAAAATAAAATAACGAACTTCTCCTAAACATGATTTTCCACTTCATTAGTTTAACAGTGTTTCACTTTTTACCTCGCTGCATTTTATGATTACAGTTTACGATTCTAAATTTACGATGATCAGAATATTCTTTTACTAGGGTTATGTAATCAATTTTTTCGTTGTTATTCTTCCATTGATGATGCAAATTTCTTTCAAACCCAAAATTACAATTTATTCTAGTTATCTAAATGAAACAACCATTTCGTTCATTTATTGTTTAAATTTCAGCCAATTTAGGTTGGGTAGGAGTTGTAATGTTCTTTATAACTAAAGTTATTTTAATACATCTCATGTCAGTTCTGACATTAAACTTTTATACCATACCACTTTTCAAGAACTCATAGTATTGCATATTACAGTATTGAAAACTACAAGGTTCTTCTAGAGTTAAAAATAATTAGCAATTTCCGATTACCGGTAACCAATTTAAAGTTTTTCTGTTAAAAAATTAAAAGCAAAACATTAACAAGATCTAGATTATACGTCAGGATGGCATTAATCAATAATATCAACTATGTTGACTTTAAAAAAGTCACAGTAATTGAAAAAATTAAATTTCTCATCTGCTGTGAGTTTTCAGACAACGTCGGTGGTATGATATCGCCATTGTTTGGTATCATTCTCTCGTTAGTCCGCTTTGATTGAATAAATATTGTGATTCATTGTGAAATAATTGAAGCTGAGCATTTAATACATAAAAAACAAACACTCCTCAGAACGTATTTATGCATAAAGTCAAGAATGATTTGACAATTTATATACTAATAAGTGAAAGTCAGTTTTTAAAATCAAGATTTTTCAATAACCAGGTCCAAATCAAGATTATTATCTTACTATCTCATTTTACTTTGTATACCGTAATGTTAATTCTAATATCTACAGAACCGGTGAATAAGTACCTATAATTTTATGACCCTCACTTGAATTTAACACATGCTAATTTGATTTTCATTCAATTTAACTAAATTGATTATTCCCCTTATTTAATAAGGGGATTTATGGAATTTTTTAATCGCTGGTATGAAATGTTTAATGACGTTTACGGCTCAAAATGTGATAATACTAAGGTGGAAAACTCCAACAAAGTTGATTGATAATGCATTTAGGTTTGTATTACATTTTAACTACTGTACTTTTAAAACTTTCTTTCTGGATTTTAAGTATTCTCAATATTAAGATTTTTTACTACCAGTATGTATGGCTTGCATGGTTACTATTTTATCCAAGGTTGGTTAGGGTGTAAAAAATTGCTTTGTATATTATTGGCAACAATCCAAACTTACAAACGTCCTGTAAACAGTGACAAAATGCAACATACTTATGATTTTTTAAACTATTACTTAATTAAGTTATTAAATTCATTAATAACAGTGAATTACAACGAAGTTGAATAATCTCATCCTTCCAAGCCAAATAACGCTTCTTTTCATTAAAGCTTTTCAACCATAAAATTGCATCACATCAGGAAGTTTCTACTTGTAGGAGTCATCGCTACACGATACCATCAACAAGTTTCCTTACATAAGCAGAGATCTCTCGCACCGTCGAATCCGTCAACACTTTCGTTAACATCAGAGAACTTGAACTGACCCAAACAGCCTAGAGTCGCTCAGTCTTCACACTAAACTGTGAACTATTACAAACCAAGAAATCTTTCTACATCTAATGTTCCAGTAGCTTTCTATGTTTAAAAGATTCTGCCTTATTATGATAACAAGTTAATGTGTGTAGATTGTTTTTAGAGTATTAAATCATAATTAATGGTCAAAAAGTGTGAACTAAGCAAAATTTATCGTTGAAAGTTATGTAGGCCTACATAGAATATTGTGATTTTTTTTCTTAAAGATAAAAACTATCCCAGCTATAGTTTAAATATTATTCAGCCACCGGTGTAACTCATTTTCACTCACTGACTGAGGTACACAAAATTCTGAAGCAACCGTTTGGGTAAGAAACTTGAAATTTGTCACACACTTAGCTCATAGAGTCTACATGATAGTTAAAGTCCTAAATTGAAAAATTCACCTGCTGTTACTGTAAAATACCAAATAGCAAACGGTACTAATTCAGTTGACAAATATCTGAGGGGCTGCTGAAGTAATAATGTTCACAGTACAAATGGGCGAATTTGTCAAACAGAGATAGACAATGTTGAAGCTAACAAAGATACAACAACAATGCGGCCATCAGAGCACAAATAATGGCGGTGCGATTTGTCAACTGTTTAACGGCCCTCAGGCCTTCTGGTGAGGTTGGGGTGGGGCACAGCGGATTGTGTGAGTTAATCATACAATCAGAATACATGATGCAAATGAATAATCATCAATCCTAATCCTAAATGATTTTGAATACAATCATACAGAATATAATAAAATTATAAACTGCAAACTTTCATAAACAAATATTATTTCTTCTGCAGTAAAACAGTAGAGTTAAAACTATCAAGAAGTATTTATCAATTAAATGGAAAATATCTATAGAGGAGTAAAGTTGTAAAAAATTCAGAGTGAATCCAGAATAAGGATTTTAAAGACAGTATTACTTTAAAGACTTGTATAAATTTTTAAGTCCGTTTTAGTGCAAACCTGATCTTCAGTTTAAACATAAGTTAACCTAATAGTCAGTTGCACATGCATAGTTTTAACTTTCACCTCCAGCTTTTTTTTATCTGTTTTAAGCTAGATTATATTTGCTCTGGTGTAAATTTATTTATGCAAATGGTCTTAAGTATAATTACTAATAAAACCTGAATTCAAATACTAGGCCTATTTACTTTTGATAGCGTGCCAAACATGAACTAACAAACCAAAACTCTCATGGCGAGGCAGACAGAGAAAAGTTTTTATTACCAATCGTAAACTTCTTGAGGATAAAGAATGCCGAGTACCACACTTAAAATTATATCTCAGGCTAATTAAGTACAAAATCCTATACTATAATACGAGGAATGTCTGAAGGGATGTGTGTTCCACGATCTCGAAATCTAGCTGTCAGATTTTGCTTAAACTTTGCAATTAAAAGTGTATTGGCCCAAAAATAAGTTTAGAAAAGGCCTCCATCCCAGGAAAAATCGAATTTTGTCAGAATTTAAGTTTAAAAATCGTAATTTTTAACATTGGTCTTATGGGTTGCTATTTTGGTAACGAAATAACAACGAAAGGTATACAAAAATAAAGGAACATTAATATTAAGCAGACTTTTTGAAACAGCTGTTAACTGTGAAGAGGTATAGTTGGTTGTTGGGGGAAATTTAATAGCTCTAATGACACTATATCAAAACTGAATTAAAACCAACGAGCAAGGCTCGGTTAACCTGGTACTCTTCTTTAAGAGCAAATAAAATAACATCAACAATCATTACAACTTTTAAAAAAATGTTTGTAGTGTGTTAAAATGTTATAACAAATATTTGTCATTTTTGTGTCATACTGAACTAAAAAATATTTATGAATTTATCAGTTCATATTGCATATTAACATTAATTATGATGTAGGCCCTAACTCACACCATATAAAAACATTACCTAGTATGGTTAAACAATTTTTTTTATTTTATGTTTATAAGCCTTTAGCTTAGAAAAAAGTTTATTAGATTTTTGAGCTAGGCTGAACTCTGAAACGCAAATGGGGAGCTAAAAATCCTATGGTGGCTGACACGCTTAGGATACAATCTACCCCAATTAATGAACATGTTGTTTAATCTTTCATTTAAATTTTGATGAGGGAGTTACCCCTGAAGTTCATACCCCAAACATTTCAAACAATATATTTCATAAATTTTATTACATGTATTATGTAGGTACTTAAAGCATTCGTCTCTATATATAAAAATAAAACCCTATTTCTCTGGTCACGGCATCACGCGTGTAAGGCTGGACCGATTTCGCTGATTCTTTTTTTGTTGTGTTTGTTACTGTCAAGAAAAAGTTCTTGTGAAAGAAAAAATCAAGAAAATTCCACAGAGCTCCGCCCCACATGTCTTCAAAGTTACCATGTTATTCTTATGGAAGCAACATTAACAATTACATACCACAACATTAACATCAGGATGTCAGTGTTTTGTATTGGAACATATGATTACATTTATATAATTTTAGTTCTTTAAACAGCTGTTTTCCTTCAAAGTATTGGGAGAAGATTGGTATCTGTAGATTGGTATCTGAAGTGTTAGTACTGCAAAAGAAAGCCATCAGAATCATAACAAATTCAAATGTAAGAGATAACTGCAAACCACTCTTTGTGCAAACTGGAGTAATGACTGTAATTTGTTTCTATATTTATACTACACTTTTGTATGTCAAGAATAATGAATCAAGTTTTATAAGGAATGGCCACATTCACTCTTATAATACCAGAAGTAATTCTAATTTATATGTTGAAAGAGTAAGATTGAGTAAAACACTCAAGAGCCACCTTGGCACTGGCATAAGATTGTTTAATCATTTGTTACCCCAAATAAGAAGCCTGCCTTTCAAAAATTTCAAGAATAAAATTCATAGAATTCTGGTAGCTAATCCATGTTATAGTATTAAAGAATATTTTGAAACATCTTTTAAATAATACAGTATTGATGTTAAGTTTGAAAATTATATAGTTCTTGTTATTCAGATTATTTTATATTTAAATTGTTTCATTGTTAATATATTTTATTTTTATTCATGTTTTAACAGGTATATTTGTATTCGTTATTTATTTTGTTGTTGGATTTAATATTGACGTATTTTTAATAAGTCTATCATTAGTGACTTAGGTTGTGTTCTTTTCTTTAGCATAGTTAGTTTTGGAAACCATGACAAGGTCTCATGCAAAAATTTTGTAACGTGTTCTCAGACCAATAAAGATTCTGATTCTGAATAAAATACTACATAGAATATTATAGAGTTACGGCGAGTGAGCGTAGCGAACGAGCTAAAACCTGATGGCGAGTGAGGGAAGCGAACGAGCTAAACCTGAAGGGCATAAACTTCCTCTGGTTGGCAATGCAAAGCATGCCGGGTAAACAGCTAGTCAATAAATAAAAATCAGTATAATTAAGCTTGCACATAAAAGTTTTTTCACCTTCCAAAGTGGTTAAGGATATGTCTTAAAAATGTATAATAGACATTTAATACATGTGGTATTATATTCTAATGGTGGTATTCCATACAACTATTACTCAAACAGTTAGGACTTTATAGGCCTACTTTAAGCAAGAGGTTTTTTTCTTGCATTCTAAACTAATTATACGCATTTATTAATTAATGAGGAGATAAGATTAAAAATTAAATAATTAATACATTTGCATACGGTAACTCGATACAGGATATAATAAGATATTTTTTCTGAATGAAAGTATAATTTTTCGCAGAGCGCAAAGCTCACGAGCGGTTCACCAATCCATTAAGGCAATCCAAACACACAAACATTTATACAGTGAACTCAAAACGTATCGCAAACCCTCCTCCACAACTTTTGTTTCCGCAAGGTTTGTTCAGAAAGCATTCAACTGTATATATTTATGGTGGGAAGATGTATTTAAGTGGGAAAATATTTACTTATTCCCAGTTGCCGTGGAAAAATATTCACCATTTTTCATTGTATTAATTGCACCACTAGAAGAGGGTTATATTGTTCGATTTAATTCTTATCTAGGATGTAACTTTATTGCATCAATTTTCATTCGGGAACATAGGCGGCTCTAGACTAGATTTTTTGGGGGGGGGGGCTGGGGCTTCAGAAGTGTTCGCTTTAAATGCCCCCTCCCCCCTCCCCGCGGCCACCAAAGCAATGACGTCACCGATACGAAAGCAGAAGGACTTAAATTTTCTCATTATATAAGATTTGACCATGTAATTCAATGTTGAATTTAATGTCGCCATATTTATAGAACAGCAATAATTATTTTTAATTAATTTAAATTTGGAAGAGTCCAACAGGAATGTATTCAGAGCAACAGAATAATGTGGAACGCCAATCTTTGTTTACTAACTTTATGGTCTTTAATCAAAATCTAAAATTTGTTTCTCGCTTAATAACCCGTAAATGTGCTAGGCTAGCTTCTATGGAAACATATGAAAAGTCTTGTATCCAACTCAACATAAGTTACTGTTGAATATTATGCAGAAAACGGGAAAGAAAGAAAGCCAAAGACGAGCGGGAGACAACTTGTTCAGTTGTTCACCACCCTACATTATTCATTCATCATTAGGATATTCAATCAAAGAAATATGTATTTAATAGGTATTTAAATACCTACAATAATAATACGTAAAAATAGGTATTTAATATAGTTCAAAGTTAACAGATTTCCCCCATAATATTGAATTTTCCAAAATCAGGAAGAGTAGAATTATTAAAAACCACTATAAAATGACTATGTCAAAAATGTTATAATAAAGTCTGACAAGGGCAGTTAAGGGTGTAATTTATAAACCTACTTGATTGCTTCAGCTTCAAAGCTAGATTTATTTGCAAATATTGTTTATTCATGTAGGCTAGCCCTATATGTTACTCGTAGCTGTTAGGCCCTATACCAACGAGGTTAAAAAGATATAGAGTGCTAATCACATGTTAATTTTGTGTCCCTTTTTGATTTGCGCCATTTTACCCATAATTGCCGTCGTTTCCTTGGCAACCATCCCATACTTTACTCTCGTTTCCTTGGTTAATAGTTTGAGCTATTCTGATTGGTCGCTACAAGCTTAAAAATTACTGATGATAGTTTTAAAGCATATGTTTATTTGTTGTTTGTTTATAAATCAATTTGTTTTCATGGTCTGTGAGCAGGCTATTGAAGATGGTTACCATAGATACGTCGGATAGGTGTGGGTAAAGTGGTAAATTATTGTTGGGAAAGTAAACAAAGGACTGGTTACCAAGGAAACGGCGGGAATCGTGGGTAACAATCCGCCAGTCAAATGGGGACACTTTTCCCTATCTGGTGAGCACTCTATATCTATTTAACCTCGTTGGTCTATACAATTTTAAACCCTCACGATAGCCAAGTTCAACCCATGGGATCAACCGTGTTATGAGTAAATAATACAAAACCAAACCAGAGAACTAGTCAACTTATTGGACAATGAAATTATAAAATTATCAGTCCCCAGTAAAGGCACCACTGTAAATAGATTCGTTGCTCAGTAGACCCTACCAAAGTAAAAGATGGCAGACGGGTGCTATACCAACGTGATATCTGAAATTTACTATTTTGTTCTGCTAGGTCTATTTGACAAAAAGTGTGATCCGACATGCAGCTATAGTAAAGGCTTTAGGAGATAGACATGTGAGTGTGGAAAACCATGGAGCCTAACCGTGAAAATAAACACGCATAAATAACTGAGAGAAAATAGTTCATTTCTTAATGAAAATATTATATTTATTGAAATTTGTGTGTCAATCTTCTATGGTTACATTAAAATTTCACCCAACTCTACATACTGTGTCTAAATCAAAATTCTATTTTAGAAACGCCATTCAACACATAAGTTAAATTGTTATTTTTATGTAATATAATTTTTTACTATACCCAGGAAATCTGGGGGGCTTAGCCCCCCCAAGCCTCCCCCCCTTTAGCCGCCTATGTTCAAGAAAAACGTTACTTTAATTTGTATTTTCAAAAAAGCAGCCATTGTCTAAAGCAGATTGTAAGAAACGTAAATTTTAATGTAGTTTTCAATTTCACACCCATACTTATAAGATGTTGCAATTTTTTTTATAAATAATTTCCAAGAATTCCTTAGAATTAAGGTTAATTTCTCATATAATTGTTAATATGTATATGTATGTCTTTTTAAATGTCAATTCAAATTTTCTGACATGTCAAATTGGAACTTTATTTAAAACATAAACAAATTTTATGTAACAGGAAAGTTGTACACCGTACGGTTTCTCGTTATAATCTGACTTATAACATTGCTTTTAAAATATGAATTGTGTACCAATTGTGATTCTCCAGACAAAAATATGCCTGGGTAAATACTAGACAGTGAGAAAAGTTTTATTTCAGCAAATAACAATACGCGTGTCTGACAACGACGATGTTCTGATTCCAAGAATTCAAGCTTCAGTTTGTGTAACGACAACAAAAACGTGTTACCTATAACAATTTAGTCTTCGATTGAGTATTTATTTTTAGCTGTTTAAATAAATTAATTTTAATTGTGATAGGTGAATTTGTAATGCTTCTAATTATAGATTCTGAGGCAAAATACGCAAAAACACTTTGTTTTGGAAAAAGTTGGTTCCAGTTGGTGAGAACAAACTTTACTACCGGCACCGGCACTCGGCAGTGTGTGAACCCTCTGTTTAGTTCGCCTATTTTTAGTTCGCAATGGAAAATTGTGTTGGGAAAACGGCTTTACAAGGATGGATGTATTAAAGTTGATAGTTTCAAGTGTAACTACCACAAATTGAACATTATGAGACATTCTGACTACTTAAATTCGCTGAAATAAAATAACTATGTAAATATTGTTTTTATCGTTTTCTTTCTCTAGTAAAAGTTAAACTTATCACCAACAATTTTTTCGCCACTTGCAAATTACTTAACGACCTCTCTTCCAAAACTGGTCTCTTTTGATGAAGGGTCCCGATATCACAGAACTATAAAAATGGTGTTGTTTATAGTTCTACAGCGGATTTGCAAGAGAACTTTCTTTTTAGGTGTGTAGTTCAATTTAATGTTCTTTAACTTATTTGTTTATAAAACCTGCAGCCAGCAGGTTTTCGTTTATGGACTGGAAAACTTATTTTGCTTGTATTATTGTTTATATACATTAATATTGGTATAGCTTGGAACTACTATGTTCATTCGAATTTGTTTATTCAATATAAAATATAATTTTTCCAACTGTTGTAAATTTGTGTTTAATTTTTTCAACAACACTAATTATCGGCCTATAGTGAACCATGTTAAAAATAAAACAACATCTATGCTCTCTTTGACGTCTCTTAGGTTGGGTAGTGAAGGGGGGTGTTTATAAGAATTAGGGTGGTACCCGGGCACAAAAAGGTTGGGAAACACTGTTGTAGAAGATGAGCTGCATCCCTAATCCATTTAAGTCTCTATCAGGCTTACGGAGGGCGGTTGAAGTGTAAACAAAAACAATGAGCACTTACAGCTTCATTTACATTCCCTGCAAAACCAATCGAGCTTATTGCATTTGATGAAACACTTCACGACGGCATGATATAAAATATTTTACATGCGTATGCTTCAATCTTTTAAAAATTTTCCACAAAAAATAACAGGTTAATATTAAAAAAAATTTCATGTATATTTATAAAAGAGGATGTTTGTATGTATATTATTTAAACTGGTGGACTTCGGAGCCACAGGACCGTTTGCCATGAAACTCGGAGGATGTATGGAAAATTTTATGGAGAAGGTTTGTCAAGGTGCGTTTACACTTGAGCTTGGCAATCAAAAGTTGTTGACTTTAGCCAGATAAGTATACCATCAAACGTCGAAATCCTTTGGTTGTCAACCTAGTAAACCAATTGTATAGCCCTCAGGGTTTAGTCCATGTCAGGGGTTTTTTGAGTTTTTTATGTGAGTTGTTTATCAACTCAAGGCAAAACATAGCTAAAAAATTTGCATTTAATTCTATAAACAGCTGTTCTTAAAGGGAAGAGAGCGTATCAAACCCTGTGTTCCCTCAAACACAGGAAACGAGCTAAACCTAATGGTGAGCGAAGCAAACAATCTCAAATTAGGAGGAAAAAATTCTTCTGATTGGCATTGTAGAGAATGCCGTGTAACAGCTAGTACTGTGAAAAATGAAAATCTACCTGTCCTGATGCAGAAATTACATAAGAATGCATCGGTATTACAACCATTCACTGACAAGCAGTAATAAAAAATTAACAGAATAACTTTTTTATGAAAAATCCTAATTAATTTGTAATTTTTATTTTATTAATTACTTGTGCTGTAAAATGAATTATGGTAATGTTTTTTTAGGCCGGTTCCTATGTGGGCGACAGATGCGACGCGACGAGAGCGACAGAAGCAACGCCAGCGGAACGCTTGTAACGCCATTATGTTGTAGATTGTTGTGTTCTACGTGGACAAGCAATGCGGGCAACACGAACGACACCGGCATCTTTCAATTATTGAAACTATCTGTTTCACTATGCTCTCCTAAGAGAAAAGGCGTAAGTAAGTTGTTGCCCTTAGAAAGTTCCTCATTAACCTATGTTTATTTAAAAAAGAAGGCTTCCCAAAGATAGACTATGGAAGGAACATTATTTTCAATGAAAGGCACGTTTATGGGGAGTTCAACCATCTATACCGAAGACTGCCAGTACCTGGCATCTAGATATATAATACGTGAAGCAGTTTTTTGTAAACACTACTCCTCCCTTATTTCTGGACGAAATTCAATGTTTGAGATGTCATACAATTCGTCTTACCGTAGTTTTGCAATAAGGTTTGAGATTTTTGATATTTGCACTTTGAAGGGCATGGGAAGCCCTTAAATTTCGTTTTTTGTCCATAAGATTAACATGGGGAACAATTTTTATTAAATGTCGAATAAAACAGCTGTTCATAGTTAAATCATAAAAACACAAGTTAAAAGCTAAATAGTACTTTAAATTTTTATGCAAAGGAACAAGGTTTTATTACAAGGTACTCGGGTAGATGCAGCGCATTGCGCTGGGCAGGTACCCCTAGTTATTTCATAATTATACAAGAATGTCAGTTGAAACCTTCGATTACATTGTTAGTGTATTGAGAAATGACTTTAATTTAATTACTTCAAATTACAATTTACAATATATCCAGTTAAAACTAAGAAAGACTAAGTATTCTTCACAGTCAGTTTATTTAAAAACCTGGTATTTTACCATGAAAATAGCAATGTTCCTGCAATTAGTAACTTACAATAATGTTGAAATCAATTAACTTAAAGTTATTAAATTCTATAGCCATTAGTTGAAGGAATTTTTAATAAATTAGTGGAACATAATACTAAAAAATATATCACACAACAATCATTGTCGCTTTGAACGCTAGCGCCGCCGGCGGGCGCGTTCTATGTTAGCGACGGTGGCGACACCAGCAACACTTTGCGTGCGACAACAGCGACCAAATATGATTTTCAAAATACGCTCGCAACGCACGCTACTAAAGTTGCTCATGTCGCCCACTAAGAACGCTCCAATGCTTAAACATTGGTTTGAAATTTTGTCGCTCTCGTCGCGTCGCATCTGTCGCCCACGTAGGAACCGCCCTTATATAATTTATTAAAGTAGCCTACTGTACTAATGTTTTTAACTAATTTTGGCAGAATACTCTTCTTTTCAGTATAGCTTGAATTTTAATGTGCTATCTGCTTTTGCAAATCTGTATGACTGTAAAAAGTGTTACTATAAAATTTAAGTTGGATTGAATTTTTTCATTTTATTATTTTGTGTTTATTTTCTACATTGATCTTTCCTTATCTGTATTTTCCATATAATTTAGAATAACATTAATTGTAAAATTTTCATTTCTGAAAAAACTCACAACTTTTTATCTTCGATAGATTTTTTAAAGTACATTATAAGAAAAGCAATTCAGTCAGTACTAAAAAAAATTGTACATTTAATGAAAACTCATATTCTTCTGTTTAGTATATTTCATTACACGGACCAAAAGCACCTATTTCCGGTGCTCACTTAAGGAATGTTAAATTCATGTGCAAGGCAAAACCGAGTGTTTGAGAATAAATTCATGACAAGTAGAAGCTGAGAACACGAATAACTGGAGCAAGTGCCGGAAAACTACTTTTAGTATAAGTTACTTCATACCCAGGGGTGCCCACAAGGGAGGGTTATGACGCAGACTGCGTCATTGAAATTTTTGGGGGGGGTCGAAAAAAGGGTATTTTGTCCGAGATGGGGGGGGGCAATTTTTTAAAGTATATTTTTATAACGAGTAGGCCTACCATTAAAACTAAAGTTTTTTTTTAAATAAACAAATCATTTATGACCGTCAAAAACTGTACAGCTTAGAATTTACCAACAAATTTCCCTAACTGTTGGTCAACAAACACAGTGGTCGGGTTCACGTTACATCCACCGTAAAGCGGTTTGTTTACGTTTTGCTAATCACGTGACTAATTTCAGACATTTTATTTGTGGGATTGGTCACGTGATAGGCAAAAACGTAAACAAACCGCTTTACGGTGGATGTAACGTGAACCCGACCAGTGACTCTCTGTATTCATTTCTCTGGTTGGCGGAATTTAGAAGCCTATGGTTGCTATGGAAACGGGCGAGCTGTAAATGACGCGCTCTGGCTCTATGTTGTTTGCGGAAGCGGCGGAATTCGATGCCAAAGTTGGTTCAATTGCTCATATCTGTTTTTATTTTATGCAACAACACCAGAAAGACACATTAAGCTGTTTGTAATTTTGTCCGGAAAGTAGCGTTTTTCATAGCCTTAGTCAATGAAATTTCACGATAAAGAAATCAGAAGTCTGACTGTTGTGCGTGCGCGTTAACCTCAAAACGTTTAGTTGGTAAGTTAGGCCTATTCCTATTCAAGGTTTCTGGGATTCAAAACCAGACATTTAGGAACTAAATTTTATTCTAAAAGTTGATAATGTATTAAGTTAAATTAGATCGCATTAAAACCACCCACAAAAAGGAAATTATAAAGATTCATGTGTCCCTGATGATTGACGTAACGCCAAAACAAACGGAACGATCAAATACCAAGTTTAGTCTTGACGCAGTGTCTTCCTCTTCACGTTGTCAAAACGGTGAAACCCGCATAATTCACTTTAAAAACATAAGAATTTACCTATGTTAGGCCACATCAGTAAAAATTGAGTTTAATGTGTAATGTTAGTAATTGTTTTAGTTTTAATCTTAATCTTCGGTAATGATTGCATTGGCTCGAGACTTTAAAGAGATGTTTAGGGGATGTAGCCTAATCCTGAGGATAATCGTGTATTTAAAGGAAATAATGCAAATATATACTCATCATGCTCTTTACGAGTCATCTTCGCCCTTTTAATAACACTGAAAGTATGCCTCCGCATTCCCCTGTTTCGGACGGTGTTTTTGGATATTTATAAGTAAAATTTATGTTGTATTGTAAATTAAGGTTAGATATAGGTCCCTCATACCTTATTAAATAAATAAAAATGAATATGAATTGTATAATTACAAAAAAATCTTAAAAGTAAGTAAAATTGATTTACTTTGTGACATCACAGAAAGTAATATTTGTTAAATTTCCAAAATTTTGAGTTATGAGGGACCTAAAATAACTACTCAACTAAACACTTACCAAGTTTAAAGAAAATCGGCTGAAAATGGCGTCCGAAACAGGGGAATAAAATACCATGTTTCACATAAAAGCCGTATGTTTAACATTGCCGACTGCGCAAAAATGGGCTACTGTATTAGCCCAAAAGTGAAGATGACTCTTAATAATTGATACATATCATGAAAATTAGTTTAGTAGTTACTAAGAACATCGTGTTTCAATTGTATAACTTATTAAGGTATAGGCCTATAAATGTTTAAAAATTTACTTTAAAGCCGAAATCCTAAAAACTTTCGTTTTTTCTTTTTTTTACAGGTTGCTTAACTAATAACTTTAAACAGCCAAACCTACATTTAAATTAATTTCTTGATAAATGAAATACAGAAATTTTACACAAGAATAATTTATATTTAGAACAGGACATTTTTCCGAGGGGTGGGGGGGGGTCACAAATTTTATAGCCGGGGGGGCAGTTCGGTTGGGGGGGGGGCTGAGTCCTGGTCCAAGGGGGGGGGGGGGGGGGGGTGGGCACCTCTATTCATACCAAAACTTTACTTGACATACTTTTCATGACGCTTATGCCTACGACTTAATCTGATTACTTTTAGATTATTACACAGTGAAACCAGCTGATTAAATTAGAATAAAAGAAACACTAGCGCCCGTAATGAGCAAATTGAGAACTGATGTCAGAGCATGTGGACATCAGCTGATAGTTTTTCTTTTGCTCTTTGGCCTGTTATACACTTAATAGCCCAGTAAATAAACGACAAAAATTGCCCTTTGTCGCAACTAATTGGTGGAAAGCTGGATTTTATATATGTGATATAACCACATTAGACGTGTCTTTTCCCAAAAGTCCCCGCTTCTCCCCCTTGAGCTTTCCCCCCCAACCCCCTCCAAAGCTTTCCCCCCCTGAGAATTACAGTGGTTCACTTTATTGGCCACAGGCCGAGTATTACATACACTATCGTGTTGGAATTTTTTTAAGATTATTTGTGATTAGTTTTTCTACAACTTTTGTACAGAAATATTTTTTCTGAAACCAAAATTTAAAAAGATATGAAATCAAAACTTTGGTAAAAGTTAAATTTTAGAGTACACAATTTGGTTTTCCCCTATATAAATTTTTTATCAACCATAATATGTAAATATGTTTCAAATAAAAGTTTTAGTATATTTCTTAAGGTTTAAAAATATGTTATTGGTTTGTCATCTGAGTGTACTGATGTAGACTGAGATTTCGGCAAAGCGAGCGCAAGCGGGCTGCACCCGGCGCGGGCAGGCGGCGTGACGCACGCAGCGCCAGACCGACTTATAAACAAATTCGGAAAATGTCCTGAAATAAGTAAACAATCATCCTCCCCCTTCCCCATTTTATTTATTTTCTTATTTTATTTATTTATTTATTTTTTGGAGAGGCAGGAAAAATGCATTACGCACACGTGGGGCCAGCCTGTAGTGTGGGACCCCGTAAAAAACGGGTTTACCCACTACAAAAACTCCTCTACTCTTTAGGATTCTAACTTGGAATTGTTTATCACATTACGTCAGACTAGGCCTAAATTTTGCTTATGCCCGTGGGGCTCGCTACTTATCCAGCCGCTCGATCAAGGGATCTGGGCCACACGTGGGCCAGATCGGTTTTCTTTTCCAGGAGGATGCCCCGGACGAACTGTGATAAACAATCCCAGTTGCCCTCATCCTCCGAGATCTTTTGGCAGGCCAAGTCCACCGAAAATTCACCAAAAATTTGAGTGGCCTCCAGTCGGAGCCCTTCCCAATGGGGGCAGCGGAAGAAGGTGTGCTCCGCATCGTCGGGAACGCCCAAGCAATAAATGCAGTCCGGTGAACCGGTCTTTCCCATCCGGTTCAGGTACAACCAAAAATAGCCGTGACCTGTCAAAAATTGGGTCAGGTAGTAGTCCACCTCCCCATGCCGCCGTTACACCCATGGTTGGACCTGCTTGATAAGTCGCGCAGTCCATCGTCCTCGGGTGTCGTGCTCCCAGCTGTGTTGCCACTGCTGGAAGGTTCGGGAGCGCTCTTCTGTTCTTGCCGATCTCACCTTGTCTCTGATAAATCGCCTTCCTCTCTCCTGCCAAGAGCTTGACAGGGGTGACTCCGGCGTCACCAGGACGGCAGGCTCGGACACTGTCCGGTAGGTGGAACACACCCGGAGCGCCGCTTGGCGCTGAGCCCGGGCGAGTCGCTTGATCGAGAGCGTCTGGCCACACCTCTAGACTGGACCGCGGACATCAACAGATGTTTTCTGCTTGGATCTTGTGGGGGTCCGATCCGCCTTAATGTGATTTGGAGCACTTGTTCCATAACTCTCCTTGTCGCAAGACAGGACCGGTATGGCTAACGCTAGGTACGGGCCTGTGAGGGTAGCGGGAGCCACCATAAACACCTTTTAATCCTTATGGGAGAAGTCAAACAAAATGGAATGGATCTTGGACCCTCGAAATCGGCCATCGGCCTACTAAGGTAAGTGACTACCTTAGCGGCCTTGTCCACCAGTCCACCGTACGGAAGATCTGTTCCCTCCAACTTAACTTGGTGTCCACCATAACTCCGAGGTACTTGGCAGCATGAGTTGATAGGACCACATCCCTACCCACTCGGAACGCGTGTTGATCCTATTCTTCGTGAGGATCACAATCTCGGTCTTACTGAGAGCAAGCGAGAGACCGTAATCGGACATCCAGGTGTTGCCCACATGCATGACTGGGTTCAACGTTGGGCCAGCTCAACATTGCGTGCAGCAATGAGAGCTGCGACGTCATCGGCGTACACAAACAAAGTGGTTTCCTCATGCATCTCGGACCTCAGGACTCTGTCATAGGCAAAGTTCCATAGTTCCGCGCCGAGTATCGAACCTTGCGCGGCACCAGAAGTGACTTCCATCCCCCGCGTTCCGTCCCTTGTGTCGTTGTGTCATAAATCACAGCTCTCTTATATGCAATATCACGTAATCAGGCTTGAAAGAATTCAAAGGAGATTTGTTAGACTCATTGGAACTACATTGGGCATACCTTTCCTTGAAGTCCCTGTCGATGACGTTATGAAACAGTTCAACCTTTGCCCACTGGAAGTTCGCCGTGAGCTTGCTGATCTAGCTTTTCTCTCAAAGCTCATCAACTGATCCCTTGATTGTCCTGATCTTCTTGCCAATTCGACGTACTACCAGGTCAACTGAACTCTTTGTTCACAAACATTATCGGACAAACTACCTGAAGAATGGACTCATGGCCAGACTACATCGTGTTGGAAACTGCGTTCCTGCCGAGCTTGACCTGTTCTGCACGAATCTGAAAACACTGAAAAAGAAATGGGTGTCCTTATCTGCGGATCAAGAGGAATGAAGACAACATAAACCGTAAACTCTTCAAATCATCCACCACCTTTATATAGCTCATCCGAACTCATCCCCATCCACTTGATCAAACTTCTGCCTTAACTTTGACCCTTCCTGCAATTTCTCTCTCTCTGACCTTACAATACCCAGTTCACACTTCCGATCTATATTCACTCACAAAATAAAATACTCACACTTCCACTTTAGTTGTCGTAGTCCATACTGTGTCATTCAAATAAATTAATTTGTTATTATTATATTATATTATTATTATTATGTATATATTATTAGTATCAATTTATTATTATAATAATTATCTATATATGTTATTTATTATTGAATAACAAATTATATTATTATGCTATCACTTACCCGAATTTATATTATCATTATTATATATCTATTATTATGTTATTTATACACGTTATCATATTTATTGTCTGTAGTTATCTTAAGCATGTAATTTTGTTTCTCTGTATCTATGCTTGTTTGTACCAATTATTTGCATGTCATCCAATCATTGTATTTTTAAAATGGCATTGCCGTTGGGACTTATAAATAAATAAATAAAATAAATAAATGCTACATAAGCCAAGCAAAGAGTAGGGAATATCCCCCGGAACCAAAACTGGCAATAAATATTAACAATGTTACGTAGTTGAAAATTAAGTTCCTTTTACATAAATAATTAATTATAGCAGGCTAATGTTCCATTTGGACACACTTAATTTTAGCAGCAAGGTCTTAACATGTGTCAAACAGACTGAGAGGCGACGCACCGACCATTACAACACGGCGCGCGCGGCGGGGAGGTGTTCAAGTTGCCCGCTCGCGCTCGCTTTGCCGTAATCTCAGTCTACATTAGTACACTCAGATGACAAACCAATAACATATTTTTAAACCTTAAGAAATATACTAAAAATTTTATTTGAAACATATTTGCATATTATGGTTGATAAAAAATTTATATAGTGGAAAACAAAATTGTGTACTCTAAAATTTAACTTTTACCGAAGTTTTGATTTCATATCTTTTTAAATTTTGGTTTCAGAAAAAATACTTGGGTACAAAAGTTGTAGAAAAACTAATCACAAATAATCTTAAAAAAATTCCAACACGATAGTGTATGTAATACTCGGCCTATGGCCAATAAAGTGAACCACTGTAATTCCCAGGGGGGGAAATTTTTGGAGGGGGTTGGGGGGGAAAGCTCAAGGGGGAGAAGCGGGGACTTTTGGGAAAAGACACGTCTAATGTGGTTCTATCACATATATAAAATCCAGCTTTCCACCATTTAGTTGCGATAAACAACCTTTATTCACTGGGCTATAAGTGGCACCTCTGAGATGCAATGGCAAAAGTGTCTAGCGCAGTCACAACAGTTGATACAGATATCACAGAATATCTTGGCCTCTGACATACTCCACTTCTGGATTAAAATTAGTAAACACATGGCACTAAAAACAGTCTGCGACAATCTGCAACTTCGTCACTCTAATCCAATTGTTTGAACTGTAAACGGTCATCACAGGCCAAGATATTCCGAGGTACGATCGGGACCTCGTTTTACAATGGCTCCAGTCATGCCCCTGCCAAGTGATGCGACTGCACTAAACGCTTTTGCCTTTGGAGGCGCCACTTAGGTGTGTAACAGGCCAAAATTATAGCTATTTTCTTTCATATAATCTGTGATCAAATACAGCTATTTTTATTCTATAAGGAATAAAAAGCTTATACATTTATATACAAATCTATTAATAGGCAAGCATGATTCATTCCTCAATTTTTTCTCAGCTTGTGAGTATCGTACGAAAAATCCGCGCAAACCGTTACAAAGGTAGTGTTCAGTAAATGAACATAATCCCATTAATTTGCATCGGAACCCAGGGCGACGTACTACAGGCTTACAAAAAGTCAATGGTAATCTTATGAAAGAGGGGAATTGATTGAATGATTAGACAGCTGTTGTAAATAACGAATGCTAGCAAACCAGGAAGAACTGATGTTTCAATTGGGTCAAGTCAAGACCAACTGAAATTTTAGTCGAATCTCCACCAGTATCAAATCCCTAGTATTCATTCTTATTTTAATGCAAATCAAAATAAAGAACAAGGGGAACTAATATAATTAAAAAACAAAGACGACTTTATATCATTTTGGAAACAAACATTTAACCATTATTTTAATGTGCAGCTTTCACTTTATTGCTTGAACTCTCGCCATTTAATTGGCCCCATTACTTTGCTTAAGCTTGGCAGTTATACTTCATTCACACCATTAAGTTTAGATTACACAAATGGTGTTGTTTCCTTTGAGCAAATGGAGTTTCTTTACTGTTTTAACCTTAAAATTTTAAAACCAAGCGTGCATATTTGACTTACATTAGTTAACTGTTAAAATTCAATACTGGGTTAAGCAAAAGTCTAGACACCCCCAGTTAACTTTTTAACACGTTACAGTATTAAAAACAAACTCGGCACATGTTAACAATACAAAAAATGCAATTTTTTTATGAAAGTCACATCTTTGCCCCAGCCCCAAAAATGGCGAATTTCGGGGCAGCCCCAAATTTTTAAATGTAAGCCGCTATCGAGTGACCTCTCATTGTGAATGGTTTATCAAAAGAAATTAACCGGCGCAAACCGGAGGTAGATATATCACACCCCTAACCAAAATGGCAACCATTTTAAAATTCGAGATGGGTTGATCTTAGGATAAAGAATTTTCAGAAATATTTGAGTTAAACCTACCAGTGAACTATTAGAAACTAGTAAACTAGTAGAATTCCAAAAATTCTTAAATAGCTATTTTCAGAATTAATTTTAACGAATGTCAATCAACGCATCTTGAATTTTAATATGGCTGCCATTTTGGTTTGGATATCAACAAGGATTTTTTTTTTAGATATCAACCACCGGTTTGCACTATTCAATTTATTTTAAACCATTCAAAATGAGGGGTCACTTGATAGGAGCTTACTTTTGAAAATTTGGGGTTGGCCCCAAAAGAATTTATTTTTGGGGCCGGGCTAAAGTTGTGACTTTGATAGAAATTGAATTTTTTTGTATCGTTAACATGTGCTGAGTTTGGTTTTCCTACTGCAACGCATTAAAAAGTTAACTGGGGGTGTTCAGACTTAAGCTTTCTTGCCCATCTCAAATTTTGGTTAGGGGTGAGAGATCGATCTCCGGTTTGCGCCATTTACTTTTCTCTTGATAAACTGTTTAACCCATTTGTGCCCACTGCCGACATTTGTCTACGCTGTATTTTAATTTATGAAAGTCCATGGAATTTTAGGTTATTCATGATTAAAATTGGCATTTTGGAGTGAAAGAAAATATAATTATCTTTATATTTCAAGGCCGTAGTGGCACACACACAGTAAACAGAAGTAAAAAGTAAAAAGTAGCAAAATCAGTGTTGACCAATGTGCAACTCTCAAAGAATCAACCGATCCCGTCAACTTCCACGCAAGCCTGCCACCGTTTATTTAACGTGGGCCCTCCCACCAACTTTGCCACAGATCGGCTAACCCTTTAAGAGTTGCACCACCAGGTCAGGGTTTGGTCGTGAGCGGATTCGAACCCGCGCCGACGCAGACATCCTGGCCAAGAATGCCTACGCCTTAGCCATCTGAGCTACCACAACCGGCAGCCTAGACATGAGAATTTGGGTTTTGAATAGTGCGCGCCCCTAGCGGGAAAGACCGTAGGCCTTTAGTATGTGAGTTCAATACAAGAGCTGCAGCCAATTCACAAGAAACAATTTGGGCATAAATGGGTTAAAATGAGGCATCACTCGATATGGGTTTACATTTGAAAATTTGGGGCTGGCCCCAAAATACCCCATTTGGGGGGCAGGGGCAGAGTTGTGACTTTGATGAAAAAGTGCAGACTTTTATGCCGAGTGCATTTGCCGAGTTTGATTATCCTACTGCAACGCGTTAAAAATTTAACCGGAGGTGTCCAGACTTTTGCCTAACCTTGTATAAGTAACATGTAATATTAATATCCAATGGTAAGATATTGAGACAGAGTATCTATATAAAAATAATTTTTAAATATTTAATGAAAAAATTATGCGGGAGTTTTGGCTAGGCATTTTTGACAGCCATCCCTTTTTGAATAAAAACCAAGAAAACAACTTTACAATTTGAAATGTTTCAATTTTTATTTTTATTTGTTAGTTAGTTAATTTGTTGGGTTGGTCAATTTTAATACTACAGGTTGCGTGTGCCAGTACTCTAAACTCAAGTTTGAAATAAAATAGTTTAAATAATTTTAAAACTGAATAACAAATATATTTTATTTTAAGTTTGCAATAAAAAGAAAACAAAAAAAGTTTTTAAAGTTTGATTTTATATTTTTATTGAGTTATTTTCATTCGGTACTGAAATGGAAACAAATAATATTATTCATTTATTCTGTTTTATATGTAAGGATAAAACAAATAGAACTAGGCAGAAAACATTTTATCTTATAACAAGTATAAAACTTCAAATGGAAATACATTAGACACAGTATAAAAAAATACAGCTTTTCATACGAATTAGAGAAACTATGTTTTAATTACGGTACATGTGATAGTTAATAAGTCTTATTTAGTAGAGCTAAAAAACTTTAAATCTGTGAAAAACTCAATGAAATATACAAAACATTTAAAACTGTACATAATATTTACAACATAAAATGAAAATGTTATACCTAGCGATATCACAATTCTAGTTTCCTAGCATAGCTTCCGTTTATTTTTTATTTTCTAGTGTTTAACAAGTTCAGTGCTATAACTATGAATATCAGTACCACAACTAGCATATTGTTCCATGAATATGTTCATATTCAATTATGTCTACTGCTGTAAATTTGTTAAGAAACTCAGTTTTATTTATTTTACAAAAATCCTCATGGATGCAATTAGAATAATATTTTCATTTTCACCGATGAGGTGATTTTATAATGAGGAATAACTTTTTATCTAATAGGCGAGAAAAAAATTTAAAAAGTAGGTTTAACACCTCAATACTAGCTGAATATAGACTGGAATTCAACAAAATTATTGATGACTAAACCATTTGGGGAAAATCACAAAATAGGGTAACCAAGCATGAAAAAAATATGTACACAGTAACCTGAGGGATCAAAATAATCCCTTAACTTTAAACAATATAACACTTAAACATATGGCATCCAGCCGGAGAAAGTCTTGCTCAGAATGTGTTGATTCGTAGATTGTGAGATCAAACACTCCACCTGAAAACATAGGTTTCTGTTAAGAACACAATGCTTGTAAGAGATAACATGTTAACAACAAACAAAACAGAGTAAAACCACCATATCTGGGTATCTAGATTAAAATAATTGGTGAAAATATCAATTGAAATAAGCACAAATTTTGTACTAATGTTCCTAGTCCAGCAATTTTACTAATAATTAACATCCTTTTCATTAGGGCCATATCATACGAGCGCTACTAACGCCGCGTTGATAGCGTCGCGCTAACGCCGGAAAAAGTGCATATCATACGTGGCGGCAAATGCGTCGCGTTGATACTGTCCAGCTAACGCTAACGCTAACGCCGGGTACATCATACGTAGCGTCTTCCGGGCGCATTTGCCGTCGTGGCACTAATTTTATTTCCAAGATGGACACCATCCAGTTAGGTTGTGTCAGCTATTTGCACCTACTAGATATAGTCGAAGAGTACTATCAGAGGAATCCAAGACGATGGGGAACTCATCCTGTGCTTGGTCTTGGTACCTGCTTGGTCTTTTTCTGCAGCTGTCATCTCATGCCAGTTGTCGTGCATGGCCTCCCCAACCTCGTTCCAGCATTGTGCCTTCAATTGCCGGTTGCTATAATCACTCGACTTTACGTCATACAGAGGTGGAAATTTTTCAACAGAATAAATAAATTTCTCTGTATCAAACATAATACAGACTGAACTGCAATTAACTGAAAAGTATTTCACTGATATGTGGCCACTGCCCACTGGTAGCGGATCCCTCAGGTACTGACAGTGGTCGCGTTGCAAATGCGTCCCGCTGACGCTAGCGCTCGTATGACAGGGTCCCGGCGTTGCTAACGCGTCCGTCCGCGTTGGCAGCGCTCAGCGTCGGGCTAACGCGGACTCGCCGGCGTTGTTAGCGTCCGTATGACAATCTCCATAAGAACCCCATTGCCGGGTTGGAGCGTTATCAACGCGACGCTATCAACTGTTTCCTGTTAGTAGCGCTCGTATGATATGGCCCTTATAATAAGCCGTAATCATTGACTTTATACACTGTAAATGAACTTCAATGTTTTTTTGTTTGATGCTGAAATTTTGAAGGTTTGTGTAAATGGAAGGAGATGTAACGGATAGTTCTTTTGGCCGGATATTGGATACTAGATATCCAGCAAAGTTCTAGACCAAAGCACCAAATATCCGGCTTCCAAATATCTCGCTCATGTTGTAGCCTATAATTTAAGGATGATTTACAGAAAGACAAGGTCAATCTGTGAGTTCTTCTGTTTTTTCTTTTCTTTTATTTTTTTTTTTTAGATTGACTAGTTTCACAGACTTTGCTTTGTTGAAATTGAAAGTCCATGAAACTTGAGGGAAAAATAATGAAGGCTCCGTTATGGTGAAGCGGCGGTTTTCACGGATCTTCTCGCCAACTTTAGTGACCAGTTCGTCAGTCACAATGCTCGGTCGTCCACTCTTCTGCTCATCAAGAACATTGGTTCGGTCATTTGTAAACTGAATACACAACTTACACACAGAACTTTCATTCATGACATTGTTCCCATACACCTTGCACACTTGTCGATAAATCTCTATCGGTTTTAAGTTTTTGCCAACAAAAAACCATGTTAAAGATCGCACTTCGCAACTGGCAGGATTTTGTATAGAAGCGGCCATTTCGATTTAAAATAAAGAAAACGGGCAGTGCCACGATTCTCCTAGTGTCACGGCTGAATGTGAACAGCGATATGTGCTTGCCTAGCGGCGTAAGAGGGAGACGTACATTACTTTCTGAATAGCCCTCGTACTATGGGGTAGAAAGTAAAAATTGACATTTAATCTTAACTCTAACTATGGGAGGTATCCTTATGATTACGAGAGAGCATGGTACATGAAATTAACATCCCTTTCCTCAAAAAGTTATTGCAATAAATTTTGACAAAACTTTTCTCTATTATTTTCTGGTCAAACTGAATCTGGAAATTGGTTTAAAATCTTTGGACCTAAATAGAGTCAAGAATGTCTGAAAATTTCATCGAAGGAGAAAGCAACAAACCTGCTGCCTGGCGGAGAGGCCGTTCCGAGGCATGTCTCGCATGCGGGGGTCCTCTTCATCCCACAACAGCTCCACCAGTTTCCCGTAGTGAGGATACTTAGCGTGACCTGCCTTCAGGTCCTCTTCCATCACCTCGCGCGAATGGGCTCCCTCCAACTTCCTTTGGGCCAATGAGATCTTCTGTTGCGGAAACCATTCCATGCCCTCTTCACCTGGAGAATAGGTTTTAGTGTGTTTTTATTCTCCTTAACTTTTGTACAGGGATTGAGGCAAGTATAATTATCAATAAAAAGAGTGAAGCAGATGAAATTAATAAAAAAAAGCAGCATCATAAAAAAAGATAGAGAGGCATGAACTAATTTTAAACACATAGTGGTAGTATACAAATTTCACAAAATTATTTTACTTTAGACAAAATACCAAGTAAAAAAAAAAATAAAAACAAAATAAGAAAAGCTTAATCCCATATGTATCACCTCTCCTACAAGTTATAATATACGTTTGAAATACAGTAGAGTTTATTAAAACATTTGTTTAATGAAACATGTACATAAAACAAAAACTAAAACCTTAAACCTCATCTGTTAAAACAAATTTAAAGAAAACCAAAGCACATCGTGCTCCAGCCAATGCCATGGCACTAAGCACCTTAAAAGTCTGTGCACTTATTGCTCTGGCAGGCTCTACGAGTTAATCAGAATTCCAAGTTATCGAAGTCTGGGTTTGCAGGACTCTGCCATTGACTATGTATACATAGTGTACATACACCAACGTGAATAGACCTTTCATTCCATGCATTTAGTTTGAGGCAAAAATTTGGAAGTTTTGTGCATGCGGCGCCAGAGTAGCTGCCATCGATATTGTTATCATTCAGCTGAATTTACAGTGCTGCAAAAACATTTCATCACAACATAAACAATAAAACTCCATTACAAAATGTTTAATCCTTGATTGAGAAGAGTGATAGTACTGATTTGCCTATAATATGACTCCTGTACTTCCATGTACGCTGCTGAAAATCGCGCTATCATTTATTGGTTTCAAACTCGCCTATACTACTCACGTCTACTCACGATCACGTTGGTGTACATAGTCAATGACTCTGCTGTATTCACTTGATTAATTAAAGCTCAAGTTTTTGTCTACTTTCCCAATACACTAATTAATTGTTATTGGTTGATCAGATATGATGGCAAAGATAATTTACCTCAAAAACGGTTTTTATATGCTTAATACAGATTTTTTTAGATGTCAGTCCTTGAAAAATTAGCATACAATTTAAGTTATAAATTTATATACTAATATTTCACCACTTGTTTTTTATTGAAA
Source organism: Neoaliturus tenellus (assembly GCA_030545055.2). Lineage (NCBI taxonomy): Eukaryota > Metazoa > Arthropoda > Insecta > Hemiptera > Cicadellidae > Neoaliturus > Neoaliturus tenellus. The sequence continues at coordinate 92,349,432 of CM061536.1, forward strand.
ATTCTGATGACTAGTCTACTGAGATGGATGTATAAAATCAGATGGACTCACTGTAAGCCTGGTCTCTCTTGGCAGCTCTCAGCCAGTCCACCGAGGGCTCCAGAATGAAGACTTTCATCGTGGCCAGCAGCAGGCGACGACCTTCCCTCAACACCTTTAGCGTGTGGACCATAGTCTCCTTGATCAGACCTGCAAAACGACTCGGACGTAAAGTAGATAGCACAGGTGTAAACGGTGAACATGGATTAGTGGACAAAACATAGCATACCTGATCAACAGGGTATAAAGTGGCTACCGTACTTCTGGGCCGTGAGTTTATGTGAGGGGCATTACCAAAAGCAGAATTTCCATCAAGGCATGGAATAACTTATTCAACCAAATAATTAATGGTGTTTTTAATCACACTGTGAATATTGGTCTTGCCACTTAACTTGATGAATGAATTTGCACTCCTGTTCAGTTTAAAGTCATGGATAATCAGCTATTCTACGAATATTAACATATTACAAAAGCTCAATGTTTTTGGAAAAGTACCTTCTCTCCTCATGCTGTACAATGACACCAATAACATTAAAATGTTAACATGTAGGTTTAATTAATCAATCAGAACAGTTAATTTGCGAAAGGATGCAATCACGTTAGACTCAACCAAGTTGAGTAATGTGGTTGTGCGAGCACTAGCCCGCATGTGAAAGGAAACAAAATTTGGCCAATTAACGAAGGAATCAAATGGGGATACCCAAGAGGTCATACTTCTTGGACGCGCAAGATAGCGTGGCAAAGTACAAGCAGTGTGATTGCCTCTCGCAAGATCCCATTTGATTTGTTAATTGGCGAAATTTGTTCGTTACGTATGCGGGTTGGTGCTCACGTGACTACTCTACTCATACTTGGTTACGTCCAATGTGATTGCAGCCATAAATAGTACTAGCGCTACAAGTGTCAGGAATCATAACTAATTACTAATGTTGGAAAAATCTCTTTTGATTTCCCTAAACTATGGTGAGAAAATGTTTTTTCCACTTCAGCAACTGAAATTAAAAAGAGCTAATTATAATTCATTTTATTTAATTCTAGCTAATATTTTAATGTTATTTTTATTTTATTCATACATTACAAATTTTATTTCATTCATTTTGAATGTAAATATTAGGTTGATATTTATCAATATATTAATATAGAATATGTACCGTATATTAAAGAAAAAATGCATTAACTTTTTTTACCATCCATACGATAAAATGTTGCTGGAAATTACCAATGCACATTTTGAATATAGATTAGACATTCGGTAACATTTTGAATAGATAAAACAATCGGAATGTTTAGATATGTTCATCTCGCACTCGTGCATCGCTACTCGGGACGTACCGGAGGAGAGCAGCGGGGCCGCCAGGTTCAGGATCTGCGGAGTCAGCCGCAGCGGCAACAGCTCTGGGAGGATCAGCAGCTGCGTAGCCGTGCCAAACGCGTGGCCAAAGTCGATACCCAGCAGGCGGCCGGAGTCCGTGCAAACCTGGCAAAGATGTATATTAGTAGAAAGTGGTAATTAGTTTCTCGTCTATTTGTAGAAATTAGTGATAGGTCAGTTGAAATATTTTTCAGTTTGGTTTTGGTTTGGTTTTTTACTGGCACCGGTTGTCGGAGGCGTGTACCTGGTAAACGAATTGCATTAAGTATGCATGCGAAAAATATTTAGAACAAAGTTGTAGGCGTTTCACAAACTGTAGAATTAAATGAATGATCTCAAATTAAAGGTTTTGGCCAAACGAAAAATAACGGCATGTCCAAAAAAACTATGAGAAAATGATCAATTGATCAACAACATAAAACATCCTCCAGAAGAAAAGCATGGAGATAAGGAACATCACATTAACATCACAACATTTGGTTGAGTTTTATTTTAAAAGGATAACCAGGTGACACCAATAATTGAAGACTCTCTTTTAATTACTTATAGTCTACTATATTAAATTTTGGTGTCGCTATTGATAAGAAAACATGCTAGAGGTACCACTGTTTCATTAATTTTTAATTGATTACTTATAGCGATGATTGACTAATCAAGAAAATTGAATAGTTTTAAAATCCATATAGTGTAAATGGTGTTGAACTGTATTGAAAGGAGTTTAATTGTGAGATTGGTGCTTGTTGCCAATCTGGCTTTAAAAAGGTTGTATTATCTTTGTAAAATAAGTGTTTTGAGAACTGTCTTTCATGCTCATGTGCAATCCCATATATATTATGGGATTTGTGTTTATGGAGGAACTACTTGCCAAAACTTAGATAAAATTTTAATTGGTCAAAAGAGAGCCTTAAGAGCTATGTTAAACCTAAAGTATGATGAATCTGTAAAACAGCATTTCACTAATCAAAAAATTTTAACGGTTTACAGCATGTATATATTGGAATGTGTTATGTACGTCAGAAATAACAAATATAATTTTTTAACTCACCAAGATATACACAATTACAATACAAGAAATAAAAACAGAATTGTCTTACCTATTCATAATTCAGAGTTCTTTAAGAAAAAACCGTCTTATGATGGCACTACATTTTTAAAATACATTCCTACAGAATTACAGAATATTGAAAATTGTAACAAATTTAAAATGCTGTTTAAAGATTTTCTCATAAAAAATGCTTTTTATTCCTTAGAAGAATACTTTAATTCAAGCATGACAAATTAAATTTGATCTCCATTTTATTTGTATTTGGTTCCTGAATAATGTACATATACTGTGTTACTAATGATGGCCTAGATATAAGAATGCATGATGACGCTATTTATTGTATGTTATGTACAAAAACAAATAAAGATATTTTGAATTGAATTGAATTGAATTGCCGGACACGTTATCAATCTCATTTCCATTGATTATAATGATTATATTAATAAATTATTCTCACTCAAATTATGATTCAATGGTTTATACTTTTTAAAACTCATGCTTTCACTTCAGGATTCGGAGGTAAGTGGTTAAGGACAATGATTTCACAAAATATTAAAATTGAGTTAGAGTGATTACATGCAATTATTGGGCGAAACATTGGCATTCAGCTAGAGTCTAATTCTTACTATTTGAATAATTTGTAAAGGCAGCTGACTAGTGACTAGGGCCTTCGGCCCATAAGCCACTATAGGTGTTAAGCTACACAAAAGACCAATGTCATCTTGGTAACGTTGGCAAAGTGTAGACCTACAAAAAATGTTTACCAAGAGTTGTTATAGAAAATGAAAATTTCTCTGTTGTAGGAGATGAAATGTTCTATCAGTATAGTAACTAAATTGCTCGATTTCAAGCAACATGTACACTAGTTTTCATATAAAATCACTAATGTTGCATTAGCTCAAATTCAGTACGGGTGGTGAGAAGTGTTAGTCATGACGTAGACTTAATATTAGAGTAGACTTAATATGAGTAGAGTTTCATGTTTGGCCGAAAGATGCCAAATAAGTGCAATGTGTTGGATAAATAATTGAATTAATATTGTTACAGAATTCGATATAAAGAACAATCTGACTTTAACTAAACAAGCTGAATTTGACTAAACGTACGAGGGTATTGGAGAGATGTCGATCCCCGATGCCTAGGAGCCAGTGGCATACGCTCAGGCATGCATGATTCGTCAACATGACTGTCCGCAGGTGAAAGAACGACTCAGGCCCTGTAGACATTTTCCAGACAGCATCCCTACAAAGACAGCATCATGACTGGATCATACTTTTTGTTTTAGGTGGTTGATTTAACGTTCAAATTTAATTATTAGTTATGTGGAACAAATTATTTTTTACAAAGTGAAATCCTAAACTATAATATAGGGGTGGGCGAGTAGTGGTTTTACGATTCGAGTCGAGTCGAGTCGAGTATTGCATCAACTACTCGGGTATCGAGTCGAGTCGAGTAGTAGTGTGAAAAAGTTTAAAATGAGTTTTTAAAAATAATATTAAATAATAAAAGTAAAAGTATTATTAAATTCATCTTTATGCATGAGAACACTGAAAGATAACATCAATTTAGGGTACGACAATAAGAACTACTTAGATAAAAGTTGATAAAAAAGTAAGTATATTTATTTACAGTTTTCCTCTTACAATGTGTAGTACAAATCAATTTCTGAGAATTAGGCCTAAGTAAAAAATTTCATCAACAACAAAATTAGGGATGGACGGGAATGGATTTTTAGTTCGAGACGGGAATTTTTATTTCCCGTCCAATTTCAGGACGGGATTGCTCTCCTCGACGCTATCAGGAAATATTCGTTTTGACTTTTATCTGAGTGTCGTATTAAGAAAAATGAATGTTAAATATCAACTGGTTCTGTTTCCAAACTGTTCCACTTGTTTTTGTATAAGTTACAATAAACCTCCTTTAGTTGAAAAGATTTTAAATATCTAATTTTTATATTTGCAGTATACAATAAGATAAGGATACAGTACAAATTGTCTTGTAACCAAAAAAATTCAAATCAAATCACTAAACAATATACATATAAAAATGTCCATTAAAATTTTATAAAAGTTTTGTTGAATGAAATATTAAACGTTTTGTACAAAGAATTAACAGAAAAATTATGTACATCAAAATATAGATTAAAACAAATGGAAAAATTGTAAAGAAAACAAAACTGTATTACATAAATAGGCCTAAGGCCTGCTCAGTATAATAAACAAAAAAACAAGAAATTGAAATTATAATAAATATTAACACTAAGGAATGAAGTGGTTCAACAAACCAACGCCATTTATAACCCCAAGAAATGTTCTTTTTTTACTTATTGATTTAACTGAGACAGGTTCTTACTTAGAGATTATCATAAAAATTGAACTTTGAAAATATACACTATTAGACCTAATTATTTTTATTTCTATGTATTCATTTAGCTATTTTTTGCTATATTGAAAAAGGAGTGTATGATGAAAAAAGCAATAAAAACAATGAAGGTTTTAAGTTATGAACCTCAAAATCTAATAAATGTGTTTGTAATGTTTAATGAAAAAAATATATATATTTAATGGGATTTGAAGTTTTTCATTTAAAAATTATATTAAATTATAATAAGATACTTTTAATATTATAAAACAGTAATTCAATTAAAGATTGATTTATTTAACAACACTTTGCCTATTTCCTTTAGGAAAGTCACACAACTTTGGTTGACGTTTTGTTTAATTTGTAAGAATTAGACGAATTAAACGAGCCATCCCTTAGTTTTCTACGACAATTGGTTCAGAAAGTAGCATTTGGTACTAGGAGCCAAAAACACCCCCTTGAATAAATTACTGCCGGGCGTCGAACAATAGATAAGCTGAACAATAGATCGTCTCGGCGGCCGGTCGTGTTTTTGTGCTCGTTAAAGAGATCGCCGGCCGCCAGACGTAAACAACTAACTATTGTCACGGCTGCGGGCGCGCGGCGCCGGGAGTGACGACGACGACTACTCGACTCGATTCTCGAGTATTTGCAACTACTCGACTCGAGTTCGAGTAGGACTAATTACCCGAGCCACTACTCGAAACTCGAGTACTCGCCCACCCCTACTATAATACGAGCAATATCTGAAGGGATGTGTGTTCCAGCAGGTAGATTTTGCTTAAACTTTGCATTTAAGAGTGTTTTGGCTCAAAAATAAGTTTAAAAACAGCCTCAATCCTAGGAAAAATCGAATTTGGTCTAAATTTAAGTTTAAAATTTGTAGTTTTTAACATTGGTCTTATGGGTTACTAATTTGGTAACAAAATAAAAACAAAAGGTATACAAAAATAAAGGAACATTAATGTTAAGCAGTCTTTTTGAAACAGCTGTTAACTATGAAGAGGTATAGTTTGTAGTTGTAAATAGCTTTTTTACCTTGACACTATATCGAAAGTGAATTAAAACCAACGAGCAAGGCTCGGTTAACCTGGTACTAAATTATTAACAAACAAAAAACAATTACAAAAGCAATAGAATTTGTAAATATATAAAGTGGATTCACCACACTAACTGCATACAATACATGAATAGACTTCAAATTCTTCAAATCATATCAAGATCACTTAACTGATGTAAAAACATTCTCTAGCATAGCTAGAAACAACAGACAACATTGTCAATACATGAATTTTAAAATTATTCACACAATGAAGTTAATATGTCGTAAAAACCTTACAACTATAGCTACGATATTTTATATTTATTTCAGAATCTTCTTTACCCCTGTAAAAAAACTATGATGTAAGGAAGAAATTGTTTTATTTTTATGCACTAGATAATTTTTTATTACAATACCAAGTTTTGAAAAAAAAGCTGTGAGGTTTTTCTTGTTCATATCTGCGCCAGGGCATTTTTTTAAGGAGATTTTTACTAGGTACACTAACGCTTTTTTGGGAAAGCAATCCAAACCCATTAAATTTTCTATGGGTAAAACGATTATAGGTTTAATAGTCAAATATGATACTAAAACTAAACCAAAGGTGAAGAAGAGACTCTTAGTAAAAAAGTTACATAGATTTTAATAAACATTAATATAATTAATATCCACCTCATCATGTATGGATGAAGCTCCCTGACTGCCCGCTGGTAATACTGTATTGATTCTCCTTTCTTCACACTTTTGAAAAAACTTGCAACGTATTGCAACTTGGCTGGGTTGCATCTGAAGTAATGTTCTACATCATAAATATTTCTAGCACGCTTCCTAGAAACAAAGTTAAGATTCAAATTTAAAGTATTTAAAGAGTGTGATTTATCTAACAAAATTACAATATGTACTACCTTGGCAATGAAATTTGTGGAGAGCCCACATCACTAACGTGAGTGAGTTGTCTGCCCTACAGCATCGATGTTACCGTGAGGAGCGACCTCAATAACAAAGGCTGAAGTCACCTCCACAGTCTAACATAGGTTATTGGGAGAGTCACGACACTCCTATTGAAGCTTCATGTTTAGTGTTGTACGTGGGCAACTAGCGCTTTAAGTGGATGGAACCTGCATGACTAAATAAGTCCCCAGCTGTTCTTGCTATGGGCCAGAACTTTAAATAGCGGTAACCAATTCGGAAATACATTTTCTCCTTAATCATTCGATTGGGATTAAATTTGACAGTTTGATTGTTATCAGAATTTTATAGTCAATGGCATTATTGTCAGCTATGTTCGTTTAGCGCTAATAGCTGCGATAACCTGTGATTATGTTGTCATCTTAGATGCCAACCACTATGAGCACTAGTAAATCTACACCACTGTTCCTTAGGTAACTGGAGTCCGGCGGTGGTTCTGGTGGACAACATAAGTGACGGAATGTCAAAACTGTCTACCATTAACTTAAATTATACTGTGGTCACCTCAAAATGAATAATGAAATTACCTAGGATTGACAATGATACCTGAACGGCGCGTGGCGCTATGTTTCATCTGCATCTGCATCAGCACAGAGTTTATAGAAAATATTATACTGTCAGTTAATTAACTAGATTCATTAGTATGTAATTGATCTGCTAGCATCATTTTTAAAATCTTTATTTCTTTTGCACTTATAAGGCAGTTCCAGCATGTGATCAATCAGGTTACTTTGGAATCGTTTGGCAAGGTTTCGTACAATGAGGCTCAGTTATGTTCGGAAATCCTCGGCAACGCTCTCGAACCGTGAAGAGAAGAGTTGCGAGGAGGGGGGGGGGGGGGGGTTGCAAGTTGCAATTCTGTTGGTTGAGCCTTGTGTGTTCGGATGCATCTTTGCGCCATAATAACAAAATAAGCATAATAATGAGGATACACGCACCTCGACGTTGGGTCGTAGTGCAGAGATGCACTACCCTCTGGGACGTTTGGGCCCCCACCCCGCCCCCCCACTGGATCCGCCCCTGTTCACTGGCAAATTAAGGATCACATAAATCTGATAACGCGACCCTTGTTGGCCAAACAATAAAGTTCCTATTTGTAGGTGTTCCGCATTAATCTACAGCCTCAAATTACAATTCTAATGTTATCAATCGTCCTTTGCTACAATTGATTTCTTTTCATTGTTCATCAGTAAAAAAACCCAATAAAAAGAAAACCGACATGTATTATCGCTTCTCGGTTATTAGTTTTTTTGCCAAAAGCCAATAAACCAACAATCTACTTCGGCAACCGACTCATCCCTACTATGCATCAATCATATATGTAGTCATATATGTGTTATCATATATGTATGAACTTTTATACATATATGGAAATTCATCATGTGGGCATACTTCCTTGTGTCGAGTAAACACAACTTAACATATTGAAGGACATTAAAGAGATTCTGTTTCTAAAACTTATTTAGCTTGTCCTCTTTTTAATGATAAGGTATAACCTACTCAAAAGAGTTTTAGTATCAAGTTCCAATATCCTCAAGAAAAAAACAGTGCTCAAATGCATGTAAGCTAGTCATTTATCAATTAACAGTTTTTAAGCCATTGTCGTTATGAATTATTTTATTACTATAAATTAAAAACATAAACTACACTTACAGTTTTTCACCATGTTCCTTAAACATGAAGTCTCCCAAGGTTTTGGTTTTTTCAACCCATTGAATGATACCAAGTCTGCTACTTAGTGGAACAACCTGAAATGAACATGAAAAAATTAAACTGTAAGAAAAAAATAAGCTTACCTAAATTCAAATTCAAAACTTCTTCAATTCATAACGTACATAACAAGTGGACATGTATGCGTCTTAAGGGTAAATTAGCCTAGTAAAACTTAAGCTACTTAAGTTTTACATACAACAATGGTTTTGAAAAAGTACGTAGCTGATTACAATTTGGTCAACAGAAGATTCTGCTCACAATCTACCTCCTACTGCAATTAATTGAGGAATGAGCCATATCAATTTGGCCCAGGTTTAGTTTTGTATGTTATCAACAGTGTTCTACACACACCACTGCATAAAATTTTCCGAAGAAAATACTAAAGAAAACATCTAAGTGTGCACAAATTGAGTGTCTACTAAAATGATGAGGTTGTCTTCAAGAATAGGAGTGCAGAACATTAGCAAAACTTCGATTGAACTGGTATGGAAAATAAAATATTGTAGATTTTCAGAATCAGTTCAAAATACTTTTTTTATCAATTCTGGTTTGAGTGGTTTTTAAAGATAATGATTATACTAGTAAAAAGCACTGTTTAGACCGACATTTATTTATTTTTGTTTTACACAGGGTTTTCAGCCACAAAAAATTTATACGAGTTGGTCCCATAGCTGGAAAAAATCTGTTTTCCGTCCTACAGCACTCTAAGGTTCCTATGTTATCCTTATGGATATTTGTTGTAGCTATTAAATTGAACAAAAATAAGCTGATAGCTGTAAAAGTCAACTAACATTACATTTTCAACCAGTGGTTCATTATCAGGGGTCCACAAAAAAATTGTTATTTCATACAAGAAATAAATAGCTATACACATTTATGTTTAAAAAAATAACAAAATAGAAAAAAACCTGCTAAATCATCCAAAACACCTGTCAAAAATTAAACAATTAAAAAACTAGCTAAAAAAATAACAATAACATAAATAACAAGTTATTCAAATATTTCAGAAGTTGGCATTCAAAACAAGTTTCTTAATTCAAACTTCTTGCAGCCAGTGTACTTAAAGTACTTGGTACACAATATACATTTTCTCATGATTTTGGCACCTTTTTTACATTTTGATGATTTTCACATCTTTTCTTAAGAGAGATTAATAGACTGGCAGGGAATTTTCAGCCCGAATGTATTCTAAATGATTAAGTCCTTCACCATGATAGCAGAATCACAAGTAAACTCACACTGTATGTTAGTAGCGAGAGCTGTCGTCTGCTAGCCGTGACGTCTGCACTTAACAGCTGATTCATGAGCACGAACAGCTGTTGAATTCTCTGGTCCTGCCTCAAGTCTTCACCAAACTTGACGAGATAAGGGTGGTTTTTACCATCGCTGCCTATGATTGTGATCTTCGTTGGCCAACGCATTGAAGACAAAGGTATCACCTGCAAATGTTAAAAAGTAAATTTTAGGTTATTTAGTTTTAAAAAGTGGTTTCTTTTTCGGCCAAGTGTCAACCCACCACTAAGTAGTAAACAGTACCTGCGTGATCAGTTTTATATACACCTCCACAATTACATGACTGTTCCTGTAATTCCCTTTGTGGACTTAATAACACCTTCCTACTGGTGATGGTTGAATCCAGGAATTACGGATACTGAATCCGAATTCTAAAAAATCAAATCCCAAAACTCAATTCCTCGAATCTTTAGTCCCGAAAAGAGGATTAAATCAACAAGTCAAGGGAGAACTAGATGTATGGTGTTTTAGTTAAATATTAATTAGAGAATGTTAGATTGTAAATTGTTATCTTCAGGTAGTCAAGGAAGTAATGTGAAGAGGAAGTATTTCAGCTTTTATGCTGAGTAGGCTGGAACTGTTATTAATCACTAGCTTGTTTATGCTGACCTATTGATTTTTAGTTCTGGATTAAATATGTCAGCAGACTCAGATTCGGGGTAGTCAGTCTCGTGGGGGGTCATTGATGTGAGTGTATGGGATTGGGGTGTAATGTCCGAGGAGCCATGGGGCCCAAGGCCTGGGACTCGGGTAAGTCTTTAGAAGGGGTCGTTCTATATTGGGGGTTCTATCCATTTTGATAAATTGTTTTAAGTTTCTTTAGCTTCAAAGTTTGATTTAATTTAAAAGATTTCCAGCTTAACCCTAAGATTTAATATGTAATATGTGTTTTTTTTTTTCAATTTTATTGATCATTACTATTCTGTTGGTTTATATTGCAATTCTGTTTGTTGTACCAAAAATAATTCATTTTAAATATATTTGGTTTAAATCTTAACATGAGTCTCTTTAATTTCTTTGAGCTTCTCCCCCGTTACGTAGTGTGGTTTGCTCTGCCTGGCCAGCAGAGAAGCCACACTCATGACAAACAGATTTATAATCTATAATGTCATTCTTATTATTTTAAATTATTATCTTTATCTTTATCTAATATCGTTAACTATAAATATTAAAACCAAATATACAAAAAAAAACAAATATTGCGGGCAGCACAACTTTAATACAAATCATAACCAACCATAAAACACAAAGATGAGAGACCAGAGGCAAGGTCGGCTGGTGGGCAATTACCGAGGGCCCCAGGGCCCTCCCCTGACCAAAGGGGGCCCCCGGCTGGGGTTCACAAAGCTGCTAAATATTCCAAACAAAATTCCGATACAACCATGTTTTAGAAAATGAAATACAATAGATTATTTTTATCACAAAACTTGAAAAATTAAAAGTTTATAATACTTACGCTGGTTGATTTTAATTTCTGTGTGACTTGATCCCAATTTTAGGTAACCTGTTACCATTGTACTTAACAAACATGACTGTTTTCAAAATATATAGATCATAGATTGTCAGTATATTTAATTGGCAAAAGAATGTTTTCATCAAATTCTTGACTATTCTAATTGTCTTTTTTTTTATTATGAATTGTCAGAACATTTTTTTCTTTAGCTTGGAATATTTTGTAGTTATCTGTTGCAACATCCGGTTTCGGTTTGTTTATGTTTAGTTTGGTGGTCATACGAGGTTTCTTTTGAATGTGTTGTTTTCTATAATTATGTGTTCTTTGTAAAATGACGTTTGATGGCTTCTTGGGTTAAAGCCCCAGGTATAATAATAAAAGTATAATTTTTTTTTATATACGCAAAATTTCAACGTGAGACACTATTAAATGCTTTTGACAGGCCCATAAAAATTCCTGTAGCATTATCTCCTCTGTCGATAGCATCAACAACATTTTCATTTATGTCAATTCCAGCTGTTCACCAATGGAAGCTTTGAAGCTACTGATAAGCACTGACCTTTCATTATTAGTGAAAAACAAAACCTTTCCTGTGAATGAGTGTTTCAGCTTACAATGTCAACTAGTATTAAGTTATTGTACGTTTATGTTTCTCACCTCTCGCCGGAAGGCCGCGATGGTGACATGATGGTTCGGCAGAGGTCTTCCCTCGCCCGTGTACTGTCCTGGAATCTCGATTTCACCGTTGTACTTGTTGGCTAGCCAAGGACTGAAGCGAGCAAGCTCAATGTGATCATGTCTTTTCTTCTTTAATTCTTCACTAAACTTGTGTTCATTAAGTACCTCCGCGTAAATTTCATCAATTTTGTTACAAAAATCACTTGAGGAAATTTGTTTGTTAACAAGTTGATCTGGAAAAACTTGTAATATTAAAAATGTAAAATTATTATTACATTTCAAATGTTTAGTACTTAATTTTATTGCTAGATTCACAATTCACACTTTTATAACGTGACTCTTACAGGTTAATTTATTAATGACAAGATTTTCCTATCCTTTTCCAGTTAAAATTAAAAATGGTAAGATAGCAGCACCTCGCACGAAAAAAAAAACTAATTTTTGTATTTATTAAGTGCTTTGACACAATATTTTTAGCCGGTAATATTTAAAAGTAATAACTTTATCCATGACTCAAATTTTTTAACTGTCTGGTAGGTACGAAAATATTATATTCCTACTAATAAAAACTTGCTTACTAATAAAAACTATATTTGCCATTTGTTATCGATTTATGTAGCAAACAAGTTATTAAACAGCAACTTCTAGAAAATTAGTATATAAACAACAATTAAATGAAGTTGAAATTTTTGGGACAGTCTTAGAATACATCAATAACTTAAAAGCATGTATTCTAGCAAGCTAATATGCACAAAAACAATCCTTCAAACCATTTAAATGTATTACAAGATTCCAAATACTGTTGTTGTTACTGGTGGAGACCCTAGCAGAGCCAATAAGCAAGTCTGCCTCTAATAGGCATTTTGAGTAAGCCCCCAGAAGGATAGGATATTGAAGGAAAGGAAAGGATGAGAAACAAGAAAGCTAGCGGCTGATTGACCACTCAAAGGGCAACTGCCGTGCTTCCAAAACTGATTTGCAGACTCAAACAAGCTCTGCCCTCTAACTGGCAAACCAACGAACCAACTGTCAATTCATGTTCTTCAACCAGGAGTTTCCATACTCTCCGAACGACATCAACCACATTGTAGGGTTGTAGAACATGTTGGAAGTTCTGAGTCTACTATTGGATACCACTAGCAGAGCAATTTTAGTTCTCCATCTATATTATCCTATCCATGACTGGTGAAAGACTGACCTTGATAATAGTAGTTTGTTGTATTAACTACTATTGAAACGCGTCTAAATTATTGCAAAAATAGAACCACTACTTACCAAAATAGTCATCCAAATCATCAGTAAACCTTTTGACATCATTGAAAACCTTTCCTTTGATTTGATCATTTTCATCGGGTGGAAATGCTTCATTTTTCATTGTGACATAAGCTTCAACAAACGCATCACTTCCAGAATTCTGTGAACATTGATTAAATGCAAATATTAAATGAGTTTTTTTTAATCATAGGTACATAATGTTTGTAAATTAATAAGCAAATACGTTTTCAAAACAATAAATATTTTCCAAAACTTATTGTAACAATGTGTAGAATGAAAGTTACATGAAAATTTATGGAAAATAAAATCGATCTAATTAAAAATGAATCGTAGATTAGGTTAGTTTTTTGATCAGGCATAACAGTCACAGACAATTTAATTCGGGATAGTTTTCAAATGAAGTGAAACATAAAGTATGTAAAAGAGGTCAGTTCCCTTTATTTTATTATTTAGAAATTCTTCAGGGAACGATCCAAACTTATCCAAAACTTTTATTTTATTCTAAATGTTAAATGACCTAAAAATGAAAGATTTTGGGGGTGAACATAAGAAATATAAATAAATAAAATTTAAACCTCCGCCATATAACCTATAATTTAGATATTTTTTTATTTTTTAAACCTCCACTGCCCGTCACCATGGACCAATAGGCCTGTGCGGTGATCTAAAGACATCAAGGTACGGTTACGGCATTAGGTCACATAGGCTAGCTAGAGGTGACCGCTCATGTTTGTGCGTGTAATGTCATCGCCCGGGATCGAACAGGGGACCGCTGGCTTGTGAGGTGTTTTGGAGGCTGCCGCTCCCGTTTATGGAATGGTTTTATATTCCATAAATTTTCATGTAACTTTCATTCTACAAATTGTTACCATTTTTTAAGTCCTAGAATAAATTTTAGGATAGGTGAAATCCGCAGTTTGCTACCTCTTCCTATATGAAATGGTAGCTTATCACAATTTCAAAATAATTCTATTTGATACCACCAGTAAAAAAGACTTCTGGAGTTATTGCTTATTTCGTTAATTGAAACTAGAACAACTATTAAGTTAATGCGATATAATTGTCATGTAATCTCTTTACAAATATGTTAATCTGTTTCATTAACAAACCATTACTCCTCTAACCACCTTGAAGGACCGAAAGATTATTACACATTTTGTTACTTGAAACTGGAATAATTCTGAAGGTAGTGTGATAAAATTACAATGTAATCTCTTTACAAATGTGTTGATCTGTTCCATTAACAAACCATTACTCCTCTAACCACCTTGAAGGACCGAAAGATTATTACACATTTTGTTACTTGAAACCTGGAATAATCCTTAAGGCAGTGTGATAAAATTACGATGTAATCTCTTTACAAATGTGTTGATCTGTTCCATTAACACACCATAACTCCCCTAACCACCTTGAAGGACCGAAAGATTATTACACATTTTGTTACTTGAAACTGGAATAACCATTGATAATAATAATAATCTTTATTGTATAAGGCATCATTGATGCATTACAATATAAATACTTATACACATATATAGGCTGCTAATTTACAACTACAGTACACTCTCGTTCATCGGAACTAATGTGGCGGACGGCCGGTTTGGATGTCAAAAAATTCCGATGAAGCGGAGTCCGTCGTGAGTCATCATTTCCGCCCGTACGGTGAACTATCGTAATTGTATTCACTCTTGTTTTTAAGATAACACATGAGGTTTTATGAAAATAAGGCACTCAAACTTTGAACATGGTAACAATGAACATATAGGAATAAAAACAACGCAGGAAATAAAGATCCAAAATGTTTATTCTCATATTCCAGCCCTCAACTGACTTCCACGTAACACAGGTGCAGTCGCGACGCGAGACAGACTGAATGACAGTTTGGGAAGCGGTCGAACCGGATGTTCACTTCCTGCCCCTTCCTCTTTCTATTTAAGTGCGAATACTCCACGGCCTCATAAATCACATCGATGGGTACAGATTATGGAAAACGCCTGATGACGTTTGATGCAAAATGTGATACTTCACTGTTGTGCCGATATAGAACGAATGGAAATTGAAGGCGCCAAAACGGGAAAATTATTTATTTCGTAAGAAAAAAAATTAATAATATCCAGATTTTCAGTTCCGATGAAGCGGAGTTCCGATGTCGCCAAGTCCGATGAACGAGAGTGTACTGTATTTTAAAATATTCATTTGTTGAATAGGGACAGTTTTCTGTTAATAGTAGTTTGATGTCTTCAATTTTTCTCTTGAAAATACTTTAACTTCATTAGGTACAGCATTGAAAAATTTTACATTTAAATATGAATACATTTTTTGTGACTTTGCATATTTTAATCTATTAATTTTTAAATGGTTCTTTGATCGTGTATTGTGTTCATGACATAATATGTCATGAACACAACATATTATGTTGTTTTCGCTGTAATTTTGAATATTTTTCTTAAGATGTATGAGGGGCTGGAAGACATATATAGATGGTACAGACATGATGTTCAATTTTTTAAATAAAGGTCTACAATGTGTTTTCGGTGGGACTCCACAAATGGTTCTCAATTACTCTTAATTTTTTAAGTCCTTGAATAAATCAAAGATAAGGTAGTGTGATAAAATTATGATGTATTCTTTTTACAAATGTGTTGGTCTGTTTCATTAACAAATCAAAACTTTTTTCACCATCTTGAAGAACCAAAAGCTTCTTACACCTTTTGGGACTTGAAACTAGAAAAACTTTTTACTAAGGTAATTCGATGAAATTATTCGAGTGAAATATTTACCAGTTAATAATGACATCTGTGGCTACAATCTGGACCATATTCAAAGTGGTAAGTGAAAGAATTAATACACTGTTTCTGCATTCTCCATGAAAATATTTTATATTTTCATATTATTATGAACGAAAAATTACCGCTGATTTAATTTTTAATGTAATTTATTATTTTTGGTATAAAGTGGTCTCCTACTTCATTATAAACAAGATAGACTTCATTTTTAGTTTATCTATAAAGAAAAAAAATTACTGATGGTTTTAAGCTTTTTTACTGTTGTAAAAAAGTTAACTTAAAAAAATGAGTAAATCATTTTATTTTGTCTACTTTACTATATCCTCAGCATTATTAAAAAAAATATTCGAGAACTACTTTATGTTAGGTTTAGGTAACAATATTTTTTTTATATTTTAGTATGCAAAACTGAAGCGACAAGCTGTACCTCCCTTAACAAATGTGCCGATCTGTCCCATCAACAAACTATAGTTATACACTTTGATAACGAGATTTTAACGGAAACTCACTTGGGTGATGACGGATTTCAGTCGTGTCAAGTGATACATGAGACTGGTGTGGGGCTGGCACACACTGGTGAGGCCTTTCAACAGCTTCGTGGTCGTGGAGTCCAACTTGAGCAAATCGTTCAGCCTGGAATAGTCACTTTCTTAGTAATATACGAGCAACAATGATTAAATGCTCTGGTATCCATACCTTTGATCCAATGTTAAAAAGTAACTAGTTAGTAGTATTTTTTCATGAAAAATTATAAATAGTACAGCCATTCTTATTTACGATTTCATATTATAGTTTTTTTTTTTTCTAAAAATATGAAAACTTGTATGGTATGATATGGAATTTTTGGCTACAAATATTCTCAGGCTTGCAAGTGGTGTAATGATCAAAATTTTAAACATAGAGTTATAACCCGATAAAATTTTACCAAAATTTTCAAAGTCACTTTTAAAAACGAGTTTAGAAGGTATGAAGAGATTTTATCAAGTTTTAATTTTAGACTTTACATTATGCTTTGCAACTGCATCACACGATTGACCCGTTAGTTCTCATCCAGTCATGTAATTTTCTTTCACATTTAACATAACTTCATCACATTCACAATAAGCCAATACAGAACAAAAATATGCCAAGGAATTGTGCAATTATTTATTGTTTAAGAGGGGGCTAAAGGGTCAGTCCTGGCGGACGTTGTTGAAACTACGTGAATGCGTTTACAAGCGTACTGAGAGCGAGAAACAATATCTAGTATTTGGTGTAAAACACTTTGGATAAAGATACGCTGCTGCAATTCAGCATGTGTGAGGCCCAAAGTTTAGGTAGATGATGGTGAGGAAGGAGATTTGGCGGCAGAAAGTAGGCCTTGTAATTAAGAGGGGGCAAAATGGCCCCTCTCCAAATGTCATGCAGTGCTTCGCCTTCTCCAAGTTTCCGAGTTTATTTTAAGTCCGATAAAAGTGGGATTGGTTTTAAATGAAAGATAAAGAATTGGGCTATTTGGCTAACTTTTTGATTTTTTGATATTTTTAGTCCACATCAAGTTATAATGGATCAAAGTTTATCGAATCCCTTTTAGTTTCATATGGATTCAAATTTGAAAAAAATCAAAAAGTTAGCCAAATAGCCCAAGTCTTTATCTTTCATTTAAAACAAATCCCACTTTTATCGGACCTAAAATAAAGCTGAATTCTTGGAGAAGGTGAAGCACTGCACAATGGATTTTTTGGTCCGAGTGATCCCCGATACTGACAGTCTCTAGCGGCAGCCGCTGAAACTGACGGGCGCACATGAATACGATCTACTTCCAACAGCTGATTGTAATTTAAATGAATTTACATCTGTCACATGTTCATTACATTGTTTATTGTTTACACTTTTACATTCTGCACATGGTTTCGACCTGTACAAAGTCAATGGTTTCGACCCTTCGAATGTTTTAATTTTGTTTTTCTCTTCAACCTTATACATTTTAAATTTTAATTACGGCAATTTAATAAAACCGTTAAATTTATATTTTTTGTATTTGAATTGAAAAATGTATTACTGATAATGGCTCCAAACAACTCAATTCATGGTGTAAGGAAGCAAAAACATCGCAGAGGAGAATTTCTTACGAAATGGAGAATACTTCAATTATACCACGATATAAATGTAAATATAATATATTATTAAAAAAAGATTTTCTTAGTATTACAAAATATTCTGACGTCTCTATGGTAGTATTTTGAAATAATACAATATTCTTTTATATCTTATTTCGAACTAATAATAAGTTGTATGCAAATTAAAGGGCTGTAGTATTCTGTTAAATATATAAGAAAACTCAGGAACATGTTGTTCTAATAACTCAATCAAGAAGAATCGTTTATGTGGGTCCGACATTCCATTCCTGTTCAGGATACTGGCTTCATAATGATTTTGACCAAGATATTTAGCTGGGATCAAGTGTTTTAGTAGTGCATATATTTTAATGAAATTTCTTTAGTCTATGTTTTGATAAAATATGAAGTATCCTGTAAAGCAATTTGTAACTGGGTCTTAGGTTTACTGGCGTCGTCCATCACATCGACCACTGCGATTTCATTGAATAACCAAGATGCAGAAACATAATCTGTTTCAGATAATGCATCATGAGTGCACCTGCTCAGTGTGATGGACTGCCAAAATCCTATTCAGGATGTTTTGCACGATAGCCATATGCGAACTCGCCACAAGTAGCCTATTCTTGTTGTTGCAGTTATTCCCATCCCCTCTACTGTGTTCCATGCCGATCCTGCCTTGTCCACTTGTTTCTATCACTCCTCTGTTTTGGTAAGATTATCTGCTAAAGAGTCACGGCTTCGCCGGCAGTTGTGATTTAATTTCATACATTGTTGAAATAAAATGTTGAAATATCTTTAAAATGCAAATAAATATTCTTCCATACGAATTTTATTTAAACTTTAAAGTTCTGTGGAGCGGATCTCCGAAGGAACTTTGCAAACCGTTTCTTAGTGAGCACCTATGAGCAAAGAGGAACGTGTATGAAAAATTACAACCCCCTCAGCCATAGAGTTTTGAAGATTTGTGTTCCCATTAGAGGTGTGCGGATATCCGGAAAACCGGATCGGATTCGGATCGGATTCGGATATCCGATCCGATCCGAATGTACAACAGGCGTCGGATACGATCCGAAAAATATCCGATTTTTTCGGATAGATAGTGTATATGAGCATAAAATCCTTTAAACCCCCCAAAAACTACATTTGGAATGATACTGACGATCGCGTTCGTTCTAGGTACAATACAATGTTAGATTTTAAAACACGACTCAATAAATTATCATCTCTCTCGAAAACTTTGAAATTGAAGACAGTCAACACTAATATTGACACTCCAGGTATTAGGATGTCCCCAAGATATAGCGCACTCAAGGCAATGGTTATCAAAACAAATCTGATATATTAGCGACTCAAGCGGATGGAGTAAAACAACCCATTGTAACAGTGGTCGTGATTGGCTGTAGAGTAAGGTTCCGATTCCAATCACAACGCGCGCTAGTGAACCCTCGCTAGCACTCCACAGCCACCAATTTGGAATTAACTGGTATGGGAGAACACCAGAATTGACCGAGTGTCACGATTTTAGTCTGTGGCTATTTGATTCTGTTGTCCTGCGCAGTAGACGACAGTGTTCCAAGTACACGATAATACTTAGTTAATGTACTCATTCTCCGACGTCACACTGATTTTCCTACCGAAGATTTGCCGTAATTTTTCAAGATAATTAATGATAGTTTTGGAAAATAATTGATTTTTCGTGCCTAAAATATCACAAAATCAAATCATTCCCGATATCAATCACTAAATTATATTTATAGACACGACATTATTGTGGCGTGCAATAATTTATTATCGTGTGGTACGATGTTTGGGAAGTCTGGGGATACTGCTTCAGCCGACAGCGTAAAATTTGAATTGAAGTTACGAACTGTACCTTTTGATCAACTTAATTTTTTAGAATCGGATAGGCTAGTTTAGTTGTTAACCTACTCAGTTATGGAGCCAAGAAAGAAATACCCCCCGTCGCAGCAGACCTGCGTACTCAGCGAATTTCCAAATTAGTAATATTAATTTTGACCAGCTAAACTTGTAAACAAAATTTCATTAGTGCAAAATAAATAGGGAAATAAATGTCTATTCTCCTTAAGATATAGAGAAAGAGTATGCAGGTATGCTGCCATGGGGGACACTAAAAGTAGGTTTTTAGCTTAGAAAAAAATTATTTCGACCATATAAAGCCATATAGTAAGTTTCATCAATATCTGTCCATAAATAAAAGAGTTTGCCTATTCTCCATATGATTAACATGGGAACAGAGTATGCAGGTTTGCTGCCATGATAAGTAAAAAAAAAAACCAAGATTTTTACCTTAAATGGATGAATCTCAACCAAATGAAGCTAAATACTAAGTTTCATCCAAAAATATTGGTTAATAAGTGAAATATTAACACATCCTTATTCTCCATAAGATTAACATTGGAGCCCCAAAAGACAATGTACTGTCTTTAGACTTTGTAATATCTCGGTAACCAATGGAGATAGAGCAAAGCTTCAAAATACTAAATTGTGTGTTTTTTTGAGCTAAATCCAATGGTCAAAATAAAAATTAAAAATTTTTTAAATTTACATATGAAAAATGCAAAAAACCCATTTTTGGGGTACAAAACCCCCCAAAACTACCCCTTCCAGTAGGTCGATATGTCTGGCTTTCGAACTCATCCGAATAAACGTAGGATTACACATCTCTACCAAATTTGGTGTCGATCGGACCATTTTTACGAGAGTTATCGTGTCTAGGGACACATACATATATATATACATATATACATATATATATATATATATATATATATATATATATATATATAAAATTTTTAATGACTATTAATTTTGGTCTCTGGGCACCTCAAAACGAAAAAGTAACATGGTCCCGGGCTTAGGTCTTTCCATGAGACCTACGGTAATAGCTTATTCCCTATGGGAAATTCGCTAAAAGAGTTTTATTTGGAAATATTTTGAGAAAAACCAAGAACAGGCGGAATGCCTATTGTGCAAGCTGGTTCTAAAGGTAAGGGTAGGGTAACTAAGGCATCAGAAAAAGTTCTTAGTAGAAAAATAAAATAATGCCGTTTTATTATTACTGAAATTGAGACTTGTGACTTGCTTCCACTTCATAAATTCTTTGAGATAGGAATGTTTATTTTAACTGAGCTCATTGTAGTAGGCCTAAAACAAATTTCGATGTAAGTTTAAAACCTAAATTGTTAAAAGTATTAGGCCTACATGTTACTGCATTATTGAACCTAAGTAAGCTTAGCAATCTAATTTTAAACATCAAACAAGACTGTAGCCTACATGAAGGTGTAGGCCTAGGCTACTGTTAAACAGAAATGTCATCACAGTGACTCGAAGATTTAAAACTTGCATATAGCCTAGGCCTAATGAATGAAATAGACCTTTTTTGATCATAACCCTAAGTTATTACTCAAAATATTACTATCAATGTAGTATTCAAATAAAAAATGAGCGTGAAAATTACCTAATTCTGAGAGAGAAAGATTTATCTAGGTTGTAAGCAAATTTGTAAAAAGATTATCTCACCAAAAACAAATGGTTACAAATGTCTATTGATTGACCGACTTTAGAGCTAAACAATAGGCCTACCTTAAACTTAAGTTAAAACTTGGTTTGATACTGATAGCCTTGTAGTGAATTTATTTTGGATGAGCCACTGTAGTTAGCAGAATAGGCCTATATGAAACTATATTATATAGGCTATGATATATTATAATAAGACTATAGGCCTAATACACAAAATCATACAAATATGAAATGGTTTCATACTTAACATAATATAGGCTATACAACTCAAGGACAACATCAATCATGCACACTAAAAACACAATAAAATTCTTTATATGTCATTGTAAAGTATTTGTCCAAAATGTAAATTATAATTCTGGTTTTGAACAAATGCTTAACAAAAAAAAATCAATTTATGCCTACATTTCTATATTAAACAAAAATAAAATTTTTCATGCATTCCTAGGAGTGCTAAGATTTCACTGTTAATTAATTTGTATTTTAATTCTGAGTAATATAACAGCATTGACTATGTACACTGCCGTGAGTAGACTTCTCATAGCATAGGCGTGTTTGAAACATATTGACGGTGGTGTGATCTCGTGCGGGCGTACAGGGAAGTACAAGAGTCATATGATAGGTAAGTCAGTGCTACCACTCTTCTCAATCAAGGATTAAACATTTTATAATGGAGGTTTTGTTTATGTTGTGATGAAATGTTTTTGCAGCACTGTTAATTCAGCTAAATAATAACAACATCGATAGCAGCGACTCTGGTGCCGGCGTACACCAAACTTCCAAATTTTTGTCTCAGACTAAATGCATTGGATGAGAGGTCTATTCACGGCAGTGTACATAGTCAATGATAACAGTTCACTCTGTCCGTGCGAGTATCCGAAATTAAACTATCCAATCCGAATCCGATCCGAAGTCAAATTTCACTATCCGCACACCTCTAGTTCCCATGATTTATTTTAAAGCCGTTGTTCAATTTTCTTTGCAATACCAACCTGAAGAATTATTTGCCCTTCAGATGAGCTAGTTTGCTACGTTCACTCGCAACATTGAACAGCTGCACTTAATTTAAAATAAATAATTTGGGATAGTACTAGTTAAAAAACGGGCAATAGACGGCTTTTGTTTTTATCCTTATTCTCATTTTGAAGTTCATAATGTTTATTAACTTTTTTTAATTTTTATTTTATTTTCATTAGTTTTATGTTATCAGTTTTAAACAATATTTTATGGATTTTGGACATAAAATAATATTTCTTCACTATATTAATAATTCTTTTGAAGACTAAATTACGTGAACGTAATTTATATTCAAAATTCATTACGGTAACATAAAAGCATAGAAGAGGTCATTTCAGTTTTAAATACAACTTAAACAAGAGAAAAGGCGTTCAGTTAAACTTATGAAATCAAAATGTGTATTTGGTTGTTTTACAAATAAAGCATCACACTCGTCGATCAGTCATACCCACCTTAAAAATACGCACTTAAAGTGCGTTGGTGTTTCAAGCAACTATCTGAAGTATTTCAAAATTACAATTTTTAATTTTAATCGTGTAGTAAAATAAAGGGAGTACCGGTAAAGAAATGGAATTTAATATGGTCGTAGGCTAATTTGTTTCGTCATTTCAATAAAATTAAAGCCTTTAAAAACCATTTTGCACGTGACAACACATTGAGTTAATGGTCAGAGGGTGGGCAGTAGGCCTTCAAGTAACTAAAACGTAATAACTAACATCTGTGATAATATTTTTCAGCTAAAACAATTAATTGGAGTACAACGACAAAGTTGTAGACTGTTTTAGTCCCACTTTTTTTACAAATTTAAATCCAGTAGTGGAGTATGTCAGCAGCCAAGACATTCCGTGTTATCTGTACACGGAAGGAGAAGATATGCAGAGGCGGACTAGAGCGACACGGGAAAACGTGAAGGGAGGTAGTGGCAGTAGTTGTCGAACTACATCCCTCCGCCGGCCGCGTCACAACTCAGTTGACTGGAACGGAAAGAACCACGAACGAACTGTGTTCCGGTAGTTTCAGCAACGTCCACCAGGACTGACCATTTAGCCCCCTCTTAATTTATTTTATTTTGCAAATTAATTTATATTCTTATGTGGAATGTTACAACTGAAACACCTTTTTGTTAATATTTATTGTTTAGTTTTTAAACAAAATTTTTTACTTCCTTTCTTAATACTTTTTCCTGGTCTATTAATGTTTTAATCATCCAGATTCAGTGATAATACGTTAAAAAGTCGTCGTTTCAGGGTAGAAGAGTAATTGAATTAATTCATGCTAGCAACAGCAAGGTTACCTTACTAACAATGTTCGTTGGCAAGTGCAGTTTCTTCTACTGTTCCTATTACTTTGAACATGAATTAAACCGTTAACGGTGTTTGTTTTTCAATCATGTTTCTTTCTGTGATCCCTATTCATTACTTGTACACTGATATGTAAATTTAACATAGCTCTCAACACAGTTGCAAGAAGCTTTGCCAAACTGAAAATGGATAACAAAAATGGCAATATTTTCATAGCAGGCATGCGACTGACTGATAAGAATAAGTCTCCAGAAGGGAGTGTAGGGAAGGACTTTCCTATCCTTTAAAGGAACCGGTACCATTGCCAACTTTGACATTTTGTTACTGACACATCACTATTTAGAACCCTCTGTTGTTAGAGCCCCCCCCTTTCCTTCCCCGCTGTTTTGAACATGAATGGATTATTTGAGTAAAAGACTACCACACATTATGAAAACTTTGCTGTGCCCAATGTCAACTTTGCTACTAGGCTAATATAAACCACTTTTAATTTTGTCCTGGTACATGCTCTACTGTATTGAGAAATTTTTTTATTTAAGACCAACAATCAAGGCTAGTGCCATCACCCACACGCTGACAATGTCCTTGGTAGCAGCGTATCTGTACTGGTACATCTCCCGGGAGAGGTGGAATGGGAACCTCAGTGCTTCCGGGTAGGTCTGGGCCAGCCGGACCACCAGTGGCGCCACCACGAAACCAACATCGGTATCCAGGTGCGCCAACAGTTGGGCCACCCACGACAAAAACATCCACTCCGGCACCTGTGCACTCTACAACAGACAAGATTCATGCAATTCAAGACAGCTGAGATCAAAAAACAGTTTTTAATTCTCTGTACTGAGATGGTAAACCTGATTGTGAGTGAAAATATTTTTTTGAAAGTAGAACTGAGTAAACTTAAGTCCAACAAATTTTTCTATGATAAATATACCACATTTTAGGGGTCTGCGGGCCAGTAAAAATATTTAAATCTACAGCCCTTGCATTAAAATCGGGCCAAGCCGGAAAGAATAAGCTATTAGTTATTTAATAACCTTCATTAAGTTTTACTATGAAAATTAAAATCTTTGAGCATTACCTTAGAGCAACTTAAAAAATCCTTTGCATCAAAAATAACTTGACTTACATATTTAAGTCACTTTACTACCATACATTTTGGTAATTAAGGGTTTTCCAAATCACTTGTATTATGAAGGCCTCTAAGCCACAAGTGAGATGTGACAACATGAGCGAAATAAGAGTTTTAAATATCTCAAGTGTATCTTAAAGGCTGAATACAATCATTGCATACATACTTTATAAGTTCAAAAGTTGTAGAAAATTTAATATCCCTCTGACGATTTTTAACCCTCCAGAGGTCGCTTAAAATTTAAAACGCCGTCTCTCGCTCAAGGAGGTTTCCTCCGGGTTTTAAATAAATGCACAAAATGTATTCTAAATACTTTTATGTTTGAAATAAAAAAAGAAAATGATTGTAAAATAGATTTAACGCAATACCCTTGCAAGACAGAGCAAGAATGGTAAAGTTAATTTAACAAATAAAATAATTATAACTATTATGGATTACACAAAATATATTTCACTTTTTTTACTTAAAACTTAATATTTTTCAATAACAGTTTTGTAAAATAGTATGAAAATAGTAAAAATAACGTTTTGGGGTACAAATAAAAAATATATTTTGTATAAAACTGAACTATCAGATTATATAAAAAATACTACGACGTGTTCATGCATAAACCATAAATTAAATGGTATAACAAAGATACTACAATCAATTCAAATAGTTAAGCATGGAAAAATAAAAAGTTACTTCAATTAAAAACAAATCTAAAATGGCAACTGTAGCCTTAACAATTACAAATAACCAAATAAAAAACGATCGCACACGGACTCTTCCTCCGGGTTCACAAAACACACAAGGACGCTCACGGAGAAATCGTCCAGCACCTCAGGACAGCGCTCGCTAAACTGACCCTGGACGCGGAAATCGGGATAAGGGTACGTCAAATACATGGTGAGGAGGGGGGCTACAGCTACACAAAAGGACAGTGCTGTCAACCAAAAGATAAATATTTCCCACAACAAAAAATATTGACCCGGAGGATTCCTCCGCTTAGCGTCCTCTCGAGGGTTAATCAGATTTCAGATACAACCTTGAGGCCCTAAACTAGTAAACTGCAAAAACTAAAGAAGGTACCCAACTTGGCAGCCACCACCACAATTTTTAAAGGTCTCTATTTTTGAAACCATAGAAAAAGGTGATCTATCGTCTTGAGTTTACACGTCAAGAGATTTCAGTCAAGCTGGGTTGTCGGGTTTTGACTTCTAAAAGTGCTAAAACAACTTGTGTTACATCATACATTCAAAACCCAACTTCCATTTACATTTTTTTGGTGGAACTATCCAAAACATGGCCACACCCAAAGTTGCTTGACCTAATCGTCGTTTACACTCACAAATTATCACCACTCTTTTGAAGTTAGGCATATAAAGTAACTAAATATGAATCAACTAAAGTGTGAATTGCATAATTTATAATTTATATTATAATACTACTTTTGTTAAATGACGAGCTCACATTGGTCTAGAAAACCTGTATTACAATGTGACTTCTCAAAGGTTAAGACATATGCAACAGGTTTAAATTTTGTTTGATATACCTTTTTATGTGTTGCTTGTAATACTATTGTTGGTTCTTAAAAATTGCAATGGTTGTAAAAAATATATTACAAAATATGAATAATTTTGCAAAATTTAACACTTTATTATTCCATAGGGAAATATTTTATCAGACAAGTTCATTTATTCACATTCACATGAATCAATGAATATGCACAAATAAATATAGCATTTTTAGAATCTTTCAACCTCAAACCAAACTATCTTAAATGTTAATGAGGAACATCCATAAACCTCCGACTTGAAGAGATGATCATGTTCAGCCAATGAAGATTCTAGGAGACATGGGAACAGTATGCGAGCCTCCGTCGAGTTGTACTTCATTGCCCGGAGCAGAGACTGAATCAACTTGTCTCGATACTGGGGATCATCTGGGGAAAAAAATTACAACTTGTAAATCATTTGTTCAAGGATGAATATCAGTGTTATTTATCTTAACTAGGCTTAGTAATGAATATAAACTTTCAATATGTTCATAGAATTTTTTATCGCTTTCAATATATTTGTAGGAAAAGGATAGGACACAGCTGACCCACCTTGAAAAGTATTGATCAGCTTGATAGAAAAAAAAAAAAAAAAAAAAAAAAAACTAAAAAGTTTGTTATATTTCGACTAACTGTGTAGTCTTTTTCAAACACAGAGAGAAGTGGCAGTTATACAAAAGTTTTTTAATTTTCTCTCCAGTCAGTAATTTGCCACCTTAGCACATTTCTCCCACAAAGTCCACAGTATTGCAAACTAGCACTAAAACATGTTGTAACTATCTTAATATATGTACACACTTTGGTCCTTGATTTAATTTTGTTTTGTTAGCTGTGTTGGAAGGTAGGGTGAGAGATGGATTATCTGAGGTTGATGTTGGGGGATTTCTTGAGTTAGTAATGTATTGGTAGGCCAACTCCTACCTCCTAAGTTGAGAACTATTGCAAGTCTCTTTAGGAAAAGATCTTACAACGTTACAACTTTAGTTTTGAAGCAGTCGTCAAACTCTAAGTTATGTTTTTCAGCATGTTGAGCAACTGGTTTGAGTTTATGAGTTTTTGTATCATGTGGCCATTTATTCGTTTTCTAAGTGATTCAGTAGTTAGGCCTACATACTGGGCTTGGCAGAGGTTACATTGGAGTTGATAAATTAGGTTTTCGGTGCTGCAGGTTTGGTGACCTTTGATGGGGTATTCTTTGTGGTATGAGCTGCTGGATAAAGTTTCAGATGGGGGGTTGATTTTACAGGTTTTGCATTTAGTTTAAGTTAGTTTAGTTTAAATATGTTAAAGCCAAGTGCTTTTTTCATTGAAATCCTTTATCACTTTCAAGTATTTATTTAGGTTTACAATAATTTACACAAAAGGACTTTTTTGATTGAATATTAATAAAACATAGCTAAATACTCTTTCTTATAGATGTTTTCTTTTAACTTTCTCTGTATTGGATGAGGCCTTAAATATTTACAGGATATCTCAACCAGTGATGGTCGAATCCAGGAATTTCGAATCTCGAATCCGAATCCGAATCCTAAAAAATCGAATCTCGAATCTCGAATCCTCGAATCTCGAGTCCCGAAACAAGGATTAAATTAACAGATTTATTCTTTCTCTATAATGTCAATGTCAATCTTATTCTTAGAGTTAATAAATAAGAGTCATTATTAAGAAATAATATTTAAAAGCCAAAGTACAAGGGAGTAATATCTTTTTAGGTTGGAGACAATTATTTTCTCAAAATCAATTT
Organism: Neoaliturus tenellus; assembly: GCA_030545055.2. NCBI lineage: Eukaryota > Metazoa > Arthropoda > Insecta > Hemiptera > Cicadellidae > Neoaliturus > Neoaliturus tenellus. The sequence continues at coordinate 92,377,822 of CM061536.1, forward strand.
TGATATGCCCACTTAATGAAACAGGTGATATACCTTTATAACTTTAGATTACATAACCATTTTTTGCTATATAAAAAAGGAGTATATGATGAAAAAAAATCAATAAAAAACAATGAAAGTTTAAAGTTATGAACTTTAAAATATAATATATGTATTTGTAGGTAATGTTCAATTTAAAAAAAAAAATATATTTAGTGAGATTTAAAGTTTTTAATTTAAAATTTATATTAAATTATAATAAGATGCTTTTAACATTATAAAACAGCAATTCAATTAAAGATTGATTTATTTGACAATACTTTGCCACTTCCCCTTTGATTGGAAAGTCACACAACTTTGGTTGACGTTTTGTTTAATTTGTAAGAATTAAACGAATCAAACGAGCCATTCCTTAGTTTTCTACGACAATTGGTTCAGGAAGTAGCATTTTGTAGTAGGAGCAAAAAACACCCCTCTTGAATAAATTACTGCCGGACGTCAACAATAGATAAGCTGAACAATAGATCGTCTTGGGCCCCCCCCCCCCCCCCCCCCCGCTTGTTTACCTCGTTAGCGAGATCGATCGCGGCCGCCGGACGTAAACAACTATTGTTCGGCAGTTCCCGTCCCGATAAATTCCTGAGAAAAAAATCCCGCCCGATGATCAGGACAAATTTGTTCCCGAAAATTTTCCCGAAATTTCGGGTCCCGTCCATCCCTAAATTATTACTCAGTCACAGTGCGTCGGCAGCTCGGCGCCGCGCCGTGATGGCGTAATCTGTCGGCGGACCGAGATTCGATTCTCGAATCTCGTTCATCGAATCTCGAATCCGAATCTTTTCTTAAGATTCGGTGGATTCGAGATTCGAGATTCGGATTCGACACATCCCTAATCTCAACACTTGATATTTTTTTACTGCAGAAACATTACGGTCACATAAGTATTTGCTTGAATATTTTCCTCGCCTCTTTCTCAATATCTTGCTGATGCAATTAACCCTCAAAGAAAACTTGAGTTACCAGAAGATTTTTGTTAAGTAACATTTGATCATATTCATTTTCAGGGGTTAGTTTGTATTTGGAACTGAAGATACTTGCAAGCCAGGGTAAATATAACTTCTATATGGTTTATAACCGATATGAAAAAATTAAATCAAATTAAAAGCAACTATACAAAGTAAATCTACCAACCTATATGATGACAGAAGCGCGTTAGCTTAAGATATGCATCGGCTAAAGCACTGCACCCAGACGAGGAGGCTTGGCTCTCTGACGCGGCTATAGCTTGCTCCAGACTTGATACAACTTTGTCCTTCAGCTTTACAGGAACTTCTCCAGGTCTGTGACAAAATTATGGACTTCAAAAATAAAAACACAATATTGTTACAGTGGCCCTTTGACCACCCCAACACACTGTCTCCATAAGTCTCTGCATCTTGCCTCCACCTTCCTCCTTCCCAAAATTTTTAGATCCTTCTTCTAACTAGCCAAACCATCTCAGTTGCGGTCAGCCAAGAGGTCTTTTACCTTATAGGTTTCCTAACAGTCTGTGTGATGTACCTCAGCAACATAATCTAGATCTTTAACATGTTAAGCGCGGGGTACGTTAACTAACAGTGTGACGCTGTTGCTGACTATATCATATTATGTTGAAACATATTGGTTCAGTGTGGGTTTAGCCATTGCCAGGAGAGATTGTTTCGCTCACCTCTGGTTGTGCTAGTCCATGTGTCAGTTTTTTATAGTTTGTTTCCTTCTCTCGGTATTTTTTGTTGGGATATTGAGTGCACAAAGTGATAGCTTTGACTATGAACACTAATGTGAATAGACCTCTCATCCAATGCATTTAGTTTGAGGCAAAAATTTGGAAGTTTCGTGTACGCGGCGCCAGAGTCGCTGCCATTGATGTTGTTATTATTCAGCTGGGTTTACAATGCTGCCAAAACACTTTACCACAACATAAACATAACCCTCAGTTATAAAATATTCCATCCTTGGTTGAGAAGAGTGGTAATACTGATTTATCTATCTTATGTCACTTGTACTTCATGTTTACCGCAGAAGATTGCACCACCGTCAATAGGTTGCAAACACACCTATGCTATGAGAAGTCTATTCAAGTTAGTGTATACAGTCAAAAATGATAGTGTTATCTACAATGGCTATGAGTGGGATTTTACATGTTGTTTTCACAAACATTTTCTGTTTTTCCTAAAAATTACTAGTCAACTTATTGTCATCACAAGCATACATTTTTGAGTTAATGTGGCAAGTAACTTTTTTGTTATAAAAAATTTTCCTGTAATTTTGTAAAATAAAAATAAGTAATAAGAAAAGAAGTTATTCGTTTGTTAGTAACAAGTGGGCAAAAAACTGATTAACTGAATACCGCTGGAAAGGAGTTCCCTTAAATTGTTCTCTGGGATTGTCCATAACTTATATTATGTGAAACTGATTTGAAAGATGCAAACAAATACCATTTTTCTGGTGAAAACGACTGTTAAAATTATGTTAAGTTCAAAGATGGCCGGTTAAAAGGTAGCTGGTTTAGAGGGAGTCTACTGTAATGTCAAATTATTATTATTTCTATATTATTTCAATAGGTCGCTTTTATCCTTTAACCTTCTTTTACTCTAGGCCGCAAGCCATAAAAATTATTGTACAATCCAGTGTCAGTTTGAGTGTAAAGTTTCATGTAGCGCTACACTACTATACACTACTATAGAATGAAAATATTTATATATCTGATCGATATCAACAATTGATTCAATGTATACCTAAATAACAAAGACAATCACTATACTAATTACCCCTATTTTTGTTTACCATTTTATTCTCACATGTACATTAAAAAACAAGTATAACCTAATTTATGACAACAAAACCAAAACACTACTAATCATAATGACAACTTTAATTTTAACAAAATAAAATGTATACTAATAATTTCCTTTGTTTCCTACTTAAATGCGGTCCACTCTCACATTTCAACTTTCCTGGGCAGAGGGTAGATCTTCATATTAATGGAGATTACTTTAGGTTCCGCCTATGTTTATAAAAAGTAATTTTGTCAAGCTAAATTTTATATTTTACAGAAATTTTTGCTCCTTTTCAATCAATATATTGATTGATATTTTCATTGTAGGCGCTACATAAAACTGTACCCGAGTTTGATAACATTTATTGTTCTTTAATTTCCAAACATTGTGTCATTGCATTACTCACATCATATCCATGGCTGTCAACTTTTCCACAGCGGCAGGATGCAGGTTGTCCAGTACGGACGGTTGTTCTTGGACCACAGTCAGCAGTGAGATGTATATATCAGCTGAGTGGGAGTGTAAACTGCGGTTCAAGGGGTAGCCAAGGGAACCGCCCGAGTCCTGCTCTCTCAGCGATTCTGAGAGAAAAACAAATTAATTAATTTTTATGACAAATTAATATCAACTAAATGCTATATAAATTTAGGAGAGCCCCACAACTCCATCTGGGATAAAGAATGTACTCAAAGGTAAAGAAAGCATATTTTATCAAAGAAAGCATATTTTAACCTTTATTTGTATGAATGTGTTAAAATTAAGTTACAATGGAAAAAACAATGTATATAGTTTACATAATTTATCAATTTAATTTAAACCACTTCACTTACCCAGTACTGGGTTCACTTACCCAGCTCATCCCAAGCACTGAGAAGTTTGCCAACCTTGGCGGGGGAGGGGTCAGGTTCCAGTTCACCCCTCAGTAGACATACATGGCAATACAAGGGTTCAAGGCAAGGTTTAGTGTGGTTGACTTACCCAGCTCATCCCAAGCACTGAGGAGTTTGCCAACCTTGGCGGGGGAGGGGTCAGGTTCCAGTTCAGCCCTCAGTAGACAGACATGGCAATACAAGGGTTCAAGGTAAGGCTTAATGTGGTTGACTTACACAGCTCATCCCAAGCACTGAGGAGTTTGCCAACCTTGGCGGGGGAGGGGTCAGGTTCCAGTTCAGCCCTCAGTAGACAAACATGGCAATACAAGGGTTCAAGGTAAGGCTTAATGTGGTTGACTTACCCAGCTCATCCCAAGCACTGAGGAGTTTGCCAACCTTGGCGGGGGAGGGGTCAGGCTCCAGTTCAGCCCTCAGTAGACAGACATGGCAATACAAGGGTTCAAGGCAAGGTTTAGTGTGGTTGACTTACCCAGCTCATCCCAAGCACTGAGGAGTTTGCCAACCTTGGCGGGGGAGGGGTCAGGCTCCAGTTCAGCCCTAAGTAGACAGACATAGCAATACAAGGGTTCAAGGCAAGGTTTAGTGTGGTTCACTTACCCAGCTCATCCCAAGCACTGATTAGTTTGCCAACCTTGGCGGGGGAGGGGTCAGGTTCCAGTTCAGCCCTCAGTAGACATACATGGCAATACAAGGGTTCAAGGCAAAGGTTTAGTGTGGTTGACTTACCCAGCTCATCCCAAGCACTGAGGAGTTTGCCAACCTTGGCGGGGGAGGGGTCAGGTTCCAGTTCAGCCCTCAGTAGACAGACAGGGCAATACAAGGGTTCAAGGCAAGGTTTAGTGTGGCTGACTGACCCAGCTCATCCCTAGCACTGAGGAGTTTGCCAACCTTGGCGGGGGAGGGGTCAGGTTCCAGTTCAGCCCTCAGTAGACAGACATGGCAATACAAGGGTTAAAGGTAAGGCTTAATATGGTTGACTTACCCAGCTCATCCCAAGCACTGAGGAGTTTGCCAACCTTGGCGGGGGAGGGGTCAGGCTCCAGTTCAGCCCTCAGTAGACAGACATGGCAATACAAGGGTTCAAGGTAAGGCTTAATGTGGTTGACTTACCCAGCTCATCCCAAGCACTGAGGAGTTTGCCAACCTTGGCGGGGGAGGGGTCAGGTTCCAGCTCAGCCCTCAGTAGACAGACATGGCAATACAAGGGGGGAGGGGTCAGGCCCCAGTTCAGCCCTCAGTAGACAGACATGGCAATACAAGGGTTCAAGGTAAGGCTTAATGTGGTTGACTTACCCAGCTCATCCCAAGCACTGAGGAGTTTGCCAACCTTGGCGGGGGAGGGGTCAGGCTCCAGTTCAGCCCTCAGTAGACAGACATGCCAATACAAGGGTTCAAGGTAAGGCTTAATGTGGTTGACTTACCCAGCTCATCCCAAGCACAGAGGAGTTTGCCAACCTTGGCGGGGGAGGGGTCAGGTTCCAGCTCAGCCCTCAGTAGACAGACATGGCAATACAAGGGTTCAAGGCAAGGTTTAGTGTGGCTGACTGACCCAGCTCATCCCAAGCACTGAGGAGTTTGCCAACCTTGGCGGGGGAGGGGTCAGGTTCCAGTTCAGCCCTCAGTAGACAGACATGGCAATACAAGGGTTCAAGGTAAGGCTTAATGTGGTTGACTTACCCAGCTCATCCCAAGCACTGAGGAGTTTGCCAACCTTGGCGGGGGAGGGGTCAGGCTCCAGTTCAGCCCTCAGTAGACAGACATGGCAATACAAGGGTTCAAGGTAAGGCTTAATGTGGTTGACTTACCCAGCTCATCCCAAGCACTGAGGAGTTTGCCAACCTTGGCGGGGGAGGGGTCAGGTTCCAGCTCAGCCCTCAGTAGACAGACATGGCAATACAAGGGGGGAGGGGTCAGGTTCCAGTTCAGCCCTCAGTAGACAGACATGGCAATACAAGGGTTCAAGGCAAGGTTTAGTGTGGCTGACTTACCCAGCTCATCCCAAGCACTGAGGAGTTTGCCAACCTTGGCGGGGGAGGGGTCAGGTTAAAGTTCAGCCCTCAGTAGACAGACACAGCAATACAAGGGTTCAAGGTAAGGTTTAGTGTGGCTGACTTACCCAGCTCATCCCAAGCACTGAGGAGTTTGCCAACCTTGGCGGGGGAGGGGTCAGGTTCCAGTTCAGCCCTCAATAGACATACATGGCAATACAAGGGTTCAAGGCAAGGTTTAGTGTGGTTGACTTACCCAGCTTATCCCAAGCACTGAGGAGTTTGCCAACCTTGGCGGGGGAGGGGTCAGGTTCCAGTTCAGCCCTCAGTAGACAGACATGGCAATACAAGGGTTCAAGGTAAGGCTTAATTTGGTTGACTTACCCAGCTCATCCCAAGCACTGAGGAGTTTGCCAACCTTGGCGGGGGAGGGGTCAGGCTCCAGTTCAGCCCTCAGTAGACAGACATGGCAATACAAGGGTTCAAGGTAAGGCTTAATATGGTTGACTTACCCAGCTCATCCCAAGCACTGAGGAGTTTGCCAACCTTGGCGGGGGAGGGGTCAGGTTCCAGCTCAGCCCTCAGTAGACAGACCTGGCAATACAAGGGTTCAAGGCAAGGTTTAGTGTGGTTCACTTACCCAGCTTATCCCAAGCACTGAGGAGTTTGCCAACCTTGGCGGGGTTGGGGTCAGGCTCCAGTTCAGCCCTAAGTAGACAGACATAGCAATACAAGGGTTCAAGGCAAGGTTTAGTGTGGTTGACTTACCCAGCTCATCCCAAGCACTGAGGAGTTTGCCCACCTTGGCGGGGGAGGGGTCAGGCTCCAGTTCAGCCCTCAGTAGACAGACATGGCAATACAAGGGTTCAAGGCAAGGTTTAGTGTGGTTGACTTACCCAGCTCATCCCAAGCACTGAGGAGTTTGCCTACCTTGGCGGGGGAGGGGTCAGGCTCCAGTTCAGCCCTCAGTAGACAGACATGGCAATACAAGGGTTCAAGGCAAGGTTTAGTGTGGTTGACTTACCCAGCTCATCCCAAGCACTGAGGAGTTTGCCTACCTTGGCGGGGGAGGGGTCAGGCTCCAGTTCAGCCCTCAGTAGACAGACATGGCAATACAAGGGTTCAAGGCAAGGTTTAGTGTGGTTGACCTACCCAGCTCATTCCAAGCACTAAGGAGTTTGCCAACCTTGGCGGGGGAGGGGTCAGGCTCCAGTTCAGCCCTCAGTAGACAGACATAGCAATACAAGGGTTCAAGGCAAGGTTTAGTGTGGTTGACTTACCCAGCTCATCCTAAGCACTAAGGAGTTTGCCAACCTTGGCGGGGGAGGGGTCAGGCTCCAGTTCAGCCCTCAGTAGACAGACATGGCAATACAAGGGTTCAAGGCAAGGTTTAGTGTGGTTGACTTACCCAGCTCATCCCAAGCACTGAGGAGTTTGCCAACCTTGGCGGGGGAGAGGTCAGGTTCCAGCTCAGCCCTCAGTAGACAGACCTGGCTGTAACTCAGCCTCAGGTTGTTGGATGCCTTTGTCCCCAGCTGAAATTCACAAAAAAACAACTTTGCACAGGTTTTCCAAAACTAAATTCCAGGGCACTGTCATGATTTCAAAGGACTTTAATGGCATTTTTCATTTTTGATTTGATTGATTGGGAGTGGTTATGACGACCAAACTAAGGTAAACAAACAGAAATATTTGAAAAGAAACTGTACCTTTCTTTCAAAATTTTCAACACTATACTATGTTAATCAATAAAAATCATAGTTATAAACATTTCAAATTTTTTACTACTGGTATGGGATTAAGTATAAGATCAAACTTTAACCTTGACTGTGGCATTAAACACAACGCTAAACCACCGTTTTCCAAATGGTTGGATTGGCAGGGATGCGCCTCCCAGGAGTCCTGATTTGACCCATTTATACTTTTTTCTGAGTTTATATAAAGAAAATTGTGTAAGTTATGAATAAAACATTTCAAGACTTGAGACAAGTGTGTGACCGAATTTCACCCGCCATCACGAATGTAACACCAGATACATCGTCGCTTAAGAAACCACGCCACCTTAAGTGACATTTTTGGCAAAATTGAGATTTTTCTTATATTACATTCCTTGCGATGTAGTTTAGTGAAAATTAACAAAATTTGTTGCTATCATATTTCTTCCAACACCGCCTTACCTATCTTACTGACTTAAAAAAACAACGCCAATGTCAACCAGTTCTAGCATGGTAGTCAACAAGAGATGGATGTCATTCTGCATAAGGTGAAACTTATTTACCGTTTTTATTGATTTTTAAAAGATCATCGATAGTGTCAGTTATGGTCTTGGTTATAAAACAAACATTTTAAGAGTCAAATTAGTAGCTTAACGTGTTTATTGGAGATAGGCAGAATTATATCTTACTCTTCATGTAATACAAAACCGTCTATATCCATCGCGAGGTTTTTGGCTCTCCTGGAAAGTTTGCATCTTGTCACTTAGACGATGTTGTTTCTTAAGCGACGATATGCTGCAAACCACTTGACAAGAAATTGGCAAATCGAAAAATGTGGCATTTGATGTATGCTGTAGAGCAACTAATGTAGCTCACAAAAAAACCTATTAAGGTATGAAAAGTTTTGTTTTTGACTCTTCAATTTGACAATTTTAATAGTTTAAGTATCCTTAAAAAATTTTCATTAGTGACCATTAAAAATCCTGGCATTCTTTTATAAATGCAGTGTATTTTACCAGAATATGATGTTTAAACCCAATGTTTTAACATGTTTATGGTAAACTTTAGATTTTCATTTAACAATGTATTACTACCAAATTTGATGTTACCAAATATATTTTAGTAAGCAAATTTTGCACAGATGAGTCCCTCAATTTTTCATCTATGCATTTTCAGCAGGTCCTCATCGCAAAGCGTTTGTCTGGGTGGTAACATTGAGGATCCAGGCAGAGCAATAGATCCGCCGACACCAAACCTTACAGGAATTCTTCAAGCCTCAGAGGCTGTATACAAAGTTCCAGCAAACACAACCCCCACCTCCTGGTACAAACTATGACATACGTCAATCGGAGACATCACACCCTCGTCACCACACTTTGCGCTTTACACACAACTTTGCACAACACCAACGCATCACACTATCAATCTCCAGAAGAAATCCATCATAGTGTGTGAAACGTTGAGAAACTCATCTGTGCAAAACGCACAAACCTACGTTAAAAACGCACAATAATCTTAAGAAAAAAACAAGTAACAAGGTGACTTTGATTTTAACAACCAGTTCCGCAAAAACTATATGAAAGTAATTAACCATGTACGTTAAAATAACCCTCCACTCTGATGAGCAACTTTACCTCATTTTTAGTTTTGCCATGATACTTCCGTGCAACGTAGAAGTTGCCTTGTTCTAAAGCACACTCCATTGTCTTCATATAGTTGTCCTGCTTGAAACTTCTAAGTTTTCTTAACAATTCTCTCTCCCCCTCTGCTTGAGCTTCTAATTTCCTCACAAATATGTTCCTATAATATATATAATTGTTTATTAATTCTATCTTTGTTACTGAAGGTTTCAAAATTACATATTGGACTGCTTAGTGAACTACAAAATTTGCAGTTGCAAACTTTTTCTGGCACATTATTGGTGATATTTACAAGTGGTTAAGGCTAAATTTCTTTCGGTGATTATACGGAACCACACTTTATTCCCAAGTTTTCATACGAATACAGATAAAAACCCGTTACTTTAGGGAAGCAATCTTTTATTATGTATGTTATATAAATAATTTGACGATATAAAAAAATACTAAGCATAATATGGGTTTTGTCATATAAAAAAATAATTTCATTAATCATGTGTCTTGATTGGGCAGGTTTTCTGGCTACCTATTTCATTTCATCTCTTGCTCTAAAGTTTGATCCTTCTAACCTCAAACCTGATTCAATGGCCGTGAAACTACTGCAAAATTTATTGCCAACAAGTATCCAGAAAACAAGAATTGATTACTTATTCTTGAATACTCGTTGATTACTTGACCCTAAATTATTCACATAACTTTAGTTGTTTAATTTTCCCTGTGGTATCATATTACAATATTAATATTTATTAAAATGTTTTACAAAAAATTTTAATGACTATTTTTTTGGTCTCTGGGCTTGTCAAAACGAAAAAGTAACATGGTCCCTAGCTTAGGTCTTACTATGAGACCTACGGTAATAGCTTATTCCCTATGGGAAGTTCGCTAAAAAAAAGAAAACTAACCTATAAACAGCTTGAGTTTCCCAGGATACCAGACTGTCAGCCTTGCTAGGGAATGTTCTGTTCCACTGGTCCAATAACTGGCAGACTTTGGTGTTCCAATCGGGATCTGTGTTGGGTGTTAGCTCAAGAAAACGCTGCAAAAAGATTAGATTTACACAGAGATATATAAGGTTACTAAGTGTATAAATCTTAATAAATAAATGAAACAGTCACAAAATATATACTATAATAACCACAATCCAAATATTTGAACAATTAAAAAAAAATTTTAATTTTCACCAGTGATAAAGATTGTTTGAATAAAAGTAAATTTAAAGAAAAAAACTATAATGTAATTTGTTTAAATGCAATTTAAGATAGTGGTGATTGAGTTCGAGTGCAGCACACCTTGTTTGAGTAATCTGCAGGAGTACCTATTCAACATCTCGCATTGTTTAGGTATTCCAAAAGTTTTCGCAAAACCAGTCAAAGTCCAGTTCCAGTTAGTTTTGATTCGCGAGACTGTATGTGACCACAGGAAAGAAATAATGTAATGTTTTATAGTTTTACCAAGTTTACCGAGTGAATAATTTCTGAAATGGCAACTCACGTCGGTGTCCATGAGCCGGTGAATGGCCAGCAGAGTGGAGCCGCGCAGATGGCCGTTGAGAGAGTCCAGCTGCTGCCAGGCCACCAGGAACTGCCGCACGCTGGCGTCCGACAACAGCTTGGCACGGGCGCTGTCGCCTCTCAACACCAGCAGCACACTGAGTGGCCCCGACAGCTTAGCCTGTCAATAGACATGTTCGTTCATCATAACGTAATTTACACCAGTTACGCAATTGATTTTGCCAGTGTTACAAGAGTCACTTAGTAATCGGGTATCAAATTTACAATAATTATATTGTAGCTAACCTTAACTTAACAGTTCTAAAACCTGTTATATATATAAATTCTACAAATTACATATGTATTAATATGTATATGTATAAATTCCACAGTACATATGTATACAGTGGGAGTGGGGGTAAGTCCCACAGCTACAAGTTGCAAGTAACATGTGCTCCTGTAAAGTTTGATGTTTTCAAGTGGAAAAACAAAGTTTTTTGGAAATTTTTTTATGTGCATATGAAGATTAAAGTCTGTTAAATAGTTTTTTGGTGTTGTGTAAAAGTTTAACTGTAAAAGTTCTCAGCAATCTGTGAAAAGTGTAATAAAAATTAGGTAAGGACAGGTAGAAAGAAGGAAGGGTCTCTTATCAGTACTGATAACGAGGGTCAGGTCTCCACTTTGGCCTTGCTGATAAGGAGTCACAACTGAAAGATCAATATTCAATCTTGCTTTTAAACTGGAAATAATCATAAACTGCCAATTCTTTTATTTACCAACAAATAATATTTTATTGATGATTGATTGATTTTGAATTAAGATCATAATTGAGTATCTTCTACAGGCTTAAGTCAGTGACTTAACTTGTTAGAAATTATAGCCCCTTCTACTACACTATTTATTTTGTATAAAATGACACCTAGCAAAAACAGCTCAAAAACACCCTATGTCAAGACCAGACACCAAAAGAAATCTCATCAAAGTATAAATGTAAAAAATTCTCCAACAGCTGTAAATTTATCTGTTAAACCTAAATTGCTAGATGATGCACAAAACTTAAGTAAAGAAATAGACACTTTAAAATCTAAACTGGTAGCACTTCAAAATGAACTGAGCCAAAAGAAAAAACAAATAACTGATTTAAATCACGTATGTGATATTTTAGGCCAAAATAGTTGGCTCACTGATGATGCCATTCACATGTATTTTAAGGTACTTAGTGAAAAAATAATATCCAACACAAATGATATACACCTGCTAAGCCCAACAACCAGTCTTGCAATAAAACTATTTAATGACTACAATGAAGAGTTGGATAACTGGAATATAAAAGATAAAAAGTGTATTATAATTCCAGTTAACGACAGTGAGGACCGTGAAAAAGCGGATGTGGGAAGCCATTGGAGCTTACTTCTATATGTAAAAAGTGAAAATAAATTTTTCCATTATGATTCACTAGACGGTGTAAATAATGCAGCTGCAAATGTAATTGTTAGTAGACTTAATAACTACTTGCAGTTAACAACACCAGCAAAATTGCATAAGCTTGACGGGCCTATTCAAACAAATAGTTTTGACTGTGGGTTACATGTCATATTGGCTGCTGAATTAATTATTCAGAACTTAAAAGTCGTAACTGAAAGTAGAAAATTACCTGAGTTCAGTCAAGCTGATTGCACAACAAAAAGAGCCTTTCTCTCCATGGTGTTAAAAAACAGGGACTCAATTACACCTAGTATGATTAAACAATACATGTTCAAATCAGCTTCACCTGAGACTAAAGACTATAAAAAGGTTTTAGAACCAACGAGTGTGTCAGTAAACCATGAAAAAGACATTGATGCGAAAACAAATGTTATTGAAGAAAAACAAGTTACAGATTACACAGTCTCAAGAATAATGATATATGGTGATAGCCATGCTAAAGATTGCGTCCAAAACCTGGACCGAGTAAGTAGCTGCTTTGGTTCCAAGGTTTATGGGCATGTCAATCCTGGAGCTCCATTATCCTACATTTATGATAATATAAAAAGAGATCAATCTTCCTTCTCTGCAAATGATGTTGTTGTAATTATTGGCGGCACAAACAGCATTGAAGTTGATGAAGTAAGCACTTTTCACGGAAAATGTGTTGATCTCACACCTGAAGACATACAGTACTACCTTGACAACAACAGCATCTGGAGGTGTGAACCTTGTTCCAAAGAACGCCGTAAGAGTATGGCGCTTGAATCAAGTTTTGCTTCTACTATTACCAATGAAGATGTATTCAAGTTAGTATCAGAATTGAGAAAGGACTTGAAAGGAATTGAGGCTGGCCTGGGCAAGTCGATAAGTAATGCTTTTGAAGAGATAAAAGAAACTAAAAACCTAGTCAGTAAACAAGGAGAGGAAATGTCAGCTCTCTTAGAACTGGTAAACAAACTCTCGTCTGAAAATACTGCCCTTAGAAACAAAGTCACCATGCTCGAGAGTCGTATGGACGAAATCGAACAATATTCCAGGAGGGACACTATTGAGATACACGGCATCCCGGCTGAGAAAGGTGAGCAAGTGGTTGAGGTGGTGAAAACAGTGGGGAGAGCCTTGGACCTGACAATAGATGATACCATGATCAGTGCTTGCCACAGACTTCGAAACCGGGAAGGAACTGGGAAACCTCCAGGAATAATAGTGAAGATGACCCGACGTATGGATGCCGAAGCGTTCCTTCAAAAGAGGCGAGTAAAGCGCAATTTCAATACGCATGACATAGGCCTAACTGCAAGTCCTATTTATATTAATGAAAGCCTGAGCCCTGGACGACGCCGTCTTCTGAACGAAGCCCGTGAGAAGAAAAGAGAAAAACATTACACGTATCTATGGATCAGAGGAGGCAAGATACTCATGAGAAAGGCGGATGGTGAACCAGTGAAAGTGGTGACTACGTTGATGGACTTGGAAAAATTGTAAATTATGAACAAGGTTAGAAAATTGTATATTTAGTATTAGTTTAATCTGACACTTTTCTTTTTGTTATATTTATTTACGGTTAATTTTCTAGGGCTATATTTAATTAAGTATTTCTTAGTGTTTCCATTTAGTTAGGTAGTTTTGTTAACAAAATCTCTAACATTAAAAAACACCAGTAGTATAATAATTTTAAATCAAAACATTAGAAGCGTAAGGCAAAATTTCAATTTATTTTTAAGCGAATTAGAATCTGCTCGATTATTTCCTGACATAATAGTTTTAACAGAGACGTGGATTAGTAAAGCTGAAATAAACCATTACAAAATTTCTGGCTTCAATGCATTTGCTAATTGTAATGAGGAGTACAGGGCAGGAGGTACCATAGTGTACGTCCGCGACTGTTATCAGTGTAGCGGTGTGAGTGAGAGAGATGACATTAGATCAGCTGATGTTCTGCAGCTCGACGTCAAGGTCAGTGACCTTGAGCGTTTTACACTGATCGCAGTCTACCGTCTCCACTCTGCCTTACGCTCCGACTTCATTGTTGACATCGATAATATATTAACGGGTTTAGAAAATCGTAACATTGTATTTGTAGGTGATATGAATCTAGATACATTGAGTCAGTCAGCAGAAAGCGATAATTATTTAAGCCTTTTGAGAAGTAAGGGAATGTTAAGTTTAATTAATGAACCAACTAGAATTATAGAAAATTCATCTACATGTTTAGATCATGTTTTTGTGCGATTCTTAAATAAGGGAAATTCTCAGTTTGACTTCAAAGCAAATGTTTTTCATTATAATTTGACTGACCATTCTACTGTTCTGATTTCAATTCACTGTTGTAATCCAATATATAAAGACATGGAAGAGAACTATACCCAGATTAATGTGGAAAAGCTTACTGCTGAACTTAAGAATGTAGACTGGGCTTGTGTGTATGAAAAAAATACTGTGTCCGATGCTTTCCAATGTTTTATTGATATTTTAGATTTAAGTATAGGTAAATGCAAGTTTAATGTACGTTCAAATAGAAGTAAACAAACGCCTAAATTAAAGCCTTGGACTACTAACAGATTATCTTTTAAGATTCAAAAGAGAAAAAAAATTTACAAGTTATTGATGAAAAATCCAAATAATATAAAACTTAAGGAGTATTATACTAATTTCCGAAATCAATTAAATTTAGAATTAAAAAATGTAAAGGAGACATTTTTTAGGAATAAGTTTGAAGGTTCGTTCAATGATGTTAAGTCACAATGGAAAATAGTCAACGAATTAATTGGCGAAAGTACAAAAAATGCTGTAATAAGAGAGGTTGTTGGGGAATCTGGTATTATATGCGATCCTAAACACATTGCCAATGAATTCAATTCATATTTTTAAATGCCCCTCGTAAATTGAGAGCCCAAATAGACCAGCAATATTTAGCTCAGCTCAGAGTTTTTGACAACATATTCAATCAGTGCATTAATTTTAAATCTTTTTTTATGCAACCTATCGTAAGTGAGGATGTTTCTTCAATTATTTCTAGTCTGAAAAATAACAAATCGCCAGGATTTGATAGACTCAGTTCAACGATGATTAAAAAAATAGCTCCCAGTATTACTCCGATTTTAACTTATCTCTATAATTTTAGTTTAATGACGGGGGAATTTCCTAGATGCTTAAAAAGTGCTATAGTAGTTCCAATTTTTAAACGTGGTGACCCTTCACAGCCAAGTTGTTACCGTCCAATCTCTTTGCTCTCAGTTTTTTCAAAAATATTAGAAAAGATTGTTAAAAAGCAGTTACTTTCATTCCTTAATAAAAATAAATTCTTTAGTAACAATCAGTTTGGGTTTCGAGAGGGTATGTCTACTGAGGATGCATTACTTTCTTTCATGGAATCAGTTTACGAACCAATCAATAATAGTAAAAAGGTATCTGCATTGTTCATTGATATTACAAAAGCTTTCGACACAATTGATCACTAAATTCTACTTCATAAATTATGGCTGGCTGGTATAAGAGGCTTGCCACTTAACTGGTTTTCTAGTTATCTCACGGGTAGAGAACAAAGGGTTAACATTGGTGGTGTCATAGGAGATCCAGGATTAATTGAATTTGGCGTTCCACAGGGTTCTGTATTGGGACCAATCCTTTTTTTAATTTATGTTAATGATCTTTGTAATGGTCGCTTTAATGGTAAATTGGTTGCGTTTGCCGATGACACTGCTTTTGTTTATATAAATCATGACTTAAATTCACTTTACCAATCAATGTCAGAAGATTTATTTTTTCTAAGGTTATGGTTTGACAAAAACTTTATGATATTGAGCGAAAAAACCAAGTTTATGATATTCAGCCTCAAAATTGATCTAAAATTTGATTTGCCACTTAAATTTCATGAAACTAAATGTCTTGCTCTGCTTGTTCCTGATTGTGACTGTTTGGAATTGCAGCAAGTTAATAATATTAAATATTTAGGTTTACTCATTGATTATCAATTGTCCTGGAAGAACCATATCTCGAAACTAAAAAAAGAACTTTACATTAGTTTAAGAAAGTTTTACCTATTAAGTCAGTTGTGTAGGACTAATAAAGTTTTAATCAATGTTTATCACGCTCTTGTAGGATCCAGGATGAGCTATGGCATAACTTGCTGGGGTGGAACATACAGTTCTACCTTATATCCAATTGTAATTTTTCAGAAAAGATTTGTAAGACTTATTTCAAAAAAGACAAAGTTTGAACACACTTGGCCACTTTTTGTTGAGCTAAAAATTCTTCCTTTACGGCACTTATACATATTTAAAGTTTTGAAAATGTTTTTTATTAGAAGCTCTGCTTATTCAATAACGAGGCAACCTAGTTACATTCTAAGGCGGCACCAAGTTGTTTGTGTGCCTAAGTCTAATTTAACTATACATCAAATGTTTTATAGTAGTGTTGCACCACGATTATTTAATACAATTATTTACAAAATTGGCAACTGCTCAACAAAAAGAGAGTTTTTAAAAAAATTGAAAAAATGGCTTTTTGAACAAGAAATTGTTGACTTCATATTGAAAATAGTGAAATAGGTTAAGACTTGAAACATTTAATACCTTGCACTTACTTATTTGTATTCCGTATGTGTTTTTTGTACATATATATTTCAAAATTTTAAAGATATTTTGTCAACATCTTATATTGTTTATTGATTCTTTAGTAGTATACATATTAGGCCTGAATTATTTGATGTGAGGGTGAAGGGTGTTTTTTACTTTTACGAATTCAGGGAAATAATCTCCATATATTTAGCACAGTATGTTATGTTATTTTTAATTAATTTTTTCCATGTTTAATTTTTTATGGGTTACGTGTCGCTGCTAACCGAGTACATTCATTTTGTTTAAACACATGATGGAGATCCCAATTCAGGTTTTGCCTAGGGGATTCCTATTTATTTTGCCTGTTATTTATTCGTATTGTCATGTATTTCATTTGTATTTTTTGATTGGTATATTATTTTTATTTAATAAATTCTACTCTAATTGTAGCACAGTTATTAGAATTGTTCATCTGTTATTTAGTTATTTGTACTAGTATAAATTTAAAATAAGTATTTTATTCAATGTATTGTATGTGGACTGTGTTTTGTTTTGTACCTGTAGTGAAGAAATGTATTGTTTCTGTATTTGAATTTTTGGCAAAATAAAGATTATTTATTATTATTATTATTATTATTACTTGTAAAATAGTTGAAGATAATATTATCAACCTTAGACACACAAATGTAGTCCTTACTACTGTTCCCTACAGATACGACCAACCTCAAGATAATAACAAAATCTACAATCTCAATAAAAAAATGTATGATCTTGTGAAAAAACACAGTGAAGTGTCCTTTATCCCAATAAACAATCTATTGACACGGGAACACTACACACAGCATGGCCTACATTTGAACAGAAAGGGGAAAGAACTTCTTTGCAACCTAATTGCCCTTCATGTGACAATAAAACTGAGGAACGCCATCAAGAGAACTCCAGATGTGTCCTGCCCTAGTGGACAAATCGTAACCCGAGATTTAACTTTGGACACCAACGAAGATCTTGACGCAGAAGTATCCGAGATTCGAGCTGAGGATGGTGACTTGAGCCCTTCCCAGGATCATCGCTTTGAGCCTTCCGTTTGCGGGTCTCCGTTTCTGGGCTTTTCCACACCGGACTTTACAAGTAAAAAGAACTTAAAAAACCAAAGCAGTGTACCACCACCAAGTGTAACTTAAGTTCAAATGGGTCCAACTCCAGTTTCAATGTTGTTCACTGGAACATTGAAGGTATCAAGGACAAAATTGATGAATTGCAGCAGATACAATTTGCAAACAATGTGGATGTAATTTGTGTAAATGAACACTGGTTGAAGTATGAGGAAATAAATATGATAAATATTAGTAATTTTGACCTAGTAAGCTCTTACTGTAGACCCACATTGACAAGAGGCGGTTGTGCAATATTTTCAAAAAATAATGAAAATGTTAAATCGCTAGATTATATTAACAAATTATCAGTAGAACAAGTTTGTGAAATATCTTCTTCTTATTTTATTGATCGAAAAATTGTTTGTATTTGCCTTTATAGACCAAATAAACTAAATTTTCCTCTTTTTTTAGATATTTTGTATGAAATATTGATTTCTGTTTCTAAGCTCAATTCAGATATAATACTATGTGCTGATTTTAATATAGATTTTTGTGATGATGACTGTCCACAACAAAAAGAAATCAGTAATGTGTTCTGTGCTTTTAATCTCAAACTGGTTACATTAGAAATAACAAGGCCTAACGTAAACAACGACAGAGCTGTTAAAAAAGGTACTTGCATTGACAATATTGTTACTAATATTAATAGTGATAAGTGGTTTAAGCTGGAGGGATCAGATCTTTCGTACGGCGGACAAGGCCGCTAAGGTAGTCACTTACCTTAGTAGGCTGATGGCCAATGTCGGGGGTCCCCGATCCAGCAGAAGACGTCTGTTGATGTCCGCGGTCCAGTCCGTGCTCCTTTACGGGGCAGAGGTGTGGGCAGGCGCTCTAGATAAGGAGTGCTACAGGTTGCGACTCGCCCGGGTTCAGCGTCAAGCTGCGCTCCGGGTGTGTTCCGCCTACCGGACAGTGTCCGAGCCTGCCGTCCTGGTGGTCGCCGGAGTCATCCCGGTCAAGCTCTTGGCAGGGGAGAGGAAAGCGATTTACCAGAGACAAGGCGAGATCGGCAAGGACACGGCAAGAACCGAAGAGCGCTCCCGAACCTTCCAGCAGTGGCAACACAGCTGGGAGCACGACACCCGAGGACGATGGACTGCGCGACTCATCGAGCAGGTCCAACCATGGGTGGAAAGGCGGCATGGCGAGGTGGACTACTACCTCACGCAGTTCCTGACAGGTCACGGCTACTTCAAGTCGTACCTGAACCGGATGGGCAAGACCGGTTCACCGGATTGCATCTACTGCCCGGGCGTTCCCGATGACGCGGAACACACCTTCTTCCGCTGTTCGCGTTGGGAAAGGCCCCGCCTGGAGGCCACAAGAAAACTCGGTGTTTTTTCGGTGGACACGGTCTGCCAAAAGATTATGGAGGATGAGGACAACTGGGATTGTTTGTCACAGTTCGTCCGGGGTATCCTCCTGGAAAAGAAAACCGATTTGGACCACGAAGTGGCCCAGATCCCTTGACCGAACAGCTGGATAAGGAGCGAGCCCCATGGGCGTAAGCCAAATTTAGGCCTAGCCTGACGTAATGTGATAAACAATTCCAGGTTAGAATCCTAAAGAGTAGAGGAGGTTTTTTAGTGGGTAAACCCGTTTTTTAGGGGAGTCCCACACTACAGGCTGGCCACCTGTGTGCGTAATGCATTTTCCCTGCCTCTCCCTCAAAAAAAAAAAAAAAAAAAAAAAAAAAATAGTGATAAGTGGTCAGGCTGTGTTATCCCCACTCTTGAATCTGATCATTATGCTATTCTTTTATCTGCTAGGCTAGTTATTAGTAATGCTGAAAAATGTGATGACACTAAATACTGTAAGATTTTAAGACCTGTAAATATTACTAACTGTAGATATTTTTGTTCAATGTTAAGCAAAGTAAACTGGTTAGATATTTATGTGTTAGGCAACTTAGAAGACAAGTTTGATTACTTTTTTAATAAGCTATTGTATGTTTTAGATTTAACTATTCCCATTAAGGTAGTTTCAAGCAAAAATATAAATGAAAAAATTGACAATAAATGGTACTCAAGGGAATTACATGATTTAAAACTTGTATGTATGGATTTGTTGGATAAATACACAATTTCTGGGAATGAGGAATATAGAAATGAGTATAGAAATAAGAAAAAAATGTATAGACACCTTATCAAACAAGCAAAAATTGATTTTAATTGTAATAAAATCAAAACTTCAAAGAACCAGACCAAGGAGATGTGGAATATTATTAATAAAAAAACAAGTTGTAATCAAAAGAGTTCAAGTAAAGTTGATTTAGACCCTCATTCATTGAATTTCACATTTTTGAATGAAGTAGATAACCTGATCAATTGTCTGCCTTTATCTAAACAATGTTCAAAAGATTATACTGATGTTGTTGACAAAAGGGACTTAAAAGATGTACATTTTGAACTAAAAACTTTTACTGTAGAACAAGTTTATGAAAAAATATTTAAGTTAAGTAACAGCAAATGTCTAGATGTTTATGGCTTAAATTCTGAAATTATTAAAATTGCAGCTTTGTACATAGTTGAGGTTTTAACTTATTTATTTAATCTTTGTGTTCTTGAAGGTAAATATCCTAAATGTTTGAAATTTGTTAAGGTAATTCCTGTATATAAGAATGGATGTAAGTTAGATATGTGTAACTATAGACCGATCAGTATTATTCCTATTATAAGTAAAGTATTAGAAAGCCTAGTCAATGATCAGATTGTATCCTATTTTGAAGGAAATAAACTGTTTAACCATAGTCAGTTTGGATTTAGAGCTAAGAGAAGCACAAATGATGCTGTACAAGAGTTAATTTAGTTTGGATGAACTTGAAAACCAGAGCAACACATTTTTGCGATTTTATGACATGAAGAAAGCTTTTGACACTGTATCTCATGAAATATTGTTACAGAAATTAGAATTTTACAATTTTAAGAACAATACATTAACATTATTTGGGTCTTATTTAAATGAAAGGTATCAAAGTGTTTTTTACAATGGCATGTTTTCTAGTTTTGAAAAAGTAAGCCATGGTGTCCCCCAAGGATCTGTTTTAGGTCCAGTTTGTTTTATTATTTACGTTAATGACCTTCCAATAAATGTACAAAACAATAATGTAAAAGCCTATTTATTTGCTGATGACTTGGCGATTCAAATGACAAGTACAGATCATGTCTCGTCAAATGTTATATTGAATCATTCAAATAGTTTGATAGAAGATTGGTGTTATTCAAATAAATTGTTTTTAAATTCTGTCAAAACCCAAGATTTAAATTTAAGTTTTAATTATAAGTACAAATCTAGTCCTGTTAAGTTTCTAGGTATTTTTATAGAATCAAATCTGAAATGGAAAGTCCACATAGATTATGTAGCCAAAAAGATAGCTAAAGGTATATTTATGTTAAGTAGATTGAAAAACTGTTTAGATTTAGATTCATTGAAATGTGTATATTTTGCTCACATATATTCTCATTTAAATTATGGTGTAATACTTTGGGGTGGCAGCAATTACACCAAAAAACTTTTTATTTTGCAGAAAAGAGCATTAAGAATAATGTACAATGTAGATTATAGGACACATTGCAAACCTTTGTTTATAGAAGCTCATATATTAACTCTTCAAGCTATGTATATACTAAACTGTCTAATTTTTGCAAAGAGTAATTTTAGTATGCTTGACACAAATGGATATGTACATGATTATTTTACAAGAAATAGATTTAATTTAAGACCAAGTCAATGTAAATACAGTACCACGTTAAATAGTTTTATAGAGCAGTCAAAAAGATTTTATAATGTGTTGCCTCAAAAAATTAGATGTTTAGATAACAAAAAATTCAAGCAAACTGTAACAAATTATCTGTTAAAGCTAAGTCCTTACAGTGTAAATGAATATTTATATAATCACAACTTTTGAATGTAAATAATTCTGTTGTTTATATGTTTGACGATGCCATGCTTGTATTACTTGTAACGGCAATAAAGATTCTGATTTCTGATTTCTGATTTCTGATTTCCTAAATTGTTCAACTTGAAAACTAGTTTAAAAAATTCTACATTTAAAAACAGAATGTACAGAATGTCTTGATGGTGTAGTCAGTTTTTTTTCAGCTAAAAATAGTTTGGTGAAAGAATTGATTGAAAAATTATTAAAGTTTTTTGGAAACTTTTTTAATATTTTTAAATCTAAGGAGTTGTGTTAATGCTGGTTTTTATAATGTGACTCTATAATCGCTCCCTAAATTCTCAAATTTTCTTTTAGAATATTTGAGAATTTAATCTCTTTAATAGATTAAACAATTTTCATAAGCAAAACAGACGCTTTGAAAACATACAGTAGTCTCGCAAACCTGGACTGATGTGACTAAAAGGTGTTGTTTATACAATTGCGATTAATTTAAGTTATCCCTATAAAAAAAAAAAAAAAACATTTATTTATTGCATAATGATGGCCTATATCGCATAATCTCATCTGTTAAAACAAACTTCAAGAAAAATCAACCTCAATATGACTTCTCTTTTCGGGGTCTTCCAGCCATCTGTTGAGGGCAGTGTTGAAGTCCTGAGCCACCGAGAGAACGGTTGTCTCTTGCGACCGATGTATTTCTGAGAGAAACAGCCATGGCAGCAAATGGTCTCTGTTCCTGTACAACAAAATTATATTTTTTACTTTTTTTAGCTGGAAAACATAAAAATTTAACTAAAATAATAATACTTTATAACTACCTCTCAATACTGGTTTTTGGCAAAAACGTTTGATGAACATATGTATGCATTTGTCAACAGTGGATTAACGCATGATAGAGATCACCCACTGATCAAAATTCGGCCAAAATGTCAGTTGTTCTGGACACAATGAGTTAAAAATATATTTTATAACTGAAACATCTGTTCTTCCTGATTTGTTATTACAACAACTATCAAATAATTCAATCAGTTACACTTCTTCTACAAGGTTAACAGTGAATATTTAAAATCCTGTAGAGTGTAGCCTTGGGGGCCGATCTGAATTATGGGATTCTGTTCATCTACAAGACAAACCTTTCTAATGGCATGCGGGGATTTCTCCTACGATGTATGCAAGCTGAGAAAAAAAATTTAACTTGCCTATTGATATATAGATTTGTCAAGCAACAATATCACTCTCACAATTTTACAAGCTCATCAATAAATAATTATATATGAACAAACTCAGCTAATAATACAAGAATATAAGTTTTTATTCTTGAAATTTTTTGAGAGGTAACGAAAATTACCACAGTAGGAAAGTACAACCCTTTTTGACTTTTAAGATTTTTAAGAAAGAAAAACCAAACTGTTTTGTAGGCTCTAGCTAATGCCGTGGCAGTTAGCCCCTTGGAACCCAGTGCACTTTACTGCTCTGGCAGACTTGGGAGCTAATGCCATGGCAGTTAGCCCCTTGGAACTCAGTGCACTTTACTGCTCTGGCAGACTTGGGAGCTGATGCCATGGCAGTTAGCCCCTTGGAACCCAGTGCACTTTACTGCTCTGGCAGACTTGGGAGCTGATGCCATGGCAGTTAGCCCCTTGGAACCCAGTGCACTTTACTGCTCTGGCAGACTTGGGAACTGATGCCATGGCAGTTAGCCCCTTGGAACCCAGTGCACTTTACTGCTTTGGCAGACTTGGGAGCTGATGCCATGGCAGTTAGCCCCTTGGAACCCAGTGCACTTTACCGCTCTGGCAGACTTTCCATGGATCATGGATCATGGGTAAGATGCGAATCAATTGGTGGATTTTTGGTGACTCATTTGGTGCAACAGTTGAAGAGAGGTTAAAGTGGATGGTCCAATTAAACAAACCAAGGTGGGTAAAATGGGTGGAAACTGAGGGTATCGTAAATTATTGCAAATGCACTTATAATTAGCATTTTTGTAACTTATTAAATATTTTGTGAGGGTTTTGAGTAAATTTAAGAACTTCCTTTAATTTTTAATTTTTAGTTTTAATGACCCGTTCAGTTTAAAACCTTGAAATATTAAAAAAAGTTAATGAACATTCCTTACCAGTTATCATTCCAGACTTCTTCCATGTTGTTTTGAAGTTGAGTCGACTTTAGAGATTCATTCAATTCTTTCCAATCTGATAGCTGAGCAGAACACTATAAAAAGAGTACAAGATTTATTTTACCAAGCAGTAATTAAAAAATCTTTGGCGATACATATGAGTACAAACAATGCTAGTCATATAGATAAATTATTACCTTGAAGGAAGCCTCGTACAAAAAGTTTTCCGCAGCAGTGCCTGACTGAGCGTTGATGCATTCTTTGTATTTCATGAGAGCTCGCTTCCATCTAGGAAAAGAAAGGATTAGTTAAGTTTAATCTTAAAACTAAGATAATTAACTGTTTGTATACAATAAATGGTGATCACATCTAGATCACTCGGAGTAGAGGTGTCAATCCTGGACCAAAATTACTTTCCCGGGATTCGTATAGCATCAAAATATATATTATTCAGCTGTGTACTATCAAAATTCAAGACATTTTTACTTGAATTCACAATAATTCAAACACAAAGTCTCACAATTGTGAGTATCAAAACACTCAGAAAAACTCTACTCATCTAGCATGCGGATAGTTTGTTTTACAACTGACACCTTTCGTTTGCAATAAGCCTCTAGTTTGAAGTAGGCAATTCCGTTGCTGCCGTACCTCAATCGCCTCTGATGTTGAACGTACCACCTACAGTACTCCTATCGTTAGAAAGCCCTATACTTTAAAACTACAAATAAACAAATCCACATAATATCAAGTTGGTTTTGTGACACTGCATTGAGATATTCGTAATTTATATTAAATTCCCACCTAAACTGCTACTCTCAACTATCCAACTAAGAAATAAAGCAAAAATAGGCCTTATTAGGCTCTTCGCTAAATAAAAATTAAGACATTTTTGAGCAAAATAAAAAAAACATTGTTTTTTAAGGTTACTGGTTTACATTTTGAAGTAACAATATAATACTAACTACTCTAAGAGTTATGACTTTTATACCAAATTTTATTTGTATATGCAATACGTGCATTTTGTAAACCACTAAACATAATCTGTTGAAATCATATAATCATCAAATTCGCATGTTTATTCTCCAGAGCCTGATAGCAATTGAAAATATTGTGACTCAGCCTAAAACAAACCCATAAAAAAAAGTTCACCATGGGAAGGATGCTTATCAGAAATACTAAATGATAATAAATTACTCGTAGAGTTAGATTTACTGATGTGGATGCGATCAATTACAAACTTTAGGAATGAATTGGCATGTTGATTTGAGTACTGTACAGTCAGTTTGTAAAACAATTATTTACAAGTTTTAGAGGCAGTTAAACGCATATAAAACATAAAAAAACCATACAAAAAACAATTCCGCTGATCCCGAGATCGAAGATAAACAATAGCAGGAATTTTAGGTACCCAAAAATGCTCGGTATCCCGCTTAACCCAAAAATGTGCTAAACCGAACAGAATCCGGTCCCAATTAGTTTGAATTAGCAACACTCGGTTATAATATTACTCAGAACACAGTATTATCCAAAATGATACAAAAATGCACAACTTGGTAGCATCTTCAATAGTATCTCAACTATACCTCGCCTGGTCTTCCGCTTGTAGTGCTTCCCGCACGTCTGCGCCGCAGGTTTCTGCAATTCTGTCTTCGAACAGCCCCTGAACCACGTCTTTCTCCTCCAGACTGTGGTAGATCCTGCAAAGATTCACAGAGTAATTCACAGAGTAATAGTGATTCAAGGATAGTACTGTAAGTGTAGGTAATTTTTTTGTCAAAATTGAGCAAGGTCATCCACAAAATACAATCCATGAAATATCCATATATTTCCTGTATTTTCCCACAAGTTATTATGCTATTTTGCCAAATATACTTACAATCAGTATATACTAATTCTTGAAAATAATTATGAGGAATCCCATAACTGAAGGTGCGTGTGCCCACCATTGGCGGAAACGAGAGGCCTCACACTACAGAAAATAAACCACTTCATATACACATCTTTTGAAAAAAAAAAACAAAAAAAACACAAACATTAAACTGAACATAAAAGTTAAAAACCAACAACAATCAAATTTTATACATTTACAAAACAATTATCAGTTTCAGGACAGTAAACCGCAACATCAAATATTTTTCTTCCATCTTTACACAACAAATTAGATTCCTCTCACAAACACGTTAATCACAACCAAAGATTTTCTACTTCTAACTCCAGTATCAGTACACACTCACTCTGCCAGGTACATCCAATCGTCGTAGCTGGCGTTGCGAGTGTTCGTCCTCATCCTCTTGGTGGGAGGGGGGAGGAGAGGCTCCTCCTCCGCCAGGAGTCTTGCTTCCACCAGCAAGGCTCCTATAGACATCTGGTGGCTGTCCTTACAAACTGCAACCACAAAATGCACTCAACAACTACATCAACACAATACTTTACATTTGTATTAAACACAATTTGGTAACCATCGCCAGATAGTAAATCTTAAAAATATTTTTCTAAAATTGTAAAGGATACTTGGAAAAAGTATTAAATAATTTTCAAGTAATTTTATACAGCAATAAAATAATTAGATATGTTTATGATTTTAGTTTTAGAAGGGTTTTTTATCATACAAAATTTTAAAATTTTTACAGTCATTGTTAACTGTACTGTAGTGAGATGTTCTTAGAAATGTAATTTAAAATAATTTTCAATGCACTGTAGTACCATGCACTGGTCTGGTGGTGTTCTGAGATAAATTCTAACAAGCTTCTTACAGAACTTTTATTCTTAATTAATTTTTAGAGGTTGAGGTTGGGCCTTATCCCTCTTTGGGTTTCTTTGATTTCAAAACGCAATATATGACTCACAGAGTTTTTTCCCCAGAAATTGAAATAATAGACAAGTAGTGTAATTTTGCACTTATATATTACAAATTTGTATAAAAACCATGCAATATCAATAAAAGTATTGAGGAAATAAAAAATTATACAAAAACAACAACACGCACACGGGAAAGGCAAAGGGGCAAAGGGACGGGGGGGGGGGGGGGGCAAAGGGACACACGGAACTACGTTCCAGAAATTTAGCGGCCTCTGCGATCTAAGCGACTCCCAGGCATTAACTGAATAGAAGGGGTAGTGCAGGAGGGTTTTGGAGAGCTTAATGAGGTCATGTCCGGTCCCTGAAAATTGGCATATGAGTACCGTATATGGAAACTCCGACGACTGCCAACCAGTGACAACACATACTCTTATAACAAAAAATAACCCTGGCCAAAGGAAAACTCCATTGTAACACTTGTGAAGGATTAAATTAACAAATAATAAAATAATTGAAAATAATTATTTCAGGAGACTATAAACCAAATCCCATTAAAATATTACAACCCCAACATAAGTGGGAGGGAATAAGGAGGAACAAAAAATGTTTCTATGGATATTATGCTTTAACTTGTACAGTAAACCCCCACAAAACTCACTCTTGATAACTCAAAATCTCTGTATTCAACTCTGACTTGCTAACCCCTATTGGATGCATTTTTTCATGGCCTGAGCTTCAATATTATAATGAATCTCTGGTCATTAGACTCATTCCGTCACAATTTTCTAAGGTACAACTGCCATCGACAAATGATACAGCAGTTTTCCAGGTTTTTGCAGCAGATGAACGTGTTTCAATTGCTGCCAACCACTTATCTGTGGTCCGATAACCATTGAGAGCTTGTTAAACTGTCTGATTTAATGAACAATGAGAGTAATAAACACCAGCTAATGAAAACTCTATATTAACCAAACTCGACTAAGCACCTATTGTGCCAAATTTGTGAGGTTTAACTGCACTTAATGTTTGAACTGCTACTTAATCTATGATCCAACAGAGCAAAATCAACAGTCTATTTTATTCACAAATTTTGCACAAAAATACGGTACCACATATCAAACAGAAATTCTACACTGTCAATGCAGTTAATTATTCACTACAATAACACACTAGCAAAATCAGTCTATATTTTTCCATAGCGCTTGTGCCTAGTCAATCCTACTACCTTGAGCAATGACGCTAGCAGGGGAGTGACATTCTGACGGTTTCACCAGTCCCATTTCCAACAAGGTGGCAACAAGAGACGGATCATGGCTCGTGCGCGTCTGTAGAATTTGGTCCATAGCAGTCGACACTCCGGACACGTCAGGGTTGACGTCTGTCTTCACGAGGGCCTTATACACTGACACAATCAGCTGACGAGCAATCAGCTGATCCCTCTGTGAAAAAAATCAGCTGATCAATCAGGTGTAACAAGAACCAGATATGACGACATTCTATGCACATTCAAATTGGGCAACCATTTTTTTTTTTTTTGTTTCTACAATTTATACTATAATTTATTTAGTCAAAAGTTTAATTGCCTTGTAAATAAAGGGGCAAGATAGTAAAATAACAATAATACAAAAAATTCAAAAACTTGTACTGCTAAATGGTTTGGAATTAGAAAATTGTTTATATGAACTAATTTGTTCCTTTTGATTAGTAAAATTCACTAAGTTATAAACATTATAGTCCAGGCTCTGAACAGGTTGAGCATGCACTATAAGTCTAACGAAATTTGACTTTTGATTATTGTTGGGAACATTTAGTAGATGTAAAAAACCGATGTTGCCACATTTCCAGAATGGGCACAACACGGGGGACGGCCTCTAGAGGAAGTCGTAGAGGAATCTGTATTGGCCTATGTCATGTTATATATCATTTTAAAGGTCTTTGAATGTAGATTAAAATGCCACAAACCCGATCTCTAAAGGTCGAATATAACGCGAGTTATTGCGTTTTGAAATTTCGGTAAAATCCTTTCATGCAAAATTTGACTGCCTGCCATTTATAGCTCAGACGTTCATTTGATGTCGAGTTGGCAACATTGTTTTAAACTCTATTTAAATTCTATCTATCTCCTCTTTATAAAGATAATGAAAATCAAGTTAAATGTTTTATTTTAAGGCTTCATTTGCCGTCTTCAATTGCTGTCAGAAATATTATGATTACATTATGATTTTCAGCCCGATTGGGGACAACCCATGAAATCTTTTATGAAATATTTAACGTGAGCTTTAGGATCATGTTTAACAAAAAGCAATGCCGCAAAGCCGACCTTAAATGAACGCTCGAATCAGAAATGGCAGGTAGTCAAACTTTGCATAAAAAGCATTTTGCCGAAATTTCAAAACGCAATAACTCGCGTTATATTCGACCTTTGGAGATCGGGTTTGTGGCATTCGAATCTACATTCAAAGACCTTTAAAATGATATACAAGATGACATAGGCCAGTACAGTTTCCTCTACGACTTCCTCTAGAGGCCATCCCCCGTGTTGTGCCCATTCTGGAAATGTGGCAACATCGGTTTTTTACATCTACTAAATGTCCTCAAAAATAATCCAAAGTCAAATTTTGTTAGACTTTCGTGCATGCTCAACCTGTTCAGAGCCTGGACTATTAGTAGAAATTCTCCTTAAACAGTAAAAAGTAGAGGTGTGCGGATAGTGAATTTTTTTTTCGGATCGGATTCGGTTCGGATAGTTAAGATTCGGATCGGTTCGGATCGGATAGTAACAGGATCGGATCGGATAGTTTTCGGATTCAGATTTTTGCGCAGTAAACCGAAAGACAAACAGGTAACCGATTTGAAGCCACAATTTTTAGGTTAGATCTAGGCCTTGATTATAAAAACAGTTTAGGAATATCAAAATCAATTAATTTAACAAAAATTCAACTATTTTTAAGTTTTAAAACAAAGTCAATTTATAATTTGTCATGATCACCGTAAACATTAATTGGCCCTGGGCCTAAATGAACATGTCAACATTATTTTGAACTAGCCCTAACCTAAGCTCTAATTAGAGTTGCTATAGCCGTTGCTATAGCCGAGTTGCTATAGGTCTAGGCCAAAACTACTCACCAGGCAAACATCCCAGTGTACAATATAACAAAGTAGGACTTTTAGCAAAATATAATTTTATTTGAAACCAAAATAATGGTAGGAAAACATAACCTAGCTTCATCTTGCATGCAGATCATTCTGTCAAAAAGTCAATGTCAGTTTTGGCAAAAGACTTCCACACAACACTCATTTTCTCTTCTTTTTCCTTTCCAGATAGACATCAATAATTAAGAGACAATAAAAATGTTTAAATCAGTTTAAAACACGATCAGAGGTATAAAGACATAACCTTTCAACATCAAAGAGCAAATAATTAATTACATACGACATCGACAACAGACCGTACGGTTGAATCGCGATCGCAATCCAATGCCTTCACAAGTTCATAGTCAAACCCGATCGTAATTTTCATTAGATTAAATCTTATATTGAGTCACGAAACTACGAATGATGAATTGTCCCCCAACAACTAGCGCTCAAAACACCACGACACTAGCGATTCAGGCGGGTGGAATAAAAACTAAAGCTTTTCGTGTTGCCGTGATTGGCCGAGACTTGAATCTTTACTGCTAGCGCTCCAAGCGAGAGGGTTCAGAATATTGACACTTTGTCAATTGTGCCGTTGAATGTTAAACACTTAACCTTGGTAGCTTGGTGTCTTGATTATTTCCCGTTAAATTCTATTATCTGACTTCTGACTTATTAGTCTGCTTCAGTACATTGGACGTCATTTTAGACGTTCCGTCGCATAGTCACCATTTTATGCAGAATGGCCATCGCCCAAAACAATATTTGTGCATTGATCTTGTCTTTAACACCAGATATACAGTCTATCCGGAAAAGTCGGATATCCAACCCGAATATACGGATATCAATAAAATCTTCGGATCGGATTCGGATATCCGATCCGATCCGAAACCGAACCGAATTTTCGGATATCCGCTAAAAAGACAATACTAATTATTGATTGACTAATAATTGATTACTGGTTAATATTGTAGCTCCGATACCTTTGCGACAGTACTAGCAAGGTGGTTATACTTTTAATACCTTTATTAAAATGGTGACCTAACTAAATAGGTAGTTTAAGCCAAGTATGAATGAGAGATTAGTGTAAACATCGGTAGAAACAAATGTGTACAGAAAAAGAGGAAGGAAAATCTCAAGGGAAAAGTGAAAACGCCGCTCCTCCAAACACAAATCACACTACCAGGATTTTTTTAAACTGGAAATTGAGGTGATTGGTTGAATGGAAACAGATGAATGGAATAATTTTTCAAAGGTCAGTTTTTTTTATTTGTTGTAAACAAATTTACTCATAGAAAAAAGCGATCCCCATGGCAATTTCGAGAAGTACTCACATCAGCACCTCTCCCTGATTCTCAGGGGGTAAAACTAAATTTTTAACACAGCATGGCCCTGCTTATTTTGATTCTGCATATATTTATAGAAACTCTAATGGTAAAAAGAAAATTAAATTTTAATTAATTATTGACTAACTAATAATTGATTACTCTGTGATACCTTTGCGAGCGTAGTGAGAACGGTGACCACATCGCTGCAGGGTATCTGTATGTCCGGGAGGTCGCCTTTCCTGTAGCTGCGCATGAGCGTCACCTCGTCCTCCCGCCGCCGCTGCCGCTCTACCTTCTGGTGCTGCTGTTTGGCCGCCTTGGCCATGTTAAGCTCTGCCATCGCGTGACCCACCTTCTTCTGATCTCTCAGCAGCCGTTTCTTAAACATCCGTGGCAGCAAAGGTTCCGCTTCCCCGTCTGTTGCGTGGTTCCGGAAAAAATGTGTTTAGTAATTTAATTCGCAAACCTTAGAGGGTCAATACGGATCATGATTTAGGATAATGATAAATATTGACAGTATTATTTACTGAGCCTGACCTAACACAGTCAATATGGATCATACACCAATACTGCCGTTCTATGTATAGCAGCTCAGTGATGGACAGTAAGAAAAGAAAAGCTTCAATTTTGATCTTAATCTCATTAAATAGGAGAGTTAATCGCAAGCACTGGCAAAAGATTTAAACAGATGAGTCAAAGTCATCTGGATCACAAACACCTTCGACGCTTAATACGTAGCTTATTGCTATATTGGAGTTAAATATTGATGGCTTTAAACAAATTTTGAAATCCGGGATCTATATAATAATCAAAAGTCAGCAATACTGGACAAATAATAATTTTTGAATGGTGGAATGTCTAGTAAATATATATTAAAAGACAGAATCTGCATAACTGGAAGGATCACTTACCAGTTGCATCTTTTGGAGCTAGAAACTCTGATCCAAAGTTGGGCCCTTGTTTATATTTCTGTCCAAAAGGAGCACTGCTGGAGCTGGGGATGGGGCCTCTGTAAAGGCTCTGGTTCTCCACATAAGAAGATACTGTAAACACACGAGTCTAAAATCAGCGTTAAAACCCCTATGTACAAATTAGAGACCCTGCATAGTAGAGTATAATGCCAAAAATCTGATATACAACTTATAACCGAGCAGGGAATCACAAGCTTTCAAACATTTCATTTAAGTAAATGCAATAACTTCCGTGATCTTAAAAATTAATAGCTTGTCAGTTAAAAGGGACATTGTTTTATCAACGTTCATCAAAACTCAAAGTTGATCC
The DNA here is from genome assembly GCA_030545055.2 of Neoaliturus tenellus. Taxonomy (NCBI): domain Eukaryota; kingdom Metazoa; phylum Arthropoda; class Insecta; order Hemiptera; family Cicadellidae; genus Neoaliturus; species Neoaliturus tenellus. Next base: position 92,410,083 of record CM061536.1, read on the forward strand.
TCGAATTACGCTTAGCAGATCCATCATTACGATTGTTGTTGAATCATTAAAACTCTTATGAAGGAATGAAGTTTTAATAATTGTCTAATAGTCAAAGTTGAGAAGTTTTTTATTTTATTGATAACCACATTATTTGCTTACAGTATTTTTAGGATATTCTTTTTATATAACAGGAATATTTAAAGAAAGAAACTGACAAATGATCTAAAATAAACAAAAAATTCTGTCCACAAGCCATGAGAAGAGCCTTAACGTATTTATGTACTGACCAGGGCTCTTCTTGTGACTCCCAGATGATGTAAAGTATTGATGATTATATTACTGGAACAATAACAACATTGGTGCTTGACTAGGTAGCTAACCTATTAAATAATACCTATTAAATGCTAAGTTTATTTAAAGCCCTTCCAAATTTAAGTTGAAACTACAACTAGGTACGAACTGGACGGCTGCAGGGTCGCAGAATACATTGACGAAGGTGACTGTGTTGCTCGCAGCTGGAAGTTGAAGTCGGTGAAGGAGCCCATTGACAGCGAGGAGATCTGGCTGGCGAGAGTGTCGGCGAACATTGGCACAAACACGGCGTGCCGGGTGCGATACGAGCCGGATACCGCATACTCCTGCAACGGCATTGCTGTGGTCAAGTGTCAGTATCAAGTGAATTCACATTCACAGTTAATGAGAAACAAGAATATTGAAATATCCATATTATAACATATGCCAGTCTGTCAGACTAAGAGTTGTTTTTAGTCTGATGATATTAAATTTTTCATTAGACAGAATATTGAAGAAAATTATGAATGGTGGTGGGGCATAGATGAGGATTTACACGGCAATTACCAGGAGGTAGGAAATTAAAATTTGAAATATTGTAATTGGTGGTAAAAATTAATGAGCACATAGTGGGTTCATAATTTATAAGTAAAAAACCATTTAATAAATATTTTTTAATCAGTTCCAGTTCTGTTTTTGCTTTAATTAGTTACACTAAAATCCAATGGACTCACTACGTTGTGGACTAGGCACTGTCAAGTTAGGTGAAAGTCGAGTTTCCTAAAGTTTGAGGTTTATTCTGTATTGATAATTTTTTAACAGTGATCACAAAAAGCAGTTTGTGGAACGATTATGTATTTTACCTAAATTGAGTGAAACTTGAAAGCTTTGAAAAATAAATATTCATTCTGTTGTAGAAATATGTGATCATCGTTATTATCGTGATGATCGTCTGGAATTTAGATCATGCGACTGATAACTTTTGATAACTGAGGGTGTGATGAAATAGCTTACCTTTCGCTAAGCTAAAAGAATACCAACCTCAAATGGACAGTTTGACAATGGCTCCGAGAATATGCTCCTTTTATACTCGTCCGTCTGTTGGCACAAGTCCAGCAGCAAGGATGTGACGACGGTGAGAAACACAGCTTCGGACGAAGAGGAGTAGAGCTGTTTGAGAATGCTGACGAGTCGACCCCAGCCATGCGACGGCAGGCGATCATTGGAGCTCCAAAAACTTAAAACAAACTTCAAACGTAAGAAACTGTACAAGCTCTATAGCTTTGGTAAAAAATACGTCTTTCAAAACTATTGTTATTCTATAAACTCATTAATAGAAAAGGAGCAAACCAAGCACTTATTAATAGATTGGAGGTTGTGTAATCAAGTACAAGACTGAAAATATATTATGTAAGGTGTTACAAATCGATCATTTTCAAACCAGTCACTATCAGACCCAATTTGAGACTGGGGGGGGGGGGGGGTAAAAAGGGGGTCGTTTCTCAGATAATATTGGTCACTATAAACAAATTTTGTGAGTTCTACCAGAGTTTAAGTTCACTTGTTCATTTATAAAAGAGGGCTCTGTTTGGTAAGTTTATAGGGTAAAGAGATGTGCAATGGGTAGATAGGCTTACTAGAAATATATCTGTATATCGCTGAGAAAGAGCTGCACTGATAATTATAACCCAAGAGGCCACAGTAAGTTAAAGAGATGCCAGCTCCGCTATTGCTTTGACTGATTGAGGTCCCGAAAACCACCACTACGAGCACTCTCCCAGTTGTTGGACTCAAACTTCTCCATCCATTCTGCCTGGTCTTCTTCTGGGACTCTTACCAAGATCAGAAAAAATTTTAATAGATGACAGGACCTTAGCACTAAGTTGTATGGATCTTCCTTACAAGCAGTGGACTGTACTCAATCGTTTCCACACTGGAGTAGGAAGATGCAATTATTGGAAATACCAGACAATGGAACACATAGTTCCATTCTCTATAAGGCCACTGAGTGCTTTCCCTGAATGTTTGATCGTTCTGCACAGTGCGAGTGAAGCTGGTCTTCAACGGTTTTGCTCTCTAGATTTAGCTTTATAAAGACGATCATCCATTTTTTTTTATTCTTAGTTTCACAATACAGTCAACTCCCGATTATCCGGGGGCGGGTAAACCGGATTGCGGATTAACCGGGATCACAAAACCGGGGTCACAAAACGTCAATTTCAATTTGATTTATTTTCTCAGTTTTGACAACAATACCATCATTTATCAATCTTATTGTGTTGAAATTACTTTAGAATAAGTATCTTTACTAATTATTATTTGATTTGTCAATGGAAAAAGCAATGAAACACAGAAAATAATTTGTAAATTATTTGGTGGCGTAATTGTGATTGTAGTCATGTGGCCAGGGAGGAACGAGTCAGTGTAATGGCGGGTATGACCTTGACTACTAGAAACAACTGGTCGCCCGCGGGGATGAGCTAAAAATAGAAACCAAGAAAGGTCCTATTTAGTTTCCAGTTCTGTCTAATTATCGCTCTGATTCGTCTGCTGTTCAGTGACCCCTATTAATTTTAAGTTATATCATACTAAACAACACATTTCAAAATGCATTTGTTTTGCATTTCAAGAAATTTTTGTTAAACATTAAAACTTTAATTGGCAAAGTTATAAATTTATTAGCCTAATTCAATAATTAGCATACATTTTGAACAATTGGTTGTTCTAAACATTTTTATCACTTGTTTTTGTACGCGCTCTTATCTTGAATAAATTATCCCGAATAAATTATCCCAAGCCACCCTCCCCCCTCACCCCACCCACCCATCCTGGCTGGGCTGGCTGACGATGCCAAACAATAGAACACCTGTCCTTGGTTTTATGCCAAACAATAGAACACCTGTCCTTGGTTTTTTGTCCACGTTGGACCCTTTTATTGTGTTCCTCGTTCACTCAACTAGATATGTTTATTCATTCCAATAAGGTTGGGTCAATAAATAATAATAAATATTGGAAACCCGTGGACTCTAGTTAAAACTTGTTTGTTTATTTCGTGTTTTACTTAATTTATTGAACTCTTTGTTTTAACCGTGGTTTTGGATTATCCGAGACCCTTCAACCAGTCATTACCCTGGATAATCGGGAGTTGACTGTAATGCATTGACAAAGTAAAAAAAACTATACATAATAATGTAAGATAATTTAAAAAAGGCTGAATGTTCATTAGTGTACAAGATAAAACTAAAGTAAAGCTAAAATCAAACTAATACAGAATTTTCTTTTAGATAGGTCTAAAAGTTCTGAGAGTACATAAAATGGGTTTTCTATAAAAGCCATATGACATGTATACCGGGTATTTCTGAACAACCTGGAAATATTTTGTATTTTTGTTCCTTAGGTCGAGACAATAAAAAAATATCATATAAACATATGTCCTAAAATACTACATTACGCCGCTAGCTGCCATTTTGTTTTTTACACATAATAATTTTTATTTATGTGACGGTTTGTTGTATTAAGTTCATATGTGGCATGAACCTTTATGACACCAATGTCCATTTTCAGGGAAAAAAATTAATTTGGTCCAATGTGTATTTTCAAAATGGCAGCCATTTTAAATCTTTAAACTCAAATATCTCAAAATTGGTAAATCTTATCAAATTTTGAATTCTTTAATGCCATGGAAAGTTAAGTTAAGAGTATTTAGTCCGTTATAAATATTAATGGTGTTGGCTTATTCAATATGTTCGTTGACATCTCACTCATACATTTCTAGAAATACGGCCGCAGTGAGTGCTTCATCTTCATAGCTTATACAGGACCGGGGAGTTGTAATTAAATATTGATTTTTCTTCTGTTGTCATTTTAGTTTTTTGTGTGATGAACTTATCTAGATCTAATATCTTTGAATGCATTCTAAATTTTATACGAGTTTTTAGGCAGAGGCTCTAAGACAAATCGGCATAAGAACCATCACGTAATCCTGATTTGGACCAAAAAGAACAACCGCTAAATCTCAACACTATCACATATGGAAGTTGGAAAATTATTGATGAAGATCGATTTATGAAATATATATGGTGTAATCTGACTTTCACTACAGTTTAATTTTCATTCAAAGTAACTCTGTAAATTACCATGGAGCAAGATTTGATCACCAGGTACACTTGATAAATGCAGCGCATTGCATTGCATGATTATTTGAAGAGAAATGTACATGATTCTGGGTTAAAATTTAGTTGGACAAATATTACAGTCAAGCAGGTTTTAAATGCAGTAAAAAATATGAATAACTCTGAAAGTAAAGATATTTATGGAATGTCCAACAATCTATTAAAAAATATAATCTGTAGCTTAGATGTTCCTCTTGCATACAGTATAAACTTACTCTTGTTAGATGGTAAATTTCCTGAATCCTTAAAAGTGTCCTGGGTTTGTCCAGTCTATAAAAAGGGCCCCAGGGATAAGCCACAGAGTTTTCGTCCTATTTAAATGATTCCAGTAATAGGAAAATTAATAGAAATTTTAGTATATGAACAAATGATTGAATATTTTGAAAAAAAAACAAATTATTAAACATTTCTCAATTTGGTTTTCGAAGAGGGTTGTCAACCACAGATGCTTTGGACACTTTAATAAGACAAGTTTACCAATCTTTTGAAGCTAAGACCTTTGCTCAGGCCACATTTTGTGACCTGAGCAAGGCGTTTGACTGTGTTGATTCTAATATTCTTATTGAAAAATTAAAACTATATGGGTTCCAGGGTCCACCTCTAAATTTTTTAAAATCTTATTTGAGTGGCCGCAGGCAACTAGTCAAATCAAATGACAAAGAGTCTGAACCAAAATTATTGAAATGGGGTGTTCCTCAGGGTTCAGTACTTGGACCCCTTTTATTCATAATTTATATAAATGATTTACCAACGGCTATAAATTCCAAAACAATACTTTACGCTGATGATACGACTTTCTTTAACATGAATAGTAATTTAGTTGAGTTACAAAACATTGTTGAATCTACTATTAAAGACGCATCAAATTGGTTTCATTCTAATGGATTTTTACTGAATGAAGAAAAAACTCAAAATATTTTATTTACATTGAAACACAATTTCATTCCTGCTGATCAAAATTTTGTAGACACAGCCAAATTTTTGGGTGTACATATTGACAGTCAACTTTCATGGAATCCTCACATTGACAATCTTTCTTCAAAACTATCACGTATTATTTATCTCTTAAGACGCCTCAGAGATCAGGTTCCAAAAAATTATATGAGGACAGCTTATTTTGCCTATTTCCAATCTATCTTTCGTTATGGTTTACTTTTTTGGGGAGGGTCTAGCAAAATTGAAAACATTTTAAAGCTGCAAAAAAAGGCGTTACGGACTATGAGCAGATCAGATCCAGAAGAACACTGCAAACCCCTCTTTATAGAATGGGAAGTCCAAACAGTAATAAATCTCTACATATTTGATGTTATGATAAACATTTTAAAAAACCAAGACTACTTAAAGTTCAGCAATCACAGCTACAATACACGTAAAAAACAATACTTTATTGGAACCTCATCGTTTAAGCAAAACTTCCAACAGCCACATTGTAATATCTGCGAAAGTATACAATGTTTTGGAAGGTTCTGCAAAAAATTATTCCTTCAAGGTTTTTAACACATACGCTGCGGGTGGGTCACCGGTGACGCACGGCGCGCCGTAGCGAGAGGCGCGTGCGTCACCGGGGACGCAGCGCGCCATGTTTCATTTACGAAGCCAGCGTGGTTCAGCCACTCGTCGAGGACGGTCGAGACGCACTAGCATTGCGTCTCGGATACCAGTCTGCCATGCAGTGTGTTTCGTTCGTTCGCCCGGGGTGCTGCGTGCGTCTCCCGTGACGCACAACTTTTTTGTTGTGAATCGTGTTTCCTGCTGTATATATTAGCGTTTATATGAATTATTTTAGTGTTTAGCTATTGTTTTTATTACAATGGATCATACAAAAGCCGGTAAATCGAACTTGACTGCTCTGGAGAACGTGCCTTACGGCGGCCTTGCAGGCGGTGAACTGCGTCCGCCTGCGTCCTTGCAGGTGACTTTCGTCGCGCAATGCTGCTGCGTCACCGGTGACCCATGACTTTCGGAGGTCCAGGAACCAGGATGCTGTCGTCCAAATATGGTTTCCAAGCCATTTTATGGTCTTTCAATTACTAAAGGAAAGATTCCATGGAATAACTATTTTTAGCTTCTTAGGTAGTTATCGACATTTTTGGCAGCAGCGAATGTGTTAAACAAAAATTATATAATTGGTTATTGGGTCACCCTTTTTATAGACTGGAAGAATTCTTTAATTTTGAAAATATTCAATTTTAAAGATATATGTATATTTTATAACAAATATTTTATATTATACATTTTAGACATTCTTCTTTAGAGCTAAGGCATTTTGACCGTGCAGCCACACTGTAATTATGACATTGTCAATGATCATTTGTATTCTTACGACAATAAAGATTTATTTATTTATTTATTTATTTATTCATGGTCCTGTGGTTATACTGTAATTGCAATGGACTTGGTCATCGTAGTATTCACAACTAGTGATGGGTCGGTACCAAAATTTCAAAGTCGGTACCGGTACCGGTTCTTTTAAAGGATCGGTTCTCGGTTCTCGGTACCGGTACCAAGTACTCATTTTTTAATGAGGTTAATGTAACAGGAAATATGAAAAAATATTTGTACATTGAAGTGATATTTCAAAAGTAATGAGAATTAAGGAATTAAATTAACCAACACATGAAAGTAAAAGAATTAGGATTGAGTGACAATTAACTAAGGACAGTGGGGTGTCTATGGGAAAACGTTCATCAAAAGGAGATTTTACTAAAAATGATAAAAAATAGTAACATGTTTGTTTTAGAATATTTTTTTATGTACAATAACAGATCTAGGAGTCCACAGGCCAACTTTTAACACTCACCCTTCGGGTCGGGCCTGGTAAAAAATCATTACCCTTAGGTCTCAGACCAAAAACGAGTTAGGCTGAAAAGTATTTTTATTCTGAATTGTTAATTCTTCAACTACTATATGTTTTAATAAACTTAGTTGATTAAATTAGTTGACTAATAAATGTATTTGTTATGTTTAATTTAAAAATATATTTTTAATGGGGTTTCAAGTTTTAAATCAAAAAATTATATTAAATTATAACAAGGTTCTTATAATATTATAAAACAGTAACTGTACTAAATTAATGATTTACTTAACAATGCTTTTCTAATTTAAACTTGAATGAAAAGTCACACAACTTTAGTGAACGTTTTATTTAATTTGTGGGGATTAGACGAATCAAATGAGCCATCTCTTAGCTTTCTACGGCAATTGGTTCAAAAAGTGGCAATTGGTACTAGGAGCAAAAACACCCCTCTTGAATAAATTACTGCCGGACGTCAATAGATAAGCTGAACAATAGATCGTCTCCGGCGCGGGCGTTCACGGAATGTGCCATGTTTTTGTGTCGCGTTTACCTCATTTGCGAGATCGCCGGCCGCAAACATCTGTTGTTCGGTAGTTACCGAATACGTCTCGAAATTTTAGGACCCGGCCATCCTTAGAATATTTTATGTTTTGGTTTATGATTTTGAACTTTGTTAGTTATTTTATGATTTATATTTTATTTTAATGTTTCAATAATTATTAAACAAAATAATGAATTTTTTTTCAACAAAAAATTATTCAACCTTGATTATATTTCTATTGACTTGTAAAACTTAGACAAAAAATTATCCATAATTTGTTTTTGTTGGACAAATAATTCAGGATATAGGAGACAAGGTAACCTGTACTCTTATCTTATCAGTCAATTAGTGGCGGACTGTCGTGCGTCGGCCCGGCTGACCCCCCTTCCTCCCCGCGCCTAACGGGCAGAACAATAACTTAGGCCTACTGATAAGATAAGAGATCATAGTTTTTATCGGGTTTTTTATCAGTCTACCTGGTCATCTCAAATAAAATCGCATTGTTATTTTCCGAGAAAACTGTGGACGGGCGTGTTTTGTTTTAGTTTATTTTATTTTATTGTAAACAGACCGAGGTACCGGTACCGAGATTTTGACATCGGTTCTCGGTACCGGTACTTTTGCCAAGAACCGGTGGTACCGAGAACCGACTTTAGGTACCGACACATCCCTATTCACAACACTGGTCAGAGTTAGGAAACTAATGCACATACAACCGATTTCCCAGCATGATGAGCCTGAGAGTCCTGTGTTGTTCATATTAAAAAATTCTAGTTTTCTGGATTATTAAAATTGTTATGACACCTCATCCAAAAAGAATTAAACATGTAATAAATCATTAAACCCTGGTATGTATAAGTGATAATTTTTACTGTCTAATTACCCCTTGAAAATCTTTGTCATTAAAACTAAACTTCCTCTAATAATAATAATCCACAGCTTCATTCATAATGTATATAACTGACATTAGCTGCATACACACCTTATTCATTTCATTTTTCAAGATGAAAACCGTTACATACAATGTTTACCATTTCACTGAATGTGGCTGATCATTTAAGGCCAGTTAAAACCAACTTAACTGCAATAGCTCTCAAATTCACACCATAGAAAGAGTCAATACATTGTAATGATTCTTATATGTAGCAAGTTCCTAATTTCTACACATCCTGAACAACATTAGGAGTAGATAAACTCTACAGTAAATGTTTTTAGTTTTAACTCTTACATGATTCAAGATTCAAGATTGCTAGCATAGAGCCTCATACATGAGACTTGACTCACCTGAAAACCTTAGCCTGCTGCTTGCTATCTGGGTCAGCCAAGCCTGCTATCAAAACTCCCTTTGCATCCTCCACCATATCTCTGGCGATGCCGTCTCTCAGATTTCTGAAATTGGTCGTACAAGAGTCATAATGGATTTGGATATAATCATGGTACTAAATGCTCTTTAAATTACAATAAAAGCCCTCTAGTCCGGCCTCGGATGGTTTGGCCACCGGATAATCCAGCTGCAGTATTCCGGTAATGAAATGTTCAGCCCATGGTATTTCTCACAAAAAAAATAGACAAGAGCCAACCTGTCCCACAATATATCACTAAAATACAGGGTTATTCAAAAAGAATGGTGCAAAGGTAAGGTTAATTCATCAGTATTCCCTTGAGTTGCAAAACCATGAAAACATAATAAACTGTTTCTTATATTAACAAGTTTAATTTAATTTAAATTATGATTACAAATGTTCAATGTGAGCTCCAGTAGAAAGTCTGCAAGTATCCTGGCGAAGTTCCATCTCAGCCCAGACATTCTTTAGCATTTCCTTGGTTATGTACTGCACGGCTTCTGTTATTCTATGTCTTAATTAAGATCACCTGACTTAACGCCATGTGATTTTTTCTTGTGGGGGTTTATCAAAGAACTCAGAACTCAGAACTCTTTATTTGCCAGTAAATATTCATGACAAATACATTGGCACGTCAGAATAATAATGACACAAACATTTTATTTCACAAGAAAGACTACTTAACTATATTAAAATCCAAGGCAGTCCAGTTTGTGTTCATAAATTCATTTACATGATAGAAAGAATTATTTGTTAAAAATTAAAAATGATAAAATTGTTTTTCAGGAACATTTGTCATTAAGGTCACGCACTTCACCAGGCAGCTTATTATACAATTTGCTTCATCTTATAATTACAAAGGTATCAGTTTTATGTAATCTACTTCTAGGCACATTTATCAGACTTCTTGAACGGGTTCCGTATGTATGGACTACTCCCCGAACACTGACTTGTTGCCAATTAGTCCTAATGTAGACTAAACAATGATATATGTACAAACAGACAACATAGAGGATTTTAAGGTCCTTAAATATAGGCCCCTACAATGATCTAACTTGCCTGCTCCAGCAATATTTCGAAGGGCTCATTTTTAAATTTTGAGGATGTTGTCAGTGTGCGGGGAGCAGCCCCACACAACGAGTCCATAACTAATGTGGGTTTGAAAGAGACTAAAGTATGCCTGCCTAATGCCGTCCCGATCCAATGTGCCACTGAGTCTCCTTAAAGCAATAGTCAATAGTCAATAGTCAATAGTTTATTTTCACATAACGTTTACATAAACCAGCAATGCTGGAGAAACAGGTGAAATTGTCATAATAATAATAATAAATAAGATGAACTTAAAACTAAAAATATTTGTCACTTACAAATTAATCAAAAATATCATTTAGATAATCATCAGTGCTGTAATATGATTTACTTATTAACAGTTTCGACACTTCTCTCTTAAACTTTTTAATATTTTCAATTGATTTCAAAGTACTTGGTAATTTGTTGTACAATTTTTTCCCAAAATACTGGGGCATTCTTTCTAAGGAAGTAAGCCTGTGGATGGGCAGCTGAAAATTGTCATGATGCCTTGTTAAATAACTATGTTGGTGGTTGTCATTCAAAAACAAATTTAAATTTCTTTTTATAAATAACAAAACGTTTAGTATGTACAAGGAAGGTAATGTCAATATTTTCAATTCAGTAAATAAATATTTACAAGAGCTTCTGGGATGGGAAAACGTCATGATCCTCAGGATCTTTTTCTGTATCTTGAAAATTAGATCGGCGTTGGAACTACTACCCCAAAATTCAATTCCATACTGAATATGAGAGATGAAAAGAGCATAATAAACAATCAATTTAGTTTTTAGATCTGTTATGTTCTGAAGGACTGTCATCTGGAAACAGATTGTGTTCAGACTCTTAGCTAAAATATGTAAATATTCATCCCATTTTAAATTATTTTGTACTTGCATTCCTAAGAATTTTGTTGAATTTACCTGATCAATAACTTCTCCTGGTAAGTTGATTTTCAATTTAAATTTTTCCCGACTATGAGTGGTTTTAAAATGAATTATTTGGGTCTTTGAACCATTCAGTTTAAGCCCATTAGCTGTAAACCACTTGTTTAATTGTTCAAAAGCACTGTCCGTCAAATCTTGCAGACTGTTTGGATTGTTTGCTTTCAATATAGCAGTCGTGTCATCAGCATAAAGGATAATTTTTGAATTTAGATTGCATGGTAGATCATTTATATAAATTAGAAACAAAAGTGGACCTAATATTGATCCTTGGGGTACACCACAAAGGCTTTCCTTCCATTCTGAAAAATTTAAATTATTATCTTTGAAAACAATTGTTCGATGAAAACGATTGTTTAAATAAGACTGTATCCATTTTAAAGCACTTTGGGAAAAATTATAATACTCTAATTTTGAAAATAAAATGTCATATACTACACAATCAAAGGCTTTGGATAAATCACAGAACAAGCCAGCTATATTCTGTGATTCATCCAATCCACAGTTTACATCCCACAAAAAGTCAGCTAAGACACTGCTGCTCAACCAATTTTTTGGCAAACCAATTATATGGGGTAGCCATAAGTTTTGGGATCCAGGGTGATGCCCAGAAACCTAGGGTTAAGATCCTGAATGCCAACCTGTTCCATATCTCTCATACCAAAAATAACTGTGGAGGTTTTCTCCTGATTTAACACCAATTTGTTTGTAAACAGCCAAATTTCAACAACGTTTTTGGAATTTTGGGAATCAGCCAATACCTGTCTACAATTTTCATGTACATCGACCACAGTGACAAAGTGTACTGCCCTCCTATGCCCCAAACCCTACAAGAATTATCGAATAACGGAAGCCATTCAACGCATAACCCAGGAAATTCTACAGAAAGTCTGGGCTGGGTTGGAATTTCACCTGGATATTTGCAGACTTTCTAATGGAGCTCACATTGAGCATTTGTAATCCATAATTTAATATGGATTACATTTTAATATTTTAATATAAATTAAAACTTGTTAAAATAAGAAATAGTTTTATTCTGTTATCAGGACTTTGCAACTCAGAGTATACAAATGAACCAACCTTACTATTGCACCATTCTTTTTTAATAACCCTGAATATCAGTTCAAATTTGATGATTTCCATACTATTGGATTTTGGATGTCTTTTAAAACTTTGTGTTGGTGTTCTATTTTTGATTGTTATTTTTTTGTTGGGTGTTTCACGGATCGTCGATGTAATACGGAAGTTAGGTCACTAGACAGATTCTGTCGCTTTTATGGTCCCATTCCCATTTATATGTTAGGGCCTTTGTTGAAAGCAGACCAGTATTTATTGTTAGTTAAACGCAGGTTCATCGCTAGCGACCGCTTGTAAGTTTCCGATCACCATTTTAGCGCTAAGTCTGAGAGAGCGCAAATCATGATGGTTAAAAAATTGATACATAGCATTGATTGGGCAAGTATGATACCCTTCATTGTTAAGTGCATCCTAATAGTTCATTGTTGAAACACACATATAATAAAGGTTTATGTTCAACTAGTTTATAAAAAAAAACCGCTGGTTAATCCGGCCATTTTGAAATCCAGCCGGTGGTCCAGTCCAGTCCCGAGGTAGCCTGATTTGAAAGCTTCTACTGTGTTGAAAACGCTGAGTGAAATTAAAACAAAGCAAGATCAACAACAGATAAAACAGATTGTTTTCTTCCAGTCTATTTTAGCCACCAAGTGAATCAAAAAGTACTTTACAACTTTGAAAAACTTTCTTTGAAAGAAGCTACTTGCACAAAAGCAGGAGTGTAAGTGGCAGTCATGTTAAAATTGCTACCTTCACTTTACCTAATCTGTAGCTGTAAGTTTCGTTTTGAAGAATCAAAGATCAACAAAACATTCCAGCCAATCACAAAATAAAAGCCTACTATGAAGATCTTTGGAGTGCTTGTTAAAGAAATTATGAATTGTCTGCCACCCACTCTGATTATTTAAAGCAGAACAGGCAGTTCACAGCTCAGGTACAGTCAGGGCAGCTATTTAAATTGTGGACTCAGGGTGTCAGAATGAAAGACATTCTGTCAAATTGCTTAGTTTTTATATAGATTCTAAATTAAACTGGCAAGAGCAAATCGATAATACTTGTAAAAAATATCTCGTGTCAATTACTTGATCTGGAAGTTAAGAGATTTTGTTACTTTTGATTATTTTCCTACCACTGCTTGGAAATAATTGCATTGCCACACCTGTAACCTCTAAGCAAAACAGTTCATTTCCGGTTTCCGTTACTTTCCCGCTCTAGAGCGGCAATGTTTCTTTACCGTACGCTAGATCAAACAGCAATTTTAAATCAGCTGTTATTACAAACCATGCTACAGCTGTTATTCATTGTTGTCGTTTAGTAATTGCTTCTTTTGTAGTTTGAGGTTATATTTGATAGTTAATATTATGTTACAACAGAAACAAATCAAAAATAATCTAAATGACATTTTGTATTCAATAAAACATGTAATATGTAACAATTATGTTGGTAGGAAAAATCTTGTGTGTATTACGAGCGCAAATAGTCATTGCCGCTCTCGAATTGTTTGGCCGCACTCAGCTGACGCTTCGTGCGGCCATCTACAATTCTCGAGTGGCAATGACGTACTTTACGCTCTTATTACACAAATAGCTATTAAGATTAGCTTACTTTGCGGTTTTCCAGTCGCATATATCTTACGGAACAATGCTATGGGGGCATTCAACGCATATAAACAAAATTCTTATTCTGCAAAAAAGAGTGATTCGCACTATCTGTGGGGCGGGTCCTGTAGAGCACTGTAAACCTCTTTTCATCAGGCTCAAAATTATGACAGTAATTAATTTATATATTTATCAAATTCTGCAATATACTAAAATGAACTTACATGAATTCAATTTTAGACAAGATTTTCATTCCTACAATACAAGATGTAAACTTCAATTAGATATACCGGCTCACAGACTAAAAAAAAGTAGTATCAGTCATAAAATGAATTGCATACGTTTTTTTAATAAACTGCCTGATACAGCCAGGACTGTTTCCTTTAAGATATTTAAATGTAAAATATGTGAATGGTTGATTGACAATCCTTTTTATGATATTACTGAATTTTTGGAAACTAATATAAGTATTGAATTTTAATATAGAAATAATATAGTTAAGCCTGTTTTATTTTATTTTTTTTATCTTTATATCTGTCAGTACCTGATACCGAATCTCAACTGCTGGACTTTGTAAGGTTTTCAGGCTTTGTATTTCTATGTGTATTGACAATGTCTATTCCTTTGTAAAAAAAGGTCAATGACAATAAAACTCTTGACTCTTGACTCTTGTCTACAAAATTTTGCAAATGAAATTTTTGACTGTTTTAGACCACTTTAAAAAAAATCCTGACCAAAAAACTAGCCTTGCCACCCATATTTTTGTAAAATAATGCAAATAATTTTTAAAGTTCATAAGATTTGGTGAAATTCTATTATTTTTGTTATAAAATGGTTTTTTTTAACAGCCAAAGATCTAAATCCTTCACTACTTATCCCAACCTCAAAAAAAATCTTGACTTTTTCATGATTTTCCCACTTTTCTCGGCCGGTACAGTAGACACCCTGCAGCTAATATGGCTCAGCTGATAGTCATCTGACACTATTGACTGAGCAATCAAAAAATTGTAGCTTGGAGGCGAATGACACCTTTTTCCTATTGTTGGAAGGCAGTATGTGTCAGTTATCTGATACAGTTTATTTTAATTGCATTCACGTTCTTGTCAGGTGATTATTCAGTAATGAATGCTTGTGTATTCAAATTTGGTCTGTTTTTCTACTAACTGTCACCACTGTCAGCTCTTTCTTTGGCAATTTAAAAGAATTTATATGAACTTTGAAAGGAGAAAAGTATTTGTTAACTCACCCGGTATTTATTGTAATTTCAAGTCATTATTTGTACAATCATAATCTAAATTCTGACGGTATGAAATATTTGTGATGGTTGGATAAAATTTTTGTATACCTGGCTACTCATCACTTAATAACACTTTTATTTGAAAAATGCTATATTTCGAATTACCTTCGTAGTTCATCCTCAGGCTAAATGATAACAAATTGATAAAGTGTAAACACAAACATAATTTTTAGTTAATATAAAACACATGATAAAATAAAATAAAATAAGGTAGATTAATAGTGAATATTTTATATTATATAAAAAATTATTTGTATACTTTCTTGTTGTTTAGGTTCCAAAGGGTTTGCAAGTTCTATTTTTCTTTTTATTTCTTCTTGAACCGAGCCCATCATTAAGTAAAATGTATGTACCCGTAATTCAAGAAGAAATAAAAAGAAAATAGAACTTGCAAAACCCTTGGGAACCTAAACAACAAGAAAGTATGTCTAAAATATTCACTATTAATCTACATTATTTTATTTTATTATATGTTTTATATTAAATAAAAATTCGGTTTGTGTTTACACTTTATCAATTTGTTATCATTTAGCCTGAGGATGAATTACGAAGGTAATTCGAAATATAGTATTTTTTAAATAAAAGTGTTTTTTATTACGTGATGAGTAGCCACGAATACCTAATCATTAATCTCTTTTGCTACACCGAAGAAACAAAAAATAATTACATACAATTTTTTTAATTTATACATATTATCCTTCTGTCTTTAGCTCAATAGTTTTTAGGTAAGGAAATACGTATTACTTACCTGTAATTGTCATATATCCATTCAACGATATCATACACCACACCCCGTGTCTTGGCCATCTTGTGTTTCTGCAGGGCCACCACAGATGGCAGCAGGTCCTTCATCTGCGAGGGAGTCAGCTTTGACACAAGCTCCCTAATCAACTCCAGGGCAGCCACTTGTTGTTCAGGATTGCTGCAGATACAAACAAGTATTAAAAATATAAGCAATATGTGTACATAGATTTAGTTACTATATTTTACAGACTGTCCTGTAAGATAATACTTATCTGTTGGGTCTTTGCTCTCATGCACTTTTTAGTCTAAAAAAATAAATTTAAAATGTTATGTTTTATTTTTAATGTAGTCTAAACAAATACAATTTTACAGAAGTGAAATGCACACAAATTATGATTTTGCAGTTTATTCAAAGAAGACCTACATAAATCTTAACACTTTGAACTCTAGGCGCTGATTTGCCGTTTTAAGTGCGTTACTGGCCAATTTTGAGGTTAAAATTAAAATTCGTAGATTGCTATACATATTTTTTACCCATATAAATTATATATCAAAATAAAGAGAAAAATATAACTTTTCTAATGATATAACTTTTAATAAAATTACAATAAAAAATAATTTTAGGATTCCACATAAAATTTACCAGAAAAATTGAAGAAAATAAAAATTGCGACGGTGTGTACACTTATATTTAGAACATAGTTTAATATTTACTGTGAATCTAAAAGCTAATTCACAGTCTAAACACTTATAATAACAGTAAAACTACACTTTATTTGACACGAAAATGAACGTAAACAAAGTCAGCCATTACTGCAGACAACAACACTGCGTCGGCAGCCGGCGACGCAAAACATAGGCTGCAGGCATTTGGATTTATTTTTCTGTTACAAAACAGATGGCTTTTTGTGAGACTTGAGGATACTATAATCAATGCCAGATGATCAAGTAAGCATTCCGTAGCAACGAATAACGCATATAAGCCGAATACAGGTTACTAAAAATTTTATTTCGAGGCCCGACCTATACTCGGGCTTCGTTCGCGGTGACATACGCTATGCCCCGAGCTATACTCGGGCTCAGGGTTCAAAGTGTTAAATAATATGTTAACAAATGGATAGATGAATGAATTAATGAAAATACTTTTTTATTTAGGCAAGTTTAGGACCACATCAAATATTGCTAAATCAAAACTAACTCAATGAAAATAACAAATAAATTGAACTGCAAAATTAATTGAATAAATTGAATTGAATAAATTGAAATAAAATGAACTGTGCAAGAACAATTAGAACTATGAAATTAACTTATTCTATACATCAATAAATAAAATGTAACCTTTCATTGCACACATTCACACCGGCATTCTCACACAGCTACATCTACAACTAGCGTGCGCCATCGCCATCCGGTCGAGGTAGAATTTTTCAGTGCCGCCATCAGCTTGGGATGGGACTCAATTTATTTAATCGTGTAAGGCAAAGAATTACAAAGACGGCAGACAGTGACGGTAAAGGATCTGTTGAAAACCGTTGTTTTGTGATGCACAATGCATAAAGTTGATAAGCCAGAGTAAGTGTTTCTTGTGCCTCTCTAATCCAAAAATTCAAAGTTGTATGCAAGGTAATTTGCAAGGCCAAGCATGATTACAGAATGAGTTATGGAGATAATCCGCACCTGACTGATGTCAGATAATTTTAGTAAAAAGGTTTCACATGATCATCTCGTTGAAGATTATATGAAAAAGAAATATGTAATAATCTTGAGTCCTTTGCAATTTTATAGCCAGAGCCACAGTCATATCGTTAACTACGGAGTTACAGTAATTGAAGTGTGATAACACAAGGGATTTGATCAATAACAGTTAAAAATGTGCAAAGGTAGGAGGCATTGCATCTTTATCAGACTGTGAACAGCAGCAAACACCATTTTACAGGTCACTCCTGTATCTGTCCAGTCAAGTGTGTTACATATCGTCAGGCCAAGACTCAAGAGGGTCACAAATGGATTATCGGCATTTTTCAAATGTAATTTTTTTCATTTGACAATTTTATCTAATACCACATAAAAATTTTTAAATAATTTAGTATTTTAAATCATTAACTTATCTTCACTGGTAAGTGGTTACGGAGTGAATAAAAAAAAATATTTTGCCTATGTTATTCTAATGGGAAGTAAACAAAACCTTCTATCTTTCTTATTATTTACATACCTTGATGAAATTTGGTATGTACATTCATTAGGAAGGGTTTAACTTATATTTATTTATTTATTTAATATCTCAGATCTAATTGCCATATATATGGTTAGACCCTAACATTACATAACTTAAACTAAATTTAACAAGGCATTTAATTTGTTTCTTCATTATTTCTTTGTTGTAGGCTTTCTTCATTTTTTGTTTAAATAGTCTTCAGTTTTGTAGTAACATTCAGTAGCAAGCTCTTCTTTCAGTGTTTTTTGAACTTTTTCAAATTTGTAATTTGCTTTAAAAGTTCAGGTAATTTATAAAACCTAACTTCCATATATTTATAGATTTCATTTAAATTCGTGCAAAGCTCAATTTAAAAGGGCCTTGGCATTTTACCACTGTAAATTCTTTTACAAAAAAAAATCTTCATAACCTCGAATTTAACTTATAGAGAATTGAACTTGTGACATTTTGAATGTCCACGACATCAAAGGCTAAGCTAGTTTACTTATTCACAAAAAGTAGGCTTTGAGAAACACTCATTATAATTATTTCACAATTGATTCAAGAATTATATTACCTTTCATTTTTAACCAATCGTGGAAGATCTACAAGCATGTAGAATGCATCATTGCAGAACTCGGAGTCCAAGGCGGTAGTTAGAATCTTCAGCAGCATGGTAGGGTACTCTCCTGGCGAGTTTAGGTTGTTTATGCACTGAGCTTCAAATCTGAAACAGTCCTCGTTTTAAATTCTAGTTGTTAAGTTATCAAAATTCAGTGACAAAAATCACAATTAATAGCTGTTTCAAAAAGTCTGCTTAACATTAATGTTTCTTTCTTTTTGTTTACATTTCGTTGTTATTTCGTTACCAAAATAGCAACCCATAAGACTAATGTTAAAAATTACAATTTTAAAACTTAATTTTAGACCAAATTCGATTTTTCCTTGGGTTGAGGCTGTTTCTAAACTTATTTTTGGGCCAAAACACTCTTTAATGCAAACTTTAAGCAAAATCTAACAGCTAGATTTCGAGATCGTGGAACACACATCCCTTCAGATATTCCTCGTATTATGTATAGGATTCTAGTTGTAAAGTTATCAAAATTCAATGACAAAAATCAAGACTTCTAAACCTACCATTCTAGGCGCATGACCCTTCATTTTTTTTGTTTTTATGCCTCTGCCTGTCTGAAAAAGTGTTTCTAGTAGGTGATTTATATTTCCATCAATTAAGAGACATTTAAAAGCAAATAATGTTTCTAATAATATTCAACAATTATTGAACATTATTGAAGATACTTTCTCAAGCCATGTGAATCATTTAAATTGACTTCACAAAAATTACAATAAAGGCAAATAAACGGAGTATTTCTGTAAAAATAAATTTTTTATGAGGATATTTTCATAGAATAATTGATCATATCCGACATTGTAATAGTTCAATTGCAAGAGATCTTCAAAACCACTTTGAGGTATTGAGTTGAAACTAGTTGAAACTTGTCATGATTATGTACATCAATACCGTTATAATTATGTATTTTTACGTTTCTATCTTTCACTGTTTCAAAATGGTGACCATTTTAAATTTTCAATAATAAATGTCTCAAAGATGTTGAATATTATCAAAAAAGTATTAAATATTTGAAATGTGAAAAATTTAATTGCCTAGTAAATGCCAAGCTTAAAATGAATCTAACCATGAATAACAGAATTTTTTCTAAACACAGAAAATAAATAGATGAGATAACACTCAAAGTTTTAGCAGTTTTCCAATGAACAGTGTGATTTCGTTATGAATTAGCTCAATTTCTGAGTTGGTACCTATGGTCAAATTTAGGCCTATTCAACCTTGGAATCTAGGATTTGACAAAACAATTTTACACATTTTTACACTATTTATCTTTGAAAATTTTAAATGACCGCCACTTAACAAAAATGGTAGTAATGTCAAAATTTATAATAATTGAAATAGTCTTAACGCACATTGGCCTAACAGTCATGTCCAGTTTCAATTCAATGCCACAAGTAGTTTTGATGATCTCCTGAATCAAACAAAATTTACATAAGGACAGACAGACAGAAAAAAAGGCACCACATACCTAGTAAAAATGTTTGTCTCAATGCAAGGAACAAATATATAAAAGGGTTCCACAGAGTTCTGGGACACCCTGTGTGAGTTACTTGTAAGAAACTACATACCCTTGAACAATGGGACGAAAAGAGCATTGTATTTCATAGAGACTGATGATGAATTGCTCTAAGTTCCTTTGAGTTTCAAAATTGTTTCTTCCATCCCTAAGTCTAATGGCATCCTTGACTCGATTAAAAAACTGCAGATCTTCCCCTTGCAAATCACCATTTGGACTCAAAATTCTGTGGAGGACATGAAACCAAATTAATTTGACATTTTTGTGTGAGGCAACAGACAATTATTTAAACACTGTGGACCCTAAATAATTCCATAAGCCATAAATAATTTCCATGGAATCCATAAGCCACACATTGCTTGCCAAAATTGAGGTTTGTAGTTTAATGTGCATATGTTATAATCAATTTTTGTTCTGGAAATAGTCGTTTATGTAACAAAGATCGTGAACTCAATACAACAT
This sequence comes from Neoaliturus tenellus, assembly GCA_030545055.2. NCBI lineage: Eukaryota > Metazoa > Arthropoda > Insecta > Hemiptera > Cicadellidae > Neoaliturus > Neoaliturus tenellus. The sequence continues at coordinate 92,430,737 of CM061536.1, forward strand.
TCAGTTACAGAAATAAAAATTACTAAGGGTAAAGAACAAAATGACAGATAGTGACGTAACAAAGCTGAAAAAAATACGGTACTGAACATTTTCGATTTATTTAAATGAGTAGAATGTGGATATGCACAGCCGGATGCAAGTACTGGATTTATGTGACACCCTGTTTACTGTATATGAATTCAAACAAACGGTGTTTTTGGCTTCTGGGGACCTCAAAATAGAAAAGTAACATGGTCCCGGGCTTAGATCATGCCGTAACACCAACATAATATTGTATTTTCTATGAGGAAATTTGATTTTAAAAAAGTTAGATGAAAAAATTCCCACTACTATTTAATTAAAATTGTTAGTTGTTGTTGTTGTTTTAATTTAAATTGTTAATATATATATTTGAATTATAGTGGCTATTAATTAATGATCCTGACAAATAAATCAGCTATTTTTTCAGTAGGAAAGCTACGGTACACCTCATCTGATCCATCACTCTCACCCTTCAGTTATACGAATCTTACGTACCATTGAGTGAGTCGGTATTTTGAGTTAAAGTATAAGATTACTGGGGTCTGACCAATACTCAGGCTTTCTTCATTACAATAACATATATGATGCTCCTTTCCAAATTTAGGTGTAGATTAAAAGTGTTGAGATAAAAAAATTATACGCTGTGAATAAAACGCTTCATTGAAAACTGAGAGTGAAAAAATCTTACTCCTACAGTTATTTTTTAATGAGAATACTAAACAACCTATTACTAAAAATTGAAAGAGGAAGTATTTTCTTACTTTAAGATTTGTCCAATAACTTTTGCACAGTTTTTGTAAATTTTGCGGTCTGGTCTTTGAAGATGGATTAGTAGGTAGTCACAATATCTGAAACAGGCCACAAAAGAAAATAAGAAAAGAACCACATTTCTTTTAAAACCCTACAGTATTGATGTATTTTTAGGTTTCTTTTGTTACACTGATTAAACATTTACCAGTAAAGACTATACATCTTCTTTAATGACAACAAAATACAGTTGACCTTGATTCATTTATTGTCAAGGCTGAAGCTTGATAAATCAATGTAAAAACTACCCATAAAAATAGTTTTAGAAACAAATTATTCCCTTGTTCTCTGTTTTTTTAAATGTTTTTAATCAATGATACCATTGAATCTAGCTTCAGTTCAGCAGAACCTGTATAATTTTAACTTCTCAAATTAAAAAAAAAAACCTATCAATAATTAGAATTTTTTGGTTTTTAGCACTTGTATTGTACACCATTTACTTAAAAATGCTGAATTTGGTAGTTTTCAATATTTTTATGGCTTTTGATGTTTGAACTATCCAAGTTACGCTGTACAAACGATTTAATGGCCTACTTTAAATCCTTCACTAGTTTCCCTACAATAATAATAACTTTCTTTTAAATTTTCCTGTGTAAATCTGATGGGGAACCTTTCAAACGTTGAAGTTATTTCCTTTATTTATGACTACACTTAATTCTAACTTCCTGTATATATTTGTACTAAGTTTAAAAGCACATTTATTTAGCAAACTAAGGTATTCATTTTAAATTAGAAATTCATCAAGTAAACAGGTTTGCTGTTGTATCATTTCATAGATATATATATCTTTTTTTGCCACAGAAGAGCAGATAGATTTAATAATGTTCGGTGGAACTCACGTTGACTTTCCAGTCAGGTTGAATGGTAAAATACCGTTGGCAACAAACGCATCGGCAAGATATATCCCAGGTTCGGACATGGAAGTACCGGAGGCTGAAGCCAAAAGTTGGGCTGAAGGTGGTCTTATCAGATCCAGCAACTCTTGATAAGGCACAGACAAGAAGCTTTTCCACATAGTCACCACACATCTGAAAGCAAAGTATAAGACACATTAAATCATTTTTCAAATTCATACCAATTTAACTTGATTATAAAATAGAATCAAGTCTGAAAACCAAAATAAAGTTGGAAAGTTAGTTCTGCCGACTGTGCCACCACTTATTAACGCTCCGGCTGACCTGCATTTTATTTCTATGGACAAAAAATGAAACCCATGAATATTTCTCAGTAAATGTATATTTATTAATTAATAATAACGTTGACACCACGACACTCAAGTGTCCGTGACGGAACAGATAAATAATTGTCTTTTTACGTGTGCGTACGCCCATCAGGTCGATGTTTCAATGTGTGTGTTTGTAATTTGTGTTACATGTTTTAAACTTTGAGAACGTCTTCATGACAGCAGACCTTTTAAAGCTTGATTTTTTTAATTGATCACTATAAGTGACCATGACGCAAATGCGTTGAAACCTGAGGTTGTAGAACAACTAACTGCATATGAGCTGTGTAGACGAAGGTAACTTAAAACCATTATACTGTATAATTCCATTACACGATGTTAACCAGAAAAAAATTAAGTGACAGAATAGTTTTTGCCTTTAAATTATCAGTGTTCTCACAAAGACTTGAAACACCCATTCCCCACCCCCTGGTTCAACTACAATAAAGGCCAGGTCAAGACATCAAAACCCCGACTCCTCACTTTGCAAATGAAAATAAATTAAAATATCCAAATCTAAGAGTAACACAAACCCATGGAATAAATCACGTCTCAAACGAATTTTGGTCTGTTTATGAGTTACAGATAAACACATTTTAAATATAATTATACCTTTAAGGTATCTTTATATAGTAGGATTCACGAAAATAGTCCGATGAGAGTTGAAACATTGTTGCCAAATTTATTTTGAAACACATGTTTACACTGTATTTCACATGGTAAACTTAACAAAAATGACAACATTGCAGGGCGAGAGGGGGTGAGGGGGGGACACAGCTGTTAAAATTTCCATCGGACTATTTACGTGCATCTTACTATAGGTTCAGTCCTTTTCATTAACCGTATTAAATAAAGTGAACAATGAAAACTAGTTCAAGGAAAACAGTTGTAACACTTGATACACAGTGTTCATTGGTGATATTCAATGTGAATTATGCAAAAACCAAACACTGTTACAGATGTTTGTTTCACGCTTTCACAATATTCTGTTCGGTTTTATGATAGTTTACAACATTTAACTTTAGTTCAATACAATAACTTTATGATAATTTGACAGTATTCCCAGAGTTAATGTTATTATCTAACGAAATCTGATGTTAAGTTTAATGTCGGGGGATGTACACAATAGCTGTCAAATAAATTTTTGCAATACAATTAAAATCTTTATATAAATTTAAAATTAAAAAAGACTATGAAGTTCCTGATACTTTGTGTTTGTTTAGATAATTATTTCTGATAAGGCTATTCATTGATTAACACGATTATGCATTATCAATGTCCATTTTTCTATATCTTGGAAATTCAAGAAAAAAACAGGTTCTTTTGCCAAGATATCTAAAGTCATATTTTCCACTATTTATTTAACATTTGTAAAACTTCAACTATTGACCCCAAATGTTTCCATTCAACTGCTCAGAGTGATTTGGTTTAGGTTATTTAACACAATAAAATATAAATGTGTTTCAAAAATTGTTAAAGTTTATGTGGCAAAAGTTTATCACTAATAAAATTATTTTTATTCATTTATTTAAATAATTTTTTTGTTACATTTAAAAATGTTTGTTTACATTCAGTGACCTTTTAGTTGTATTACATAGATGCACAATAAACACACAGTACCGGGCCAAGCTTTGTTTTATAAATATGTTGTAAAATGTAACAAAATGTTTGAAGTGGCATTGAGTTCTTCTGATTGCTACAATGATTCTCCTCAACGTGATTCAACGTTCTCTCATGATTTCATCATGGATAAAAAGATACAAACAATATCACCTTCTGGATTTTGGTTCTTCCCACCAAGTGCCCAAAATTTACATTCTCTTTAACCGCAGCAAACAAAAGTAAAATTTTGACAGACCGACTACATCTGAGCTCAACCTCAGGCTCCGACATTCATTCCTTTGGTCTTGTCTGGTCGCCAATGTCACAGAGCCCATACTTGGAGCAGACTTTCTCAATCATGCTACCTGACTGCAAAAAACATTGCCTTGTTGATGGGGCAATCAAGGACACCTATTGATGATGTGCCGTACAGAATGTACGAGACAGCCTAGCATCAGGGCCATTTCCCCAGAGCAGATTGCAAACATTAGCAGAACTTCCAGAGCTCATGATAGCAACTGGAGTCCCGTGAGAGGTACGCCATTCAAATGAGCATTTCATCCGAACAATCCGAGGACCAACAGTTTCATCGCGTCCACGCCGACCTGCTCCTCATCATCTCAAAACTGCAAAACTGGAATTTGACGCCATGCTACACGATGGAACTTCCCGCTGATCAGACAGCCCATGGTCATCGCCATTCCATACAGGCCCCAAGAAGACGAATAGCTGTCAACATTGTGGAGATTACAGCGCCTTAATCACCCGGACTATCCAAGACAACTATCCTATTCGTCACATCAACAGCTTCGCTAGTAGTCTTAGGGGCTGTAATTGATTTGGTACGCTCATACAACTAAACTCTAGTGAATCAGGAGGACATCTCTAAGACAACGATAACTACGCCATTCGCCATTCGCTGTTGAATTCCCTTCCAGGACCTTTAGCTTTGGAAAAGCTGGACAGACCTTCCACAAATTCATCGAAGATGTATTATCCAGATTAGACTTCTGCTGTGTCTATGTGGACCACATCCTTCGAACGGCTATCATCACACAGAATTCTCATCAAAGTCCAGAAGAATGGTTTTAACTTGCCTGTTACTAAGCTTCTAGGCTATGAGGCATCCACTGGGGACACAAACCCGCTGCCAGACCACATCGTCACCAACGGTATAGTGGGGCACACTGGTTATCAAAAACACGGCAACATCCCTGTGCCCCATTCAGGAAATTTGACACATGGAATATAATTATTAATATTTATTTTGATCTCCAGAGAAAATAAAGACTAAATTGAAGTTATTTTTGTATCTTGTAGCCACATATAACCGATTTTTTTTTCATTCTATGTAAGTTTTTTTTTCTGAATTATAGTTTCAACATAGCAATAATGACGAGTTGCAGGGTAAAATCAATGAGAACCAAATATGGAGACAACTGTAAAAGATTAAACAAATGCATTGTAAATAAAATTAAAATACATGGTTTTTAAAGTTAATTGAAAGTTAATTTGCAATGCACTTAAAAAATTGTATACATAGCAACACAGTAAACAATCTTTTAGAAGTCAAAAACCAGCACTCAATTCACTAAACACACAAACACATCTTAAAAAGGTTGATAGCAAACATAAACAACTAAATTTTGATCCTGTGAGCTTATTTCGTCTATAAGTAAACATTTATTATTTCAGTGCTTACTTTCTATGGTTACTAAAATGATCCAGCAATTTAAGCTTTATAAAATTACCTCTTGTTTCATTAGTCTATGTCAAATCTACATAAAACAATCAAAATCGGAATGCAAGACAGAATGTCAATATTGTGCTGCCACATTAAATTTAGGTTCATTTTGATACTTCAGGATCTCGTAACACAGTGACGTGTTAAAAGCAAGTCAGGTATATTACAAATATCCTGGGTTCAATTACATGGCACACATTGCCGGTTGTGTGCCAATATTGTGACTACACCGTTTACTGCCTCGTATGCACCATTTTATGCATTGGGCCATTGACATGACACCAACACAATCTCAGAATGGCCTCAAGTGTAAAAACTTTCTTAAACACTCATTTTAATGCTCGCCGTTATAGTGTCGGTGTAATGTCATTGTCGCGACATTTTTATGTCAGTTTCGTGACATTGTCATGTCACAGTCGGTTCAGCGCCGTGTTGAAAAACTTGACTCCTCCCAATCGAGGCTCGAAATAAACGGATATTCCAAATAAGGATAATTAAATAAATGAGGATTAATAAAAATAATAACGTTGCAGCTATGGCATTATCATTGACAATAAATAGACTGCACGATTTGATTATAAGTTCCCTGAGTACCATGAAAAGTATAATACCCCCGTCGCAGCAGACCTGCGTACTCAGCGAATTTCCAAATTAGTAATATTAATTTTGACCACATAAACCTGTAAACCAAATATCATCACATGCTCATAAATAGGGAAATAAATGTCTATTCTCCTTATGATAAATATAGGGAAAGAGTATGCAGGTATGCTGCCATGGGGAACACTAAAAGTAGGATTTTAGCATAAAAAATTTTATTTCGACCATATGAAGCCATGTACTAAGTTTCATCAATATCTGTCCGTTGCTAAAGGAGTATGCCTATTCTCCATATGATTAACATGGGAAAAGAGTATGCAGGTTTGCTGCCATGATAAGCACAAAAACCAAGATTTTTCACCAAAAATAGATGAATCTTAACCAAATGAAGCTGAATACCAAGTTTCATCCAAAAATATTGATTAATAAGTGAAATATTAACACATCCTTATTCTCCATACGATTAACATTGGAGCCCCAAAATACAATGTACTGTCTTTAAACTTTTTAATATCTCGGTAACCAATGGAGATAGAGCAAAGCTTCAAAATACTAAATTGTGTGTTTTTTTTTAGCTAAATCCAATGGTCAAAATAAAAATTTAAAATTTAAAAAAATTACAAATGAAAAATGCAAAAAACCCATTTTTGGGGTACAAAACCCCCTAAAACTACCCCTTCCGGTAGGTCGATATGTCTGGTTTACGAACTCATTCGAATAAACGTAGAACTACACATCTCTACCAAATTTGGTGTCGATCGGACCATTTTTATGAGAGTTATCGTGTCTAGGGACACATATATATATATATATATGTGTCCCTATATATATATATATATATATATATATATATAAATATATACATATATACATACATATATATATATAAAAATTGTAATGACTATTATTTTTGGTCTCTGGGCACCTAAAAACGAAAAAGTAACATGGTCCCGGGCTTAGGTCTTACCATGAGACCTACGGTAATAGCTTATTCCCTATAGGAAATTTGCTAATACACCGGTGATATTAAGTTTTTCATACTCGCTAACAATATTTTTACCTCGCACATGGATGATTAACTGCTTTCAGAACTGTCAATATAATATAAACATACAAAACATATGCGCTAGCAAACATGATACTTGAATAAGTTGTGCAGTTTTACAGAGGAGCTTCAAAGCGCAAGTAGTCTCTTTTTATAGGTGTTCAGAATATAATACGTGGCAAATATGATCTTGCGATTCATATTCATTTCAATTGTAAGTTTAATGTAAGGTCTTTAAATTTATTTAACTAATTTAATTATTTTTGTTTCACTATTTATTTGATTAAGTTTGAGTACAAGATTTAAACATAATATTTATCCCAACAAACTTTAGTTAATGTTGTTTGTATTACTTAAGTAGTAGTTTTTTATCTATACTGGGCCTACTATTGTTCTACAACACTTTAAGTATCGAAAATAGTTTTAAACCAATTACACGATATAAAGTTTGATTATTCAGAAAAAAATCTTGCACTCTGGATACGAAATGCAAATAATACTTAAGTTCAATAGAATTTAGTGTAATAATACAAGTATTCTAAAAATAATTGAAACAAAATATAATTCAAATTTACAACATAAAAGAATGAACAGTGCCAAAATTGGTATGAAAAATGTTTAGATAATAGTGAAAAATAATTACACCTAGCACATTATAGGATAACTTAGATGGGTTGTTTCAATTGAAGTTGGAGAAGTCAATCCAGGTACTGTAAATCACATAGTCTACAATCGAGTAACGGCCTGATGGATTCCAAGGAATGTTTTGAGGGTTCTTTGTTACTTTTAGTATGTTTAAAAAATATATAAATTAATCAAATACCCCCATCGCAGCAGACCTGCATACTCAGCGAATTTCCAAAGCAATTTGATATTTTGTATTTTATCCATAAACACCATAGAAATAAGTATGTAGGTTTACTGCCGTGGGATGTTGTTAAAAAATGTTATTTCGACCGCATTAAGCCATAAACTAATAACTGTCCATAAATAAAGGAGGTTGCCTATTACCCATATGATTAACATGGGAAAAGAGAATGCAGTTTTGCTGTTATGATAATTACAAATATCTCCATCACAACAGATCTGCGTACTTAGTGAATTTCCAATGGAATTTTTATATTTTTTCTATCTCCCCATAAATACTATGGGGTAAAGTGTGCAGGTTTGCCGCCATATGGGTTTAGTACAGTAAGTATGATTAGTATGCCATACAAATTTAGTACGGCACAGGGGGACGTGCCGTATGAGGTGACAAGCGGTACTAAAATCTGATTTAAATTAGTAAAGTCCTGGATAGAACCCAGTTCTGTGCTACCCAGGATTGTTCCAATTACCCCCTCCCTTGCTACCCAGGACTGTTCCAACTACCCCCTAGGACTGTTCTAATTTAGATCAGACTTGAGAGACGTCTGTGGCACGGGGGTAGTTGGTGGGCATGGGGGGGGGGGATGGGGAACATAGAGGGAACGGGGGCTAGGAAGAACCTTATCAAAGATGTACATACTAGAAATCTACAAAATATGTGCAATAAATAAAGTTTCACTAAAAATTATTATCTTAATAATATTGTGATAAAAATATTTTACAATACGACTATAGTCGCGGCCACGAAATCAGGCGGGTGAACGATTTTGCAACGTTGCCAAATTTCCAGTGCTTATTAATTTAATCATATGGTTTATATTTATGTCAATGTTTTTATCTGTTTTATTAGATGATAGTTATTTTGATAATTTTTATAGAATGTACATTCAACATACGGTCTAGGCAACGCTGCATGATCAGTGTTGCCAGTTTTTGCATCAAAGTAAGCAATTTTCGACAATCTCTTTCATCTTTTGGTTCCATGTGACAACATCGCATTTTCAGTCACCCGCCTATTTTCGTGGCCGCTACTGTAGCAATAAACATTTAACAAATTTTTTTTAGGTTGCTCTTTCGTCTGTGGCTGAAGAGCCAGACAATGACGAAGAGCCAAGTAAACGTGGAAAGCCAAGTAAAGAAGACTGCCAAAAACTATTTGATGATGTTTTTTGCAAAAATACTATGGATATTAATGAAAAACATTTTAATTGGAAAGATTGTAATATCAAGAAAACAAAGGAGAGTGAAGAAGAAGTAACAATCACTTTGGACGAAAAAGAATGTCAGGTAAAGTGTAAAACCAATTAAATATAATATATATATATATATATATATATCGGGCAAACCATCACGCCACTCAGAGTCCGCATGACAAACCACAGATTTGATGTTGCTCATGAAAATAAAATCAGACCAATCTCAGCACATGCTGTAGAGCACAAAAAAATAAACTTTGATGAATGTTACACTCTAAAAGGCATCTACCACGCCAAGCCTGAACCTGACAAGAACACCAACATTCATCACTTAAGAAATGTGGAGATAGCACATCAACTAATTTTAAAATCTAGGCAACCAGACGGCTTGAACATTCGGTGACTTCTTTTAACAATTTGTTCTCTTTACCTTCATTTGTATAATTTCAAAATCATCTGTTTTCATATGCTAACCAACATTAGTTTGTTTTGTTTGTCTTAACCATTTATTGCCAGCTTAAGTTTTGATAACGATGTAATTATTCGAAATATAAACTTTTATACCTGGTAAATGTTTTCCCTTGTTTGATTATGTTGAATATAAAATACGAGTAATAGCCGATTGGTATTTACTGTAACAAGGATATATATATATGATTTTCCCAAGGGTACTGAGGTTGATTCTTTTAACTTTAATAATATATATATATATATATATATATATATATATATATATATATATATATATATATATATATATATATAATATCTTGATATATATATATCTATATATATAATTCTGTAAGCGAAATTTCTTGAGCAAAATTGTGAGCGTTATAAAAATTGCAGAAAGATGGGAGGGGTCTCAAATTAAAGGTCTCAGTCCCATGCACGAGGGAAAACTATCGGCGTGTCCATAATGTCAACAGGAAATTGGAAATCACGTAAAACATCCTCCATAAGAATAGCATGGGGATTCGAAAAACGTCTGCTTTGTGTACATTAAAACGTGTTATGGTTTAATTTTCAAAAGAGACACGGGGATTCGAAAAACGTCTGCTTTGTGTACATTAAAACGTGTTATGGTTTAATTTTCAAAAGAGACACAGATGATAACATTGAGTGAAGATGATAAAATAATTCACACCAAGAGAAGCAATCTATATATACCATACCTTTATGTATAATTTTTAGCGAAATATCTTGAGAAAATTTTTTAGCGTTATACAAATCGCTGAAAGATGGGAGAGGTCTCAAATTAAAGGTCTCGGTCCCATATACGAGGGAAAATTACGGCGTGTCCATAATGTTAACAGGAAATTGGAAATCACATAAAACATCCTTCGTAAGAATAGCATGGGGATTCGAAAAACGTATGCTTTGTTTAGGGCCTACATTAAACATATTGTTATGGTTTGATTTTAAAACGAGAGACTGATGATAATATTGAGTGTAGAACAACTATTAATAACCCAATGACAAAAAATATACCTAAAACAGTAATACTATAATAAGACGTTTTGTGGCTTTGAACAACTAAAAATTCTACTCGGAGTGTTACCAACCTTACAAACTGTTACAAATTAACTGCAGTTTTTTTTACTGTTGTTATAATTATTTAAACCGTTAAAAACCTGAGTGTGCCTACAAATCATAAAATACATTTTGATCATGCAATGGGCGATGAATTGTGGTTTGAGAAATGCCTACATTGATTACATTAAAACATGCTTTGGTTTTATTTTAAGACGGGAAGTGTCAAATGATCATGTTGAGTGACGAAGATGCATTAACTAAAACTTAAAGGGTATCAGTCAAAAAAGTGTTGGTATTCTGTTAGCTGAATTTTTCTCAGAAATGTTTTGGTTATTTCATAAATTGCAGAATTATAGGAGAGATGTTTGTCCTACATACTAGGGGGAAATGTAGCAGGTCAAAAACATTACTACAAAATAAGAAATTTATAAGAAAGATTATTTTCTGAAAGATTCTCCTTAAAGATACTCCATGTGCAGTGATTTTAAAAACGTCTGCTTTGTTTACACAAAATAAAGCTTTTTCATTAGGAGGAATGAATATTGACAGTTAGTGAAGATGATCTATTTTGAGGCGCTTTGTTTAAATTTTGTGACTAAAAAAACTGAAAGGTGCAAAAAAAAATCCGAAAATAATACTTTCTCCATATATTATGGTGTAAAGGGAGAAAGTAAAAATGTGTACCGAATTTAGAGTCACATTTTGTTTTAAAAAATTAATTGTTTGATAAATATACAGTCCAGCTAATGTTAAAATGCCCATACTACGAAGGATGATCGACAGGATTCTCTACTGCCTATCTTGACTAGGCTCCGTACAGATTTATTTTGTTCGTGCAGTAATCAAGTGAAATGGTATTTTTTATAAGATTTATTGACGTACCGTATTACACATTATTTCAGATTTTTACTACAAAAGAAAAACAAGCGGGAGTGTTGCAAAGGTGCAGAGGCCTTTTTGATAATGTTTGCACTAAAAAGGTCTTTGACACAGAAATTGTAAATGATGAAGATTGGAAAAGATGTAAAATTGATAAGACGGTAAAGGATGATAATGTAAAGGATCTTCTAATAATCAGTTACACAGCGCAAGAGTCTTTTTCATCCACAAGTACATGTGAGGTAAGGCTCAAAACCTTGAAACTTCAATATTATTATTTATAATATTAATTAGCATTTAATTAAATCTAAATATTAAATATTAAATATTCAAGTACCATCTGAGCAGAATAGTCAACAAGAGTGGGATTGTTCATTAAGACTTTCTCCCACTATTATTCATCGCATTAATTATCATTTTAAAACATGCTTGACAAAATCACTTTGCTATATTGAATTACATAGTAATTCTTTATCCTACATGCCAGAAGGGCAGACCAAAACCGTTTCTTTTTTTACAAGACAAGAAGAGACAAAATACTCTTTATTGACATGAACAATTGAACATTAAGTACAGTCATGGCGTCATTATTTTTCTTCTTCAGTGATGAGGTTGGCTTCGTCTCTCAAGGCATTCTCCAACAGAGTAAAATTCTTTTTCAGTAGCCAGTCAAGAAGAGCTCCTTTGAAATTGCGGTTGTTTTTTTGTTTTTTCAGTGCAGGTGGAATGGTGTTGAAGAGTTTTGCTCCGATGTAGCTGGGTTTTTTCTCATAGGCCGACAGAAAATATGCAGGGAGTATGTAATTGATTTGGTTCCTGGTGTCATAGTGAAGGGCTTCTGAGAAGTTTATAGGTCTTTTGTTAACAACATGGGTAACTACCTCGGCAATGAATAGGTTAGCTACTGTCCGTAGTTTCAGCCTTTTGAACTCCCCCCTTCATGAGTCACGAAATGCCAGTCCAGCCGTGATTCTGACTGCCTTTTTCTGTAGACGTAATATCCTCTGAAGGTTTCCCTGAGATGATAACCCCCATACAATCAGTCTGTAACGCATTTGCGCCTCAAATAGAGCAAAGTAAGCAGTCCTTGAGGTTTCTGCGTTACTTATGTGTTTCAGACGCTTGATGACATATAGAGCAGTTCTAAGTTTATTACAGAGTTGATCTACAAGGGGTTTCCAGTTGAGGTCACTATCAATGGTTATCCCAAGGTATTTGGCCTCTTGGGAAGCTATTACGTCTGGTAGTGCATGAGCAGTCCTTTGTGAACCAAAGAAGAGTTGTTGCGTCTTGTCTTCATTTAGCACGAGGTCATTCTCTTGGCTGTACTGTTTGGCAATGCTGGCAGCAATATGCGATTTTATTTCTAGCTCTTGTATATTTTTATGGGATACAACAAGGGCAATGTCATCAGCATATAGGAAAGCATCACAATTGTCGTTTATCACTGAAATAATGTCATTTGTGTACAGGATGAATAAAACTGGAAATAAAACAGATCCTTGAGGAACTCCTCTGGTTGTCTGTCCTTGTGTGGATCTGTATTTTCAGGATGTCTTGTTTGTTACATGAGTTATCTCTGTCATTGGAGTCCTTCCGCTGAGATAACTCTGAAACCATTGATGTGCGGTTTCTTTTATTCCTAGCTTTAGCAGTTTGTCTAGAAGATGTGGCTCAGACTGTCAAATGCTTTACTTAAGTCGAGAAAAATACCTGTTGTTGTAATCCCTGCCTCTGTGGCATCAATGATAGTTTCTACCAAGTCAATTATAGCCGTGATGGTAGACTTGCCTTTTCTAAAGCCATGTTGGTGATTGATTAAAATACTACTGTTTTTTAGATGTGTGAGCAGTCTTGTTAGAACTATTTTTTTCAAATCCGTTCTTATACTTCGGGTAGATTAATGATTGTTTAAGTATGGAGGGGAAAGTGCCTTGTTGAAAAGACTTGTTTATTAGGTTAACTATTGGGTCTAGCGTAGTTTTGGGAGTGCTTGTTGAGAATCCCACAGAACTTGTTCAGCAGCATTAGCAAAGAAGTGATTCATATGTTCAGCTATTTTTTTGGGGTCTGTTAGGGTTGTGCCCTCAAGGTCAAGAGATTTGATTTGGGTTTTTTTTAATTTTATTGTTGAAATGATTGTTGTTTATGACCTGCCAGACTGCTCTGCTTTGGTTTTCTGCATTTTCAATGTAGGTTATAGCAGCTTCCTTTCGGAGTTGTTTGAGGTATAGGTCATATTCTCTCTTTCTGTCATTGGTTTGTCTATTGTTTTCTTGATTATTAATCAGAATTGAGTTGTTGAGCGCTGTAGTATATGCTCGTTTCAGCCTCATAAGTTCACACTGCTGTTCTTGATTTGTGAATATTTCTCTTTTCTTTGGTCTTGATTGTACACTAAGGCAAGATGTATCTAGTGCTTCTCCCGGTATTTTGTCAAATTCTGAGTAAGCCTGGTCTGCGTTTTGTGTGTTGGTTACGGTTTACCAAGTTTCTTGTGCTAGAAGGTTTTTAGGGTTTTTTATGTTTTGAGCACTGTAGTATCTTCGAGTTGTGCTTGGTATGACAGTTTTTTCAAACTCAAGATGAAATGAGCAGATCTGGCCCTTTTGGTCTGATAGGCATGTGACAGTGTCAACCTCTGTTTGCAACAAGTTCGTTGCAATCATGTCGATTGATGTTTTTGAGTGAGAGGTGATGCACGTTGGTGGTAAAGGTATTCTGTTTATGTCATGGCTCAGCAAAACTTGATTTATGAGTTTACTGTCATTTTTATCAGCCAGGCTGTCTTCATTAATGTCTCCAGTTATAATAACTGGATTTTTCCAAGTTGATAGGTCATCAAGAATGTTGGACAGGGTATCAAGAGCCAGGTTTTAAATGGACAGTATTGTTGATTAAGTTTTTTTATCAACAAATTTTAGTATATATTTATATTTTACTACCTTTCATGTATTTTTTACACTATTTTTTTTATTTTTGTTAAAAAATTGAGTATGTGACAATGGAAAAATATTACCCTTTTCTTGTTAGACATAGTCATGCCTATTTTACATTAACACATTCGCTGCGGCTAATAAAAACATAAAACCTTCCCCAGGAGCTGAAAAATTTTATTGTACCAAAACATTCCTTTATATGACATAATTAAGGAACGGAGGTCAAACATGTTATCCGTTGTGTTTATGACGTCATTTCGTGACGTCATATTTATGGCACAGTACTGTGCCATCAGCATACAGGTGAAAATAATGTACTAAAATTGAAAGAAGTATTTGTTTATTTGAGTAAAACACAATCAAGATAGTAAAATTATGAATGAAAAACACAAAGGGGGGTTATTTAAAATGTTTTGAAATTAACTACCCTAATCTATCCTCATTGTTTATCATTAAACATGGTATTTTTCGTAGCACGGCATAGGGCATAGTCCGGGCTCCCCAGGGCACTGCGCACAAAAGTATAGTGTTCGTTTGGTTTTTGAGGTGCGCTAAACATAGTTACAAACTCGTCTGTTTACAACAAAGGCAAACTTCACACTGACAGGAATGGTGGCATTGAGTGCAAGCGTGGCACTTTACTGTTCCCACCGCTACAGCGCTGCTGTCGCCGCGACGCGGGAACTACTCAGCCCTAAGGTAAAGCCATACCTACCCCCCAAGCTAACGTGGCATACAACTAACTCCGCCAGGAGCTAACCTCACAAAATACAAATGATGAGTGCATTGTAGCATGGCACAGTACTGTGCCATCAGGGTGAGCGTACAGATTTTCATTCACAGTACTGTGCCATTAGCAGCAAATGTGTTAAAGTTGTAGGGCTGCTAATATAATTAATATATAAAACATATTTTAAACGAGAGAAATAAAAAAGTTTCGTTTATAAAAAGAAAAGGGTGATGTTATTTAAAATATGTTTTATATATAAATTCTCTTCTCTTATTCTTAATAGACATTCACAAGTAGTGGCCATTAGCCAACCATTCTCTTTTATTCTCTGTGTAAACTATTCTTAAAACTCCAGAGGTCACTTAAAATTTCAAACGCCGTCTCTCGCTCAAGGAGGTTTTCTCCGGGTTTCAAATAAATGCACAAAATGTATTCTAAATACTTTTATTGTTTGAAATATAAGCAGAAAATTATTATAAAATAGATTTAACGCTACATCCCTGCAAAACAGAGTAAGAAGGGCATAGTTAATTTAACAATGTAATTATTATAAGTATTATAGATTGTACAAAACATGCATTTTTTTACTTAAAATTTCGTATTTTTTAAATAACAGTTTTTTTGTAAGATAGTATAAAAATAGTAAAAATAACGTGGAGTACAAATAAAAAAAGCTTTAATATTAGACTCAACTGTCAGAATATAAAAAAAATTACTATGAGGTTTCTCTGCATAAACCATAAATTAAATATTATAACAATGACACTACAATCAATTCAAATAGTTATACATGAAAAAATAAAAAGTTATTTAAAATAAAAACAGATTTAAAACGGCAATTGTAGCCTACATAATTACAAATAACCAAATAAATAACGATCGCACACAGACTCTTCCTCCGGGTTCACAAAAACCCAAGAACACTCATGGAGGAATCGTCCAGCACCTCAGGACAGTGCTCGCCAAAATGAACCTGGTCGGTGAAAGCGGGATAAGGGTAGGTCAAATACAAGGGGAGAGGGGGGGGGGGGGGAGGGGGACAGCTGCACAAAGGTACAGTGCTGTCAACCCCAAGATAAATATTTCCCAAAGCAAAAAATATTGACCCGGAGGATACCTTCGCTAAGCGTCCTCTCGAGGGTTAACTGGCTCTTAATAACTGTGATACTGTATTTTGTGTGTATATTATGGCATTAGCTTTTAGTATTTTGACAGAGGTTACAACCTCACATACACCAAGTTACATACATGTTAACTTGTTTTTTTGTTTTCAATACACTAACTTTCACCTGTTTTACTAGCTGGGTTGGAACAAGAATTTTTTGTGATGTATGACAATTCTTATTCTGAATTCTCTCTCTTAAGAGGAAATATCGCTCGAAGGGGCACTCATAATAGAACTTCTCCTACCAGGACCTTAAAAAGACCCAATAAGATATATCACTTTTATACTTATTTAAGAATTTACAATCCAAGGACATTCAACTATTTTAAGAACTAGTAGTAGCCTGCATCATTCAAATAGAGGTACTGTATAATCTTATCATGGGACGATTTTGCCAGATGTATGCTTGGATATAGTAAAAATTCGAAGTGTACTATATAAAATTCTAAAATAACTAAATTGTTTAAGAAAATTAAAATAAAAACTATTCTAAAAATTTAAAACTAATGTTTATTCCAGGTTTATTCTTCTGCTGAGTATCAGAAGAAAAAGTGCAATAATTTGTTTGATACATTATGCACGAAAGGAAAATCTAGTGCAAAAGTCACTGAGGAAAAAATCAATGAGGAAGAAAATGTCATAGAGATAGAAAATCGGTTAAAAAACGAAGGTTGTAAAGTTGAGAAACATCAAGAGAATCATTACACTAAATATAAGTACAATGAAAAGAATTGTCAGGTAAAATAAAAACAACTAGTTGTTGCCTGTCGATAGTCGATGGAAACAGCCCCATTCGTTGTGAGTGGAGCGCTTGGCAGTTGGTGCTAAACTTATGGTTATAACATAGTTAAAAAACCATAAAACCCAAGAAGAACCACAATTTTTTTCTTAAACAAAACTGCTTTACCACACTTTATTATCAAGAATCTTTTACCTTTTTTGTTCTAATTAGCAGGATATGTTTAGAAATAATGCTATTTTCCTCGGAGAGAGCTTTAACACTTTTACTGTTGTTTGTTATAATCATATGGTTTAAGACCAGGAGCTGCTAAACAGCGCAGTCATTGTTATGTTACATTTACAACGGAAAAGTCACCTCAACATTTATATTTTTCATTTCCATGACACCTGTACAAAACTAGTTTTTCAAAAATTTTTTTGATATTTTGGGGTTGCTATTATGATACGTAAAAAAATATTACAAAAATAAAAGGTTTATAGAAATTTTTTCATTGGAAAAAGACGAATTTGGAATTTGTTACCACCCTTGAATGTTTAAAGGTGTTATAATCATAATAACGTGATGTTGCAGGTTCCTGATAGTTGCCGAGAACTATTTGAGGAGATTTGTAAAAAACCAGGCTACGATGATAATTCCGCAATTGAATATAGATTGAAGTATAATAACAAAGAATGTGGGTTAATCAATGAAAACAAACCTAAAATGAAAATTGAACTTGGATCTGAAAGTTGTGAGGTAAAATATGAAAAGCATGACGTTGAAAACCGTTGGTGAATAGTACAACATTGGTTTTTAATACCATGTGTAATAGGGATGGACGGGAATGGATTTTTAGTTCGGGACGGGACGGGACGGGAATTTTTATTTCCCATCCAATTTCGGGACGGGATCGGGACGGGATTGCTCTTCTCGACGCTATCGGGAAATATTCGTTTTGATTTTTATCTGAGTGTTGTATACAGACAAATTAATGTTAAATATTCAACTAGTTCTCCTTCCAACTTGTTCCACTTGTTTTTGTATAAGTTGCAATGAATGTCCTTTTGTTGAAAAAATTCAAATATATAGTTTTGATATTTTAAGGATGCAATAAGATCATGGTAAAGTATAAATTTTATTGTAACCAAATAAATTTAAGTCGAATCACTAAACACACATAAAGGAAAAATGTTGCCCATGTCTTATTTAATACAAGTTTTGTTTAATGAAATATTAAACGTTTGGTACGAAGAATGAAAATAAACATTATGTACGGTACCAGTACAAAATATATATATATATATAGATTAAAACAATTGGAAAAATTGTAAAGAAAACAATACTATATTACAATAAATAAGGCCTGCTCAGATAAAAAAGAACAAAAAAACACAAATTTAAATTAGAATGAATATTAACACTCAGAAAAGAAGTTGTTCAACAAGCCAATGCCATTTATAAATATAAGAAATATTTTGCCAATTTTTTTATATTCATTGATTTAATGCAATATACTGAGACAGTTTCTTCCTTGAAGAATATAAATAAGAAAATTGAACTAAGAAATAATAAACTATTAGACATTATACTTTTATTGTTATTTAAATGAATACATTTAACTATTTTTTGCTACATCAGAAAAAAAATTAAGGAGTGTATGATGAAAAAAATTATAACAATGTAAATTTAAAGCTATAAACCCTAAAATCTAATAAATATAAGCTATAGCTAAGCCGTGTTTTCCTCGTTAGCGAGATCGTCGGCCGCGATCGCCGTCCTCGTTAGAGAGATCGTCGGCCGCGATCGACGTCCTCGTTAGCGAGATCGTCGGCCGCGATCGCCGTCCTCGTGAGCGAGATCGTCGGCCGCGATCGCCGTCCTCGTGAGCGAGATTGTCGGCCGCGATCGCCGTCCTCGTTAGCGAGATTGTCGGCCGCGATCGCCGTCCTCGTTAGCGAGATCGTCGGCCGCGATCGCCGTCCTCGTTAGCGATATTGTCGGCCGCGATCGCCGTCCTCGTGAGCGAGATTGTCGGCCGCGATCGCCGTCCTCGTTAGCGAGATTGTCGGCCGCGATCGCCGTCCTCGTTAGCACGATCGTCGGCCGCGATCGCCGGCCGCCGTTCGGCAGTTCCCGTCCCGATAAATTCCCGAGTATAAAAAAATCCCGCCCGATGATCGGGACGAAAATTTCCCGAAAATTTTCCCGAAATTTCGGGACCCGTCCATCCCTAATGTGTAATGTGTTTTGTATTGTAAGGAGTCATTTAAACACATTCAGAGTAACATTTATGTAGTAAATTAGGGGCTCATTTAAACATGTGCACTCAATCTAAATCTAAAATCTACAATCGAAGCCATATTTTAATAACTGGTAAATAATGCCGTCGGAAACTCTCTAGAAAAAAATCCATGGCTATATTTTTTATTTAAGAAAATTATTTGATCTAGTCAACCAGGAAAGCATTAGAATACAAAATACAGCATTTTATTTTTTTATTATTATTTTTTTTGTCATGTAACATTTATTTGATGAATACAGGTGAAATTCTGCTCAAATACGACGTAAACTAAACTTAAAACTATATAATCCTCGACCACTCGACCTTGATGTTTCCTTATTCTTCTTCGTTACAAATATGGCCAAATCGGCTAGGCTAATATGTATGTTGATGATGACAAATTACAAATTTTTCTTTGATTTTGGATATTTCAAAGACCCACATGTATGACTTCCATTACAATAAGATGGTCATAGCAAGCTCAGTCACCCAAATTCAAATCTCAAATCTCATCTTTATTTGCTTTTCTAAACACCACCGATCTCGAGAACGGCTTGACACAAAAGAATTGCTGAAAACAGCCAATTCTAAAAAGTACAGTATTTTAATACAAGCTCCCCTTATTTTAGTAGAGGGTGGATAATCTGGATGCCAATTATGCAACTCCTGAACAGCTTACAAATTCAGTGTAGAGTAAAAAAAGTAATTTAAAATGAATGTCAAACATAGTCTATGCGTCTAAAAATGAAAAGTCTAATATTTTTTATTTTGATCTCTATTTTATGGAAACCATTACATTATTTTGGAAAATGTTTTCTTGGAAAGAAGTCGATTAAATATTTAGTTGTTATAAATGGTAAACATTTTGTTTGATTATCAAAACTATTTGATTATCTGGATCACCCCCAAACCCAATTAGTTCAGATAATCGACTCTTTACTGTATTAAAAACCTTTAAGTTTGTCAAGAAAAACTAACCTCTTTTCATTGTTCAAAAAACATATTAGACACAAAGGAAACCTCAAAATCCCTGTCTTATTCTCCTGCTATTCCAATACTTAGTCTATGTTTAACGGTCTATTACAAGCAGAAATTGACTTTGACACATGACACCTCAAAGAAAATTAGGGGTGTTGCATTGAACGGGGCAGAGAAGGCAGGGAAATCAAATTCCCATTTTCCAAGCCCACTAGCAGGCCACGGCTGCTGTGGGTGTTCTATTCGATAGTTTCTCCCCTGCTAGAGTTGACCCTTATAATCCTCACCAAGTCAAACTATTGACATGTACTGACAGTAGTCACGGACTATGTCAAATTATAAGGAGTGTCAAAGTATTGACATGTACTGACCATAGTCACTATTGACTATACAGTCACAATAGTCACAATAGTCGAACTATTGACATGTACTGACAGTAGTCACAGACTGTGTCAGATCATAAGGAGAGTCGAACTATTGACATGTACTGACAGTAGTCACGGACTGTGTCAAATTATAAGGAGTGTCGACCTATTGACATGTACTGACCATAGTCATGGGCTCTGTCAAATTATAAGGAGAATCAAACAATTGACATGTGCTGACAGTAGTCACGGACTGTGTCAAATCATAAGGAGAGTCGAACTATTGACATGTACTGACAGTAGTCACGGACTGTGTCAAACTATAAGGAGTGTCGACCTATTGACATGTACTGACCATAGTCACGGACTGTGTCAAATCATAAGGAGAGTCGAACTATTGACATGTACTGACAGTAGTCACGGACTGTGTCAAATTATAAGTAGGGGTGGGCGAGTACTCGAGTTTTCGAGTATCTGTCGAGTATTTTTTGATACTCGAAGCTCGAGCGAGTACTTGTGACTACTCGTTAAAGTCGAGTCGAGTAGTTATTAAATTAAAATATAGCATTTCTGAAATGTTTTTCATTTATTTAAATCCCATTTCTTTAAATTGTAAAATGTTTTTATTGTGAAATTGATACATTTTAAGACCAAAGAAAGATAGATGTGAAGACGATGAAAATGCTTCTAACGATGCTTCTCAGACAGCACTCTACTGCTGACTGGACTCTTTGTCTTGTCACGCGAGTACGCCCGCACGGTTAGTGGTAGAGTCAACATTGCTACTGATTAATAAAATGATTCATTTGTAGACCTTCATAAACTGGTAAAAAAAATTAAAAGTCAATTATAATTTGACATCTAATTGCATCAAAACAATGATTTAAAACTGATTCAAATAACTTTAGACAAAATAAAGAGCTGTGTTGACATTAGCAGTAAGAATAGTACGGCAGACATAGAAGAGTGATCAATCAGGTTTACCAATGGCTAACCTCAAATTGCCAGAGTAATACCATTGACTTTAGATACTGTATCAATAGTCAATGGTAATACAATTTTATAGTTGTAAGTTGTTTTTCTAATTCAGCATTCACAAAAATATATGTTTATTAATTGATAATAAACATATTTTTCTCTAAAACTGCTTTGATTATAAGACAGACATTGAATTTATTGTTCTTTGTGATCTTTTAAGTCCTAACAAACAGGCTTCATGGCTGTTCACTAAAGCTAGCCTTTACTGAGTTAAGAGACATTCTGCCACTAGCAGACGAGGGAATTAGGTGAATTCCAAAACAGTGAAAATTATATGTACATAGCTTGAGTATTTCGGAGAAGTGAAAATAATTCCTTAACAAAATGAGTGGTGAAGATTTTCTTATCAACAAAGACAAAGGAAGTAGATAGAGTTGAAAATGACAATTTAAATCCATCAATTACATTTAGTGATTCTGATTCAGTTGTAGCATCCAGGTGTCTAGGCTAGGCTTCTGACTCAAAGTAGGCCTAATATGCCAAATATAAAAAACTGTGAATAGGGAAAATCTTTTATTTGGTAACATCTTAAAAGTAAGTGAAACATACAAAAGTGAAAAGTTAAGTAAGTAACTGTAACAGGGGATTTTCTTTTTTTCATTTAATGGTGTTTAGAGGCTAACTTTTCAATCTTTTATTCTGTAGGCTACATTCCTTAATCCATTTTGTTAATAAACCAAGTTTTTAGCTTAAGTTTTTTTTATAATCAGCAATTTAAAAACCAATATTTTTTCCTTCACACAGTTTTTAAGCAAATTAAACTTAGGACTAAGTTAAAGATATCTTTTTGGCCCTAGTAGGATCTAGGCTAATTATTTTAGTATAGTAGGCTAGTATATTTTTATATTTGAGTATAGACTAGTTATTTTAAGGCAATTTTCAATATTTTTATGTTCACGTATTACTCGACTCGACTCGACTCGAAACTCGAGTATTCTCCTTACTACTCGACTCGACTCGACTCGTTCCAAAAATGTGATACTCGCCCACCCCTAATTATAAGGAGTGTTGACCTATTGACATGTACTGACCATAGTCACGGACTGTGTCAAATCATAAGGAGAGTCGAACCATTGACATGTACTGACAGTAGTCACGGACTATGTCAAATTACAAGGAGTGTCGACCTATTGACATGTCCTGACAGTTGTCACGGACTGTGTGAAATTATAAGGAGTGTCAAACTATCGAGGTTCTACTGGAATGAAAAAACTTACATTAGAAACATTCAACTGCAAAATAAAAGGCTTGAAGACATTTTTTAACGCAATAGTTGATTTATTAAATGGTTTTATCTTTAAATTTATACACTTTACTAAATGTTTCATTTCAGCTTAACCATGTTCATTCAGAGAGCTGGGACGATAGAAAAAATTCCGGTAAGCCACCCAGAAATTGTGAAAAAGAGTTTAATAAAGTTTGTCACAATGAGAAGGCCAGCATGCAAGAAATAATTGACTTGGAGAAGTCTTGTAACCCTATCTGTACGAATGGAAATGCCAATTCTTTTCCAAGCTCAAAGTCCACAAAACCTCGCAAGTCTATGGAGGAATCGTGTGAGAAAGGCACATTTTTTTCACGGGATGATATAAAACCCAATGACGCCAATGACACCAACCAACTTAGAGAAGTTAAAATGAAAAAAACAATAGAAATCCGCTTACAGGACCAAAAATGTGAAATAAACCTCATATAAATAAAGTTGAATTAATAACATCGCCAATTTATGTGCCATATAAGGTGTCACAGTTGAATAAAAATATATTAAAAATATATTTAGTGTAAAAGTTTTATTATTTTATCTATTTTAAACTCACATGTTAATTAATAAGGCAGGTAACCCATAACTCACATTTCTAGATTCGTAAGACATGAGATCTTTATTTCCGTAAAATATTCAGTGGAATACATTGCATTCATCAAAATTGTGTTCTTTACTAATATAGGCTATAAGATCTAAGCTGTCCCAGAGATCCTGGGACCATAGCTTGTCCTAGACAATAGTGTGATATTCTTGATGCAATCCATTCCATTTCATTTTTTCAAACCAATAGTTGAGATGTGCACTAAGAAACATTCAAACACACTATATGTGACACTATAGTTAACACTATACAAGAGTGTTTAAGTCTATATGTGAGGTGGAAAGCAAACCACTTGTCAGCAATTTCAGATTTTGAGTTACTAATATTTTCATAATGATCTTTGATCTCATAAGGATTTGGTGAAAATTTCCCATCTCTGTAATTTTTTAATGTTAGAGTAATGGAGGTTTAAACTTTCTCCAAAGAAAAGGGGTATTTTGAGAAAAAAAATCCGTTTAAAAGTTTAAATGGACACAGAACCTATATTTGTTTACATTTACGCCTTGAATTAGGTGTTAATTGAATAGCTGAGGCTGATGATAAACTCTAGATTGGGAAAATAACCATCAACTGCTGTGATCAGTGACAGTGAGAGTGTGTATTCATGGGGAAGAACATAAAAACAGCTGTGTGATTTGCTGACTTATAATAAACCTGATTGTGAAACAGCCAATAGTAAACATTCTTTTCTTAATAGTGAATGTAGGCCTTCAAACTATATTTATCAAGAGTTGTTATAAAAAATAAAAATTTCTCTCTTTTAGTAAATGAAAGTTTTTATCAGCACAAAAACTCAATTGCTGGATTTCAAGTACTTAGACACATATAATACACAGTATCATTAAGGATATTAAACAAACATTCCATGGAAAAAATAAATTCACATATAAATAGAAACCCATTGTAGATCCCTCGATAACCACTAGAATTCAGAAATGACAAGTTCTTGAAGTAATATGAGATGGACTTGTGTGATTCTTCAGAACAGAAAATCAACCCCAAAACCTTTTATCAATCAAAACCTGAGAAAATCAACCTCTTATCAACCCTAATTTATTTAGGGTTGTCATCCATATCAACCCAGCACGGGGATATTACAGAGTATAAGTACAGTAGACTCTCGTTCATCGGAACTAATGTGGCGGACGGCCGCTTCGGATGTCAAAAAATTCCGATGAAGCGGAGTCCGTCGTGAGTCATCATTTCCGCCCGTGCGGTGACCTATCGTGATTGTATTCACTCTTGTTTTTAAGATAACACAAGAGCTTTCATGAAAATAAGGCACTCAAACTTTGAACATGGTAACAATGAACCTATAGGAATAAAAACAACACAGGAAATAAAGGTCCAAAATCTTTATTCTCATATTCCATATTCATATTCCAGCAGTCAACTGACTTCCACGTAACACAGGTGCAGTCGCGACGCAAGACAGACTGAATGACCAGTTTGGGAAGCGGTCGAAGCGGATGTATTGTTCACTTCCTGCCCCCTTCCTCTTTCTATTTTTGTGCGAATACTCCACGGCCTCGTAAATCACATCGATGGGTACAGATTATGGAAAACGCCTGATGACTTTTGATGCAAAATGTGATACTTCACTGTTGTGCGGATAGTATGAATAGAAATTGAAGGCGCTAAAACGGAAAAATTATTTATTTCGTAAGAAAAAAAAATGAATAATGTCCAGATTTTCAGTTCCGATGAAGCGGAGTTCCGATGTCGCCGAGTCCGATGAACGAGAGTGTACTGTATGTGCAAACACATTACACAAATTTTATATCCAAATTTACTAGTTTATTTTCTTTTGCAAAATCTTCAATCATTTGTTAGTCAAAGTACTTGAAATCCAGCAATTTAGTTTTTATGCTGATACAAACTTTCATTTACTAAAAGAGAGAAATTTTTATTTTTATAACAACTCTTGATAAATATAGTTTGAAGGCCTACATTCACTTTGCCATCTTTACCAAGATGATCTTGGTCTTTTGCCTATTAAAGAAGGTAGCTTAATACTTATACAGGATTAAACAGGTCATAGTCCCTAGTCAGCTTCTTTTACAAATTACTCAAAATAAGAATTAGATCCTAGCTAAATGCCCATGCTTTGCCCAATAACTTCATGTAATAATTCTAATTTCAATTTTAAAATTTTGCGAACTCTTTGGCCGTAAACACTTACTTTTGAATCTCTAAGCCAAGACATAAGTTTTAAAAATTAAGAATTCACAGCATCATAGTATTTCAGTGAGAATAATTTATTAATATAAGGGGCCGTCCATAAATTACGTCATCGCTTTTTGGCCATTTTTGGACCCCCCCTCCCTAAAATCATCCTACCATCATGATTTGTCTGACCCCCCCTCCCCTCTCGGAAAAATGACGTCATTATTAACAAACCTCCGTTTTAAGTAAAAATAATGCTTTTTAAACGCTACCTGGATAAACTAAAAAAATTTACCAATCAAATCTGAATATACCTTCAGAAATAAAGCCAAAATTACTTTCTCAATGGAAAAATAAACTATTAAACAACTCTTAACAATAGTCTAATGTATTTTATAGATACTTATTTTATAATAGTTGAGTTGTGTTAGAATTTATCATTGCTTTACTGTTCATGTTTGATATGAAACATTATATTTAAAATGACGTCATATCAAAGCCGACCCCCCCCCCTTGCACATCACCTTACCGTCATTTTCAATCTGCTCCCCCCCTATTTTCAGATAACGTAATTTATGGATGACCCCTAACCATTATTATGGCAATGATATAGATAACGTGCCCTGCAACCAGCACGCACCTCAAAATTATTTATTATAACAACTATTCAATTGTCATGATTGGCCAATCATAGGAAATTAATCAATTATAAGTTGAACAAACAGTGGTGCTTCTAGCAGGTTTTCTGAACAATTGCGACACCAAATTTTAATATCGTAACACAAGGCTATAATTGATTAAACGATTTGTCTACAATCGTTAGCGTCATTTGGTTATCAGTTTAAAATCAAATCCAAAAACAACGTTGTGGAGATAATGATAACAAAGTATATGTATTTTTTATCTCCATGCTTTTCTTCAGGAGGACGTTTTACGTTATTTTATTATTGCCTCGTCGTTTTTGAACATGCCGTTATTTTTACAGAGTCGCTTTGGCCAAAACCTTCATTTTAGACACACATTAATTCTATGATTGGTGGAATGTTCACAGTTTTGTCCTTAATATTTCCTGCCGCATGCATACATTATCACTAATGCAGTTTTTTTTTAAATAAGTACACTCTGTGGTTTAACATGGCCTATTTCATATGAGCAGGTGAATAGGTTTCACTGATGTCCGGAATTTACGCTTTACAGCTGTTAACTTCACAATCAATCAATTTCCTTACCAATGTGATGAACTTTAAGGAATCATACGGCCCTTCCCTTTGAATGGATATTTACTAATTTACTTTGGAAACAACTTCCCGCCAAGCTCTATCCAATGACACCGAAATCATTAAAATCTGTTAAGGTTCCTTGTACAAAAAAGAGTGTCGCATATAAAAAATGTATAGATTACTTCTAGAGCTCACACCAAAATCGAGTTGGGCCGAGTAGTGTAAGTATTTTTATTCCTAATATTAATTTTTTAACTACTCTCTGTTTTAATAAACTTAGTTGCCTTTCAATACAGAAATTGAAATTGAAATCTAAGAATAACTTCATAAATATAAATCTTTCTAAGTTTTCAAGAAACATATTA
The DNA here is from genome assembly GCA_030545055.2 of Neoaliturus tenellus. Lineage (NCBI taxonomy): Eukaryota > Metazoa > Arthropoda > Insecta > Hemiptera > Cicadellidae > Neoaliturus > Neoaliturus tenellus. Next base: position 92,458,089 of record CM061536.1, read on the forward strand.
TGAATGAAAACTCATTTCAACTTTCACTTGTGTTAAATAATTATTTTATGACTATTATATTTTTTTGTTCTTTTCCCCCAACCCTGCTTCGTAGTTCTAAGCTGATCTAAAAATTATCTAAACAAAATTATTGAAAGAAACAATTTAAAATCAATAATAGAAAGGAATATATATATATTTTTACTTTCAATACCAGTTACATATTTTTAAATTAATTTTATTCTTTTAAAATTTTTATTTTTTACAAATTTAATTTAGAAATGGGCACAAATTATGAGTGAAGATATTGCATTTTATTTAGATGATATTTATTTACTTTCAATAGTTCAGCCATAATACAAAAGAATACAAATGTTTACTTAAATTAGTAACAAAAAATGAAGTCTAATTCGGTGGTTGCAGTTCAATAAAACTGGACCAACTGTATTTCCTCCTGGGACTCTTTCCAAGGTCGGAATCAATTTTTGATTGCTGACCCAAACTTAGCAGTAAGTGGTATGGATCTTCCTCGGAAGCAGTGGACTGTTCTCAATCGATTCCGCACTGGAGTGGGAAGATGTAATTATTGGAAATACAAAAATACAAATGGGGAATGACAGAAGACCAGTCATGCGGCTGTGGAGCGGAGTGCCAGACTATGACTCACATAGTCAATGAGTGCCCTTTGAGTGCTTTCCCGGAAGGGCTGATGGGCCTTCATTGTGCAAGTGAAGCTGGGCTGCCCTGGGGTGCCCTGGATTTAGCTTTATAGAGAGATCATAAATCTTTTAGTTTTATTTTAAATTTATTGACGCAGGTGCTTTGCACTGCAGAACATCTTATTTTATTATTATTATTAAGATGGTAGCTGGCTGTGACAGCCTTACGATGTATATATATATCTTATATAATAAAAGAGTGCATTAAAGGGTCTCGAGAGAAAACTACTGAACGGATCGTGGTCGTTTTGGTGTCAATGGATTTCTTATCGTCCCTATATGATAGGAAAAATATGGAGTCCCTTGGAAAATGCTTTATAACTCCGTAAAATGAAAATTAGACCTTATTTAGACCAATCTAAGACGTAAATTTGTCGATTTGTTTACCGCTCCAGGTGATCCAAATCTTGCAATGAAATGTTATACCACTGCTGATTTACAAGGTAGTTTTTGTAAACAAAACGGGCAACCTTAATTCTCAGATAACAAATGAAACAAGGACACTAAGTTTGCAGTTATTTTTAAAGCAGTAAATTACATTTTTAACAGCTGGTGCTTGGACAAAATTTTTGTTGATACACTATAAAGAATGTTTACATCTTATAACCTAGATGGATGAATGAATTTATGTATTTATCTATATTCTTATTTCTATAAGGGTTTCGTCTGTTACGTCCCTTTTTCTCTCGACCTACTGAACCGATTTTTAAGATTGAGGTGTCATTTTAAAGCTTAGGATATACCACAGTGACGAATCGTAATTAAAAAGGTCAGTACCAGGAGGACCGAGCGTTGCTCGGTGAAATATTAGTAAATTTAAATATCAGAATAAACTTTATTGACATTTAATATGCAGTACATAAACAGCTGTTACATTTCTTTTTGAAGTTCTGAATGTACTTCTTGTTTATATATGTTGTTAATTCGTTGCCAACATGGCAACCCATAAGCCCAATGTTAAAATTTTGTAATTTTAAACTTTAATTTTTAGCAAAATTAGATTTTCCCTGGGGGCGAGACCCATCTCAATCGTATTTTTAAGGTAAAACTAAGTTTATTCCAAAATTTGAAGGAAATCGTCGGAGCAGTTTTTGAGATAATTGTGCAAGCAAGCAAACAAGCAAACAAGCAAACATTGCTCGTATAAGAGTATAGGATATTGTTTCGGGCTTCGCCCTCTTCGCCTTTGATTTATTTCTAGAGGGCGCTTTAAAATGTTGACCAACTTTTATTGCAAGTTCTTTAATGTGAAGTGTAATTTAACAGCTGATTACCTTCAGATGAATTTAAAAGCCGGATAGTAAACAAAAATAGATCTATGTCACCATCAACATTAACGTACTGTATGTAAAATGCGCAATTTGCGCACGGGCCACCTTGTTTAAACTTATAAGTTATATTATTATTTGTTTACACATATGTTTTTATATCTTAACCATCAACTAAAGAGGTTTATGTTTTAAAAATAAAAATAAAAACATAAGTTAATCTATTGATTGTAAATACTCATCATGGTATTTTAATACTTTTATTTTTTTATAATTACTTAATTTAGATTCCTAAAATGGTAATGTAGGCTTATATTTCTAGGTGTTTAATAATTAGTTTTTTTCTCACTGATATAAAAAAATGAAGTACAAAAATGTAAAGATGAAGAAATACCATAGATAAAAAAGGATATGAAAATAAAGTGCAAACTAAAGATGAAGAAAAAACATTTTAAATAGTGTTTTAATGGCTGTAAAACCTACAATATTATTGATAGACTTAGAGGACAATGCAAGTCCAGTAGCACTTAGTACACCCAGGGATGTGCTTCTACCATTACGTGATAAACTCAAGTCAGAACTTGAAAGCAACAATTAAATTTCATAAGTCCTGAGCTCAGGGTCTGGTGCTCATAGCGATGGTAGTGGTACCAATACCTAAAGGGGACATTAGACTCTGCGTGGATATAACAAACTTAATGTAAGGAGGCAAAAATTTTTATTGCCAGAGATTGAAGAAATACTTGGTCGGATTGATAAATCTGGGTGTTTGGCAAATTCAATACAAAATCCAGACTCTGGTAAATTAAATTGGACCCTGAATCAACGAAATTATTTATACCAATAAATGGTAAGACAATTGGAAAAGAATAAGTGGAATAATTCAATAGATATAAGTTCAATAGGCCTACTATATTTTTAACCCATTTGATAGTAAGTATTATAAACTATTTATTAACTTATAAACTATTATAGTTATATAACTATATTTTATTGTTCTCATTTCTAAAGAAATGGAAAAATTTAAGTATATCGTCAGGAGTAAATTATTGTGTTTGTTGATTAACAGGAATTTAGCTAATGTATTATGTTGTGAATTATGTTTCATAAATTGTGTGACCATTCAGACTTATAAATCATCATATTCATGAATAATCATAATAAAAATTACCCGTCATTTTTGACGGGCTGTTTGCTAGTAGTTCAATAAAAAATAAATCAAACCTTGGTGAAAATAAACATCAAATTACAAATCCATTATAAATATGTTTCCTAAAGAATGATATTGTTTAGGTTTTATTTTTTAGGGCAGGTTTTCATTATACTGACCTGAACTTTCATAATATGTACCTAACTGAAAAATGTGTAATTAAATGAAAACAAACAATCGTATTGGCCTGTATTTGACATTGATACAGTAATAATAATAGTAATTAACAGTAAAATGGTTATTACATTTCAAAAGATTAACAAAACAATAAAGGTTTATTTTAAAGTTTCAATATTGAAACATAATAATGATCAATATTTTTTTTTTAATCAATGCTCCTACAACTTTTGTTACATTTCCATCAATTTGCATATATTAGACGATCAATTGACCATACTTTGTTTTTGTATGACAGTTATGGAAGATAAGGTTTTTAAATTTACTTTTATTTTATTTGACAATTTTTGTGACTGAACCTTGACCCTCGGCCCCCTTCATCCTATGCGGAACAAAAATTGACTGATAAGATAAGACCTTGGAGTATTTTTCACATTTTTATCGGTTTACCGGAACCTGGCGTAGACATTTCTTTTTACTTTAGGACCCTAAAGCATCATTAGTAATCGCGACCGGCTTGGTTTTAGTTTATTTTGTTGTAAAAAACGACAGGCCGTTGTACTAAATTACCGGTATTAAGATTTTAACATTGGTTTTCAGTACCGGAACTTCTGCCAAGATCCGAGTGCTGAGATTTGACTTACGGTACCAACACATCACTGGTATGTAGGTAAATCTTTTATCAATATCCAAACTAAATTGCTCAACTTCAAGTAATGGGTAAACTAGTAGTAGTTAAATTGCAAGTGCTTTAGGTCCATCTGATTATAAATGTTTAGTAAAAAATTAATAGGTATTTCAAATACTTGACTTTTTCTAGGTAACAGCACAAATAACTGGGGGGCGGGAAGAGGGCCATGAACATTTTCTCATAAGGCGTCAGAAAACCTGGGGCAGCCCCTGTTAGGTATCCCTTGGTTAGTAAGTTTAACTGCTTGTGAAAATTCACTTACCCATTTCATTTGATTTGAAAAATGATTTGATCTTTATGAATCAATGAGGTTGATCATGATGCGGCCAGGGTGTAGGACTACATTTCTACTGGTTTGATAATAGGACAGAAGTCCCGAAACTATGCTATTGTGACTACTACAGTAATAGCCTATTCCCTGTATGTAAATTCACTAAAAACGATTGCTGCAACCATTACGGAAGTTTGCCAACATGTTAAATTATCTATATTTTACAACGATAACTGTGTGCCATATTTTTTGTATTATTATCTTGCACACCTAACGCTATTCAAAAAATTTTAAATATCCGCGTATTGCCGTTTTTATCCCACAAAACATTTCCTAAGAGAAAATTTAAGGATGTTTCTTAATTTTTTTTTTTTAGAGTTGGATTTTATTACCAACATTTTTATTCTATCCTCCCACATATTTCATCAATTCCTACAAAAATACAATGGTCAAAAACTATATCTTTTAGGTTTCTTTTTTTTCGCAAATTTGCCCACTAAAATGGTTGTATTGCTTTTTTACTACTTTCAGATAAAATATAAGGGCAGTATTGTAGTAGTATAGACATTTTATATATTTTCTTGCAATAAATAACTGGTCTATTTAAAAAGCATAAATGTGTAAAAGGCAGGAAATAGGGCTCAGCCTAAATGTAAATGGTAACCTTGAGTTGTCTCATACTGTTTACTATCTAAAATAAACCAAACAGTTGGTGCCAGTAAAATACTGAACTGAAACCGCACAGATAAATTGTGCAACCGACCCATCACTAGTTAAAATAAAACAAAATAAAGATGGGGACCGCTAGCATATAACCTTAAATAGCATTACAAATCCTTTTACTTTCAACAAATCTATATTTTGATTAAAATTATAACAGGATTGCTACAGAATTTTTAGGCCTTTTTTCCTGACTTTTCCTGATCAATTAAAGAGATATTCCTGACTTTTTGAAACCGCGGGGTTTTACAAAAATAAGACTAGTTTTTTATATATTTTTTATTAGGCCTATAAACATTTAAATTTAATTTAGCCTAATTTGTTTCAGTAAAAATTTGCATAGCTCGAGCACTAGGCAAAGAGAATGATCGGCTTTTAAATATCAATATTTATATCCTGCTTGTTTAAATTTCCAACAGTTGAGCTTTGTGTCAAAATAGCCACCCAGCGAAAATTATCGCCAATGTGAACATACACATTTGATTCAATGCTTTTTTCAAAACGGGCGACCACTTACTGCCGGCGTCATCTGTAATTGTACCCAGTGTGAAGTAGCCTGGCGTGTACGGTTTACGTACAGTTTACGAAGCAGCATTTGGTCAATTCTCTAGCACTTCTGGTATTGATGTGAATAGGGGGAGACGGTAAGAAATCGAAAGATTTGAGGTATTTTTTAGTAGTACCTTCTCACATTGAAAAGGAGACTCAGAATATCTGTAACACTGTTAAATAGTTTGACCACTTTTCATTACGATTCAATTAAGTAAAGGAATTTTGAACCGAGATATAAAATTGCTAAAATAAGCAGCTATCAAACCCACCTGATAGTTTCAATGCTGTGGGTCAAGACGGCGATTCGTTCAGTGTTCGTGCGCAATACCAGCATCCGCAGAAACTCAGAGGCCTTTAACTTTTCTTCAGTTGTCGAGTCAGGTATAGCCACTGTCTGCCAGTCGTACAACATGCAGACCTAAAATTATACAAAGAATGTAAAAAGTATTTTTAATGGATCATAATAACCATCCTAGCAAAAGCATGATTAATATAAATCTTTTACACAATCAAATTCTACCAACAATTCCTTAAACTACTTCGCTAAAACTTTATTCCTATTGTTTTTCATGTTAAATTTTAATGATAACCAGACTAAACAAAGTACAAATACTTGTAAGCCTAAAAGAGACTCACTTGATCAATTTTATCTATTGCATGTACAATGCTTTAACACAGTAAAATATTGAATATTTAATATCAATATTTACATTAAAAACTAAGTGACTAAACTTAGATATTATTATATTGATTAACAGCATGTCTACTCAGTCATGAAAAAATAAATTCGGGGACTTTTTGGGAACTTAAATCAGTGACCTTTTCACGACATAATTCCCAGTAACATAAGAATAAAGGGTCAAAAATCAATGAACCTCTGAAAACAAATAATGAGTTTGCTGTTCAGTAGTAAAGACCATTCAGTAATAAAGACCATAAAACTGAATAACTGAAAGAGTTAAGAGCTGTAGCTTAAATATTAAGGTTTATTGAAAAAAAACACTAAAAATTTGCCATACTTAAAAAGTTTATTCCAAAAGCAAAGTTTGATAACTGTAGGCGTAACAACACATGCCTTTATTCCTGATTGGGCCTTGGGCGCTTTTTTGATGTTTGGAAATTATGTTCACTTGCTCATTGGCTGTGTTCAAAAAACTGATATCACAGTCAGCCCTCAGTTAAGGATATCAACATCAACACAAGTACTACTACAACAGATGTAAATCTGTTCTCTCATCAGTGTTATACTTACAATGTCGTGTACGAGATAGTTGATTCTGTCACCCACGCAGTTGTCTATCACAGCCTGTACGATTGGTGTGATCCAATAGTGGGCAAAAGGCTTGAAGAAGGCCTGGCAGTTGAGGATGAGTTTGATGATGAACGCTCGGCAGTTATCGGGCTGTGACGCCGCGACCAGTGCAGATCGTAAATTCACCATCCAAATCGGTGGCTGGGGAAGCTGTTACATGCGACATTAGTGAAAATGAAAATCAAACGTGAATATTTTGACAAAGGCACCAAAAGTAGAACACTATCTTTCAGCAACGGAGCACAATACAGGTAAAACCTTGACTTTCTTACTTGTATCACATTTTTGAAAAATATTATATAGGTTAGTTCCAGAATATTATTGAAACTATGCAATAAATATGTCAAACAAACAATATAATTTTTTCACCACAACCATACTTTCTGCCACAATCGGCTTTTCTAATGCAGTCAATCTTCCTGACACTGCTGATCTTTCTAACATGATCAATTTTTTACTAAGGCCAAGCTTCCTACCGCTATCAACCTTTCTGCCGTGGTTGATGTGTCTGACTCAGACGATGTTTCAACGGCAATCCTCGTCTTTCTGCAACAATGTTGTACGTTTGTTGCTCTGGTCTGGGGGACAAGCCTTTGCAAACATCATTTTTTTTCTTTCAAGGAATTTTTAAGCTCATTTACTGTACCTCATAATGAGGGTAGGAACAGGCTGGAAGTTAAATCGTCCAAAAATCTAAGGTACTGGTTATCGTCTTTATAATTTGATTGACAAGATTATTTTATTAAAAAAAATAGTAGTTTATGTGAAGAGACAATAGAAAAACCGATTATTAAAGCATGTAATATTTATAATTATTTTGGGATATAAGTGTATTTAATAAATTTTTATGGCTTTCATAAACCTACAAAATAAAACATAAATATGGTTTCAGAATATTATAAATTATGTAATAAAAATTATTCTGAGACTGATTCTGAACAGATATTAAGAAAATGCATGGATTTATAACTGACCAGGACTCTTAATAATACATTGTAATCTTGTGGACAAAAGGTTTGAGCGAGTTCTCGGAAATATGTCTAGAGCGGAGACAGCCATGGAGTCATTAATTCCATAGTTACAAGACTGTTTATGATGATAATAGCTTACGTTTATGTGCTAATACTCAAGTTAAGAACTGTTATTTTTCTGGAACATAGCTACACGGTTTTTCCTACAGAGTAGACCAAGTATTCTAGAAGTGGAAATTAACTAACAATTTACCAGAATAAATGCAAAATTATCATAATTAAAACATGTCAAATAATTCCATCTATCTCAAAGATAAAAATCAATAATGGAATAAAAAATTTACTCCAAAATCTCAAATAAAGACAGAGCAACTTTAAAATCTAAGAAAAATCAGAATATCTGTGATGAGGGGTTAATGTAACTTGGTTGTATGATAAAATACCCCCGTCGCAGCAGACCTGCGTACTCAGCGAATTTCCAATGGAATTTCAGATTATTTACTTTTCTTATAAAAAAAAAAAAAAACCATAAGACCAAGTATGTAGGTTTGCTGCCATTGGGTGTTGTTAGTCTTAGTTAATCAATGATTGGTAACTGTAAACACAAAATTGTATCAAGCTCTGGCAATTTTTATTTTCTCCACAAACCCCATGGGGGTGAGTATGTAGGTTTGCTGCCATATGGGTTTTGTAAGCAGGTATAAGTTAAACCTTATCTGGATAGTGTACGAACTGTGTTTTTGGCTTCTGGGGATCTCAAAATGAAAAAGTAACATGGTCCGGGGCTTAGGTCTTACCATGGCTACTACTGTAATAGCCTATTCCCTATAGGGAAATTCGCTAAAAAGAAACTAACCTGCTCTTTGGGACCAGTAACAGGAAAAGTTTCACACAGATGTTTGACAGCAGCACACAATGTTGCCATGCACTCGTGGTTGTTGAGGCAATCTTCCTCTAAATCAAGCCCAGCGGCACTCGCTTTGCCTTCCTCACCCTGGAAATAAGTATTATGAGATACAAAATGACCTTACATGAGTATTTATGATAGTTCAGTTTTACCATTGACTATATACACTAAGATGAATAGACTTCTCATCCAATGCTTTTTGTTTGATACCAAAACTTGGAAAGTTCTTGTAGCCTATGCAGCACCAGATTCACTGCAATCAATGTTTTTATTATTCAGCTGGATTTACAGTGCTGCAAAAACACTTTACCAAAACATAAACATAACCCTCAGTTATAAAATGTTTCATCCTTGGTTGAGAAGAGTGGTAATACTGATCATCTATCATATGTCACTTGTACTTCATGAACGCCGCAGAAGATCGCACCACCCTCAATAGGTTTCAAACACGCCTGTTCATGAAGTCTGTTCATGTTAGTGTATATAGTCAAGGGTTTTTCCTTCTGACATTCATTGTTGCTGTTTTATGCTACAAAGTATTTCATCAACACTGTGTCTTTATCAAGTATCTGTGCACTAGTGTTTTGTCGTAATGTTAAAATTAAACATTCACACACGACACAAAGACGTAAATACCGGTAACACTTATTGCCTTGCATGTGTGAACGTTATAACTTAATGACAAAACATAAAAGTAACTATAAGGAATATCAGAAGGTAAAATTTAGTTACAAGCTACTTAATTTCAACATCTCAGAAGTTGGGCTTAAACTCAAATTATCTTGTGAATCTAAATATTATTGTTTGGTTTGTAGACTCTATCACAAATTGGCTTTAGTTTTGGGATAGATAAGCTAGACCCTATTAGAGCGATGGTGCCAGTGACCACAATGGTAGTTGTGACAGTGTGAATCATGGTTAAAAAGCATCAAAAATCTTTATTTCACTCTTAGTTACCTGCAAAATGTTGCCAACGTTACAGATTTTTCTCTTTGCATTAAAGATTGATCTTCAACAGTGTAGCTGAGCCTTGACACCTGTATTTATCAATTTTGTGAGTTTTAATTGATAAAGATTGATCATTTAGCCGTTGAAGCATTAAGGAATTTAAAATTTCACAAGGTTATGATTTCTTGATTAATAGTTTATTATTTTTGACTGTCTAACTTTGTTATGATGAACTAATATTTCAAGTGTGAAACTGTGTAATATGGTACTGTTACGAAAATATCTATTAGTAACAACACTGCTTTATCCACTTATACAATAGGCTGAGTAATGATAATCTCTATAACTTGACTTGTGTTTCAACACTTCATTTCCAAAACCAAAGAAAAGTTATACAGCAGACCTTTAGAAAGCAGATATGCTTTCACCCCATATGTTGCTTTCACCATATTTTTGGAAGGGCTTCTAGAACGGTTGAGGAGAATTGATGATGATAAAAAATTTAGGAATCATCTTAAAGTATACTTAACTGAAAAAGTACTTTATAATTTTAATGGATTGTGCGAATGATATTGTGCTTTAGTTTAAGTAGTTGTAAGAATCTTGATGCCATTCACTGTACATACTTGTATAATTGATGAATAAAGTTATTTTCAATTCAATTCAATTCAAACTCTCCATCAATCTTTTGTTTACTGTGGCACTAAAAGATGAATGTTTTATCCATTTATTAAAACTTGAAGCTCTTTTTTAAAAGTTTAAAGGTGCGTTGGCCCTGAAGCGATAGTAGCGGAGCGATAGTAAATAAGCGACAGTAGTGCAGCGATAGTAGCTAGTCACATCGTTGCCCCAGAAGTAACTGTTTTAGAATGATTCTAGTTCATTGTTTTGCTGAATTGTGAGTTTTAAGTGTACTATGAGTTTTACGTATATTTTTTTTACCTTTTAGTTGCGGTAGTCTATGGAAAATACTTGTTTGATAGAAATGTTTTTTACACCAAAAGATGGTACAAATGACATATTGCAACTATACAAGAACGCTACTAATAGGCCTGTTTCACATATACCCGGCTGTCGTGTGCCGGCAGTCGTTTAACCGGCTGTTGGGTGAAGCAGCATATGGGGCCGTTCATATTTGCACGACATTTGCCCGACTAGTGTCGTGGTCGGTTAATCACTACCCGGCTGCCGTGGTCTAGTCGAGGGATGCCGGGCGCCCCCTCAGCAAAGGCCGGCTGCCGGTGTCGGGTAAACGGCGCCGGCCTCAGTAGTGGTCAATGTGACTGTTCACATACAACCGGCACCTGTCGTCTGTCGTCCGCCTACAATTTGTTTACTTTTGGTTTAGTTTGGAAGTGTGCAAACTTGTAATTAAGACGGAAGTAGACCTTAAAATACTAATTAGTTTAGTACAAGAGCATTAAGTCTTATGGGACAAGACATCATTCTAAAGTAATTTATTTATTTATTTAAACACTGTCATGAATGCGACTTCCCAGTTGGCCAGACTGAGAAGCCACACTACATGACTGAGGGCGTAGCTCATTAAATGAAAGAGACATGCTAAGATTCAAAACTAAATATAATTAACAGATATTAAAATCAACATAACAAACATAAAATACAATAGTTTCAAACTAATGATAAACAAAAGAACGGAATTCAACTTATACATTATTAAATTTAATGTTAGGGTTAAAGTAGACTGGAACTCCCAAAGAAATAACTCAAACCTTTAAACTAGAAAAAACTTTAAACAAATAATCAATTTTGGATCGGACCCCCCTTAATTTAGAAAACCCCAACTAAATTTGGACTTACCCCGGGCCCTCAGGCCTTGAGCCCCATGGCCCCTCTGACCTAACCCCCCTAAACCTTTACACTCACATCACTGCACTAGACACACTCCCCCGAATCTAAGTCTGCTGACCTATTTAAGCCAGAGCTACCAATAGGTCAGCATAAACAAGCTATTGTTTAATAACAGTTCCAGTCTACTCATACAACATCAAGCTTAAATTTAGCTTAAATACTTCCTCCTTACATTACTGCCTTGACCTTGCCTGAAACTAACAATTTTAAAACCCAACAATCAATAGTTAATAATTAAATAAAACAATATTAATCCAGTTCCCCCCTTACATCCCCCCTTCTTCCGAAGACGATGTCCTCAGCGTCTCATATTAAATTTTAAACACAGTTAATTTCCCTACTTATACATTTTACAAATTAAAATATGGAAAAATTAGGAAGGAAAATTATGGAATGGACAGGACTGACCAAACAATGTCGGTTGGAGTGCTCCCGTTGTGTGGTAGAGCCGTGTGGTCCATCTATCCTCTCCATCTGCGAAGCTGCGAATCTCCAAAAACCGCAAGTGTCAGCATCGAACCCTTGGGTCCCCACCAAGCTTGAAGTTCCTGGATCGTCTGCGTCATAACGTGTATAGATGGTGGGTGTTCTGGCCAGTTGAAGAAATGCCATGAGCCGGATATAATGTTCGTCCTTTGATGTCTGAAACTCGGCCCAGCCACAACAATGATCGCTCCACGAAGGCCACACAAGATGATGATACTGAAGATAATCCTTCTGATGAAGTAGTCATCCAAAAATGAAGTCCAGCAAGAACTGATAGGTTGAATGTAGATCCATGATGTCAAGCAGCCGAAGGATGTCTCTTTGGTCAGTTAAGGAAAAGGAACATTAGTTAAGGGAGGAATTCAGAACATTACAAAAAATTACCAAAAAAAGTTAGAAAAAAACATCTCATTGTAGCCCCTGACAAAATTTACCAATTTAGCATCCCAGATAAAAAATACAACACCATTACAACACCATTGACAATCTAAAACACCATTGACAACACCATTGACAATCTAAAAAATTGCATAGGCAACTTATAGCTAAATAAATACAATAATTTAGAACTTTTTTGTAAAATGTTGTCTTCTCATTTTTGATGTCTTCTATTTCATAAATTGTTTCCTCATAATATTTTGATGCAATGTAAATTCTTATATTTTATCTTCAAGATATTCTTTTACACTATAGTAGCACTTTAGTGGAATCATTTTAGTGTTGAACCCCAAAAAAATTGCAACACGAGCGATTTTTTTTTAAATGATAGCTAAGAGTGCCCTTATTAACCCCTCAAAAATCGCCATTAATCGCACCTTGGGAAGATGCCCAAAAATTCAAAATGGCCGCCAAGATTGCTGCCAAAATATATATTTTAGCTTATATCTCGAAAACGGTTAGTTTTATCAAAAATCTTTATTTTAGCAAAAATGTAGCTCTTTTAATGCCGATCAGTTTTCATATTTACATTTTGTATGTCAGACGTACGGTATGGCCGCAATTTGACGAGCTGTAATTCATTAAAATCTGCCTTTTTAGCGAATTTCCCTTTAGTGAAATTAAGCTATTACCGTAGGTCTCATAATAAGACTCAAGACCGGGACCATCATAACTTTTCATTTTGGGGCCCTTAGAAGCCAAAAACAACATTCTTTTGAAGTTTTAGATATACACATATATATATATATATCCATATATATATTTATCTATATATCTATGTATCTGTAAGCACGATAGCAGTCACAAAAATGGTCCGATCATAATGAAATTTGGTATGGAGGTGTAAAGTGGTAATTATTCGGAGTATTTCGAAAATCAGCCCGATCGGGTTATTGGAAGGGGGTTAAGGGGGATTTTACCCCTCAAAATTGATTTTTAGCGAATTTCCCATAGGGAATAAGCTATTACAGTAGGTCTCATGGTAAGACCTAAGCCCGGGACCATGTTACTTTTTCGTTTTAAGGTGCCCAGAGACCAAAAATAATAGTCATAAAATTTTTATATTTATATATATGTATATTTATATGTATATATTTATATATACATATATGTATGTGTCCCTAGGCACGATAACTCTCGTAAAAACGGTCCGATCGACACCAAATTTGGTAGAGATGTGTAATCCTACGTTTATTCGGATGAGTTCGTAAACCAGACATATTGACCTACCGGAAGGGGTAGTTTTGGGGGGTTTTGTACCCCAAAAATGGGTTTTTTGCATTTTTCATAAGTAATTTTTAAAAATTTTAAATTTTTATTTTGACCATTGGATTTAGCTCAAAAAAACACACAATTTAGTATTTTGAAGGTTTGCTCTATCTCCATTGGTTACCGAGATATTAAAAAGTCTAAAGACAGTACATTGTATTTTGAGGCTCCAATGTTAATCTTATGGAGAATTGAGATTTGTTAATATTTCACTTATTAAGCAATATTTTTGGACGAAACTTGGTATTTATCTTCATTTGGTTGAGATTAATCCATTTAAGGTAAAAAATATCGGTTTTAGCGAATTTCCCTATAGGGAATACGCTATTACGGTTGTAGCCATGGTAAGACCTAAGCCCGGGACCATGATACTTTTTTGTTTTGAGGTCCCCAGAAGCCAAAAACACCGTCCGTTCATTTTCATATATATGTATATATATATGTATATATATATATATATATATATATATATATATATATATAAGTAGATAGTACTATGGGGTTCCTAGGACACTTTTGGGGACAATCAAAAATCAAACAAATTTCACAGTTTTTTAATACAATTATGCAATATTTTTGCCATTTTTTGGCCAATTTGTAGTCTAACATTATTCTAATTTTTATGAAAAATATGCAAATTTCATGAAATTTTTTACAAATATGCCTAAATTTACATAAAATTGTCTTCAGAATAAAAATTTTTCTAAAACAAGTAAAATTTTGTCGAATACTGAATAATTATTCAAATTAAACTAGAATAGTTTCTTTATCATCAAATGTTTTAATGTTTGTAATAATTAAATGTAAATCTTTCTTATTCTATTCTTTAACTGTTTTAATGAATGAATATTTTAAGTTCTATTAAAAAAAAATTTTCAAATTTTATATATTTTTTTTGAAATCTGAAATTATCATGGTCCCAGGTCAAAATATATACTAATTATAGTAATTATTGTGCAAATTTAATAAAATAAACCTATTTAGTTCATAAACTACGATTTCAGTTGTTAAATAATGAGTCTTGTAGAATATATTGGTTGAGAACATTCTCTTATCACTCTTATCTCTCTTATCTGACCGTTAAAATAATACTTCCTGTCACAAACTCCAATACTTTAAACTACGAGGGTCGTCCACAAAGTAACCGCCGTTTGAGCGTGGTGCGATAAGTAGTGGGGGTAGCGCCGCCATTCTTACATCGGCGTGCGCAGCCGTTCAGTACGCTTCTAGCTGTGCAAGAGAGAGCATCGTACGATCGCGCGTTCTTTTGTTATAACGTAAAAACATGAGCGCTGCAATAGAAAGTCCCGCCAAGTACGTAGTGCGTGGTGTAGTAAGATTTCGGTGGTCAAAAAGTTAAACAGCCACTGAAATTCATCGTTAATTGAGTGCGGGGTATTGCTTAAACATTGTGAGCAGAGAAGGTTGTCCGTCAATGGGTTCGTTTTTTGTACACAAAAACGAGCATCATGGTTTTCTGACATCTGGCGTTGTGTTCGTCCATGACTGTGTAAGGGCAGGCGTTGTCGTGAACAAACACTACGCCAGAAAACCACGATGTCAAAAACAAAAAAATCCATTGACGGACAACACCTTTGGTTATAATGTTTAAGTCATACCCCGCACTCAATTAACGATGAATTTCAGTGGCTGTTTAACTTTTTGACCACCGATATCTTACTACACCACGCACTACGTACTTGGCGGGACTTTCTATTGCAGCGCTCATGTTTTTACGTTATAACAAAAGAACGCGCGATCGTACGAGGCTCTCTCTTGCACAACTAGAAGCGTACTGAACGGCTGCGCACGCCGATGTAAGAATGGCGGCGCTACCCCCACTAATTATCGCGCCACGCTCAAACGGCGGTTACTTTGTGGACGACCCTCGTATTATAACTTTATTAATAATTAAGTTATCTTTAATCTGAAAATTGTATTGAATTTAATATTTTTTTCTCTTTGATATAATACCTCACAACTTAGGTTTTAAATGAGATATAAGTTTTTTTGTTGTTTCTTAAATTCATTAATATGTTAATTGATTTATTTGTAAAAGTATTTGAAACAAATGTTTAATTGGTTGATTTATGATGGGCTATAATGTATTAATAGGATTAAAAATGATATTTATTTAGTATAGGCAATTGTTGCACTATCTAGTGGAATAGTCATGAACTACTAGCGCTTCAACTGATAAACCCATGCAGTCTTATCACTCAACGGAAGTCTGGTTAGCTCATTGCTAACGTTCAAGTCTCATATGCCTGAGGTTCCGAGTTCAAATCTCGAAACTTCGGGCATAATTTATTGAGGACATAGTTGAAGTCCAGTGGTTGGTGGAAGGTCTTTATCCGAGTGGCCATAGGATAATGACTGTGAAACAAGCCGTGTGACAAGATACTATGGTGGGTGCACCCTTTGCCTCATCCATTTCATCCTTCATAATCACCAATCCATTTCCATTAACCACCAATCTATTTCCATTAATCATTTCAATCAATCGCCTATCGTCCATCCCATTAATACAACATTACACTTACAACACCGCACACTAAAAAATTCAAATAATACACTCTCCTCCACCTAGCACAAAAAAATCTAAAAATCAAATAATTCAATAGAACCTGAAATGATGCCCCTGGGGACATAAAAACCTGGAATGTGGCAGTGATGGGTTCAAATTCAAAAATACAAAATATCATAAAAGCTAGGTGGTAGTGACGAGTAACTAAGGCGCCTATTCTGAAAACACGCACACTTACAACACTACACAAAATACACCATCATATCCATTCATTTTGTTTTATTTTTGTAAATTTAAAGCTTTTTTAAAACAAGTAAATTTTAATATCTGATTTTTAAGAATATAGATTAATTTATTTCAATTATATCATTTTTGATTATATTATATTCAAGTAATTTTTCAGATACAATAATAATATAACAATTTGTTTTACTAGTAGCTACTATATCATAATCAAAATCTGCATTAATAATAATATCATTTTTTGAACTTGAAATATTTGTTGGATTTTTTGTAGTATCAATTACATAAATTGGTCTATTTTCTAGAAATTCTGTTGGATTATAATACATTTTACTACTATTATAATAAACTTTTTTATAATCTTGATACATTTCATACATAATTCTAAATTTTTCATTGAATATGTCAAAGTTTTCCAATTCATCAGGGTAATAATGACCATTTAGTTTTACTCTTATATTTTTTATATACATACTATCAAATTTAGAAGTATCATATAACTGATCATTTGTTCTTGATTTTTGAAATCCAATTATAATAAATTTTGGATTATAAATATTTCTATAGATATTTGTTATATCCAAACTTAAATTCTTTCCTGTAATATTTTTTTGTTCAATGCATTGCCAATGATTAAAATGAAAATTTACTTTTTCAAATTTGCTTAGTTCATTAATTAATTGAATTTTACTTGTTGTTTTGTATTCAATTATAGGAACTCTAATAAAAAATTCATCAACTGTTATTTTACCTTCAGCTGGTAATGTTGCATTATCATAAGTTCCATCAGCCTTTTTAGTTTTCCATCTAAAAATTGCATCATTATCTTGTGATCTAATAAATGTTATATTAAAACCTCCTTTGTATATTGGAATATTTACATTTTCAAAATATCCTAATCCAAAATGAGATAAATTACCAATTGCTTCAAATGCTTTACTAAAATTTGATTCAAAACCATTATTAATTTGATTTATTTCTGATTTTGAATAAGTTATAGTACCTTTAATTGTACTTAATAGACCAGGATATTCAATTTCATCAATCAATTTATTATGTTTTCTAACTTCAATTTTTGAAAATAAAAATGGAACAAAATTATCATTTAATTTTATATTAGCACCATTATCATATGCAGTTCCATCAGATTTAGTCAATTTACCAGATATATAAAATTGAAATTTAGAAGTACAAAATCCATCTCCAAAATCTATATTAAATTAAGTTTTTTTATTAGGTTCATTTAAATGTAATTTAGATAATGGATAGAAATTTTTGTATTCAGCTCTTTCAATATCATTTATATATTTTTTGTAATCAGCCATTTATTAAGGATAATTTTTTAAATCAAAAGCTTTTTTAAAACAAGTAAAATTTTCATAATTTAATTTTTATGATTTTATAATGTCAAATTTTATTTATGTATCAATTTCATTTTTACTTTTAAAATACTCAATTTCTGTAGCATGATCAAGTATAAATTTTGCTGATATTTTTTTATGTTCTAAAATTAATTCCCAATTTAATGTAAAAGCATAATCATGAATGAAATATTCAGTTAAATCTTGATATTTACAAATCAAATCAATATAATCTTTTAGTTGATAATTTATGAATTCAGTAATAAAATCTATAGTTAAATTTTGATGTTGAGCAATTTTTTGCCAATTTAATTTATTTTGAAACAATCTCATCATATTAATACTCAATTCATATTTTTCAGAAATATCATCCCAATCATCTTTGTTTAATTGATTTTGGTTTCTGATAATGAATAAATCAAATGAACTGTATAGAGCCATTTATTAGGGAGAAAATTTTGTAAAACAACTTTTCTTTGAATTACAAATACAACATTTTGATTTAATTATATTTATATTTTTTAATTTTATTATCTGAATATCTTTAGAATTAGTTTTTTGTTTACATTTAAGACAATAAATCAACTCCATTTATATAAAATAAATTATTGTAATTTATCTATATCTCCTTTAATTAGTATTATTTCTGCATTTAATTCTTTTATTGATTTATTGACTCCATCAAATAGAAATTTTAGTTCTTTTTCTAATTTTTCTTCTAAATTTTCAACATGTTTTCCAATATTAATTAAAAATTCTAAAATTTTATTTAAATCTTTTTTAGTTTCTGAATAATCACTGCCAATTTCAATAATTGAATCTAAAACTTCATCTAATTCTGACTTAACTATAACATCATATTTATTTATACTTGGTTTTACATTAACAATTCTTTTACCATTAATATTTATATAATTTTTTGATAAACCAATAGCATTTACTAAATTTTCAGTCTTTTTTACATGACTTTTAAAACTTTTACTAAAATTATTAAAAAATGTATTTAATTTGGAATTTATATAATCTTCTTTAATATTAATTGGATGTTTTTTCTGTCTTCCAAACAGATCAAATATATTTTGTGAATCCATATTTATTAAGGATTAATTTATTTATTATGTTATCAAATTTTTTATTTTTATTTAATTCATTTAATATAAAAATACATAAATGACCACAAATTGGTGGATCATTATAATTTTGAATTTGATTATCATTATAAAATATATTATCTTTTCCTAAATATTTAACTAATTCTATTGGTGGTTTATTAACTATATTTCCATATGAATCAAAATAATATTTAATTTTATCTTTTTTATAATAACAAACCCAATGAGTTCCATTTCCATCAAATGAATCTAAATTTATAATTCCACATTCAAATTTATTAACTTTATTAGGTAATATATCTCTCATAAATACACCTCTAAAATATTTTATATTTTTACACAATTTTTCTAATTCACCTAATGTTAGTGGTTCAAAATTTTTTTATAATTTTGTTTCATATATTTTAATGTTTTTTTATCTAAACCAGATCCTTCTACATTTTTTAATTCATGATCTAACCAATCAACAAAATTTCTAAATTTAGGAATTATAGATTCTTTTACTACTTTTGCTCCCTTTCTAACATTTGGTGTATAATTTTTAACTATAGGTATATTATCAGCAAAATCTAAAATTTCTTTTAGTAATCCACCATTTTTTATTTCTTTTAATTGATTATATGAAAATTCAAATCTTAATCCTTTATTTAATTTTTTATGTTTATTTAGTTTATTAATTTGTCTTTTAGATAATAATATAATATCTTTTCCATTTTCATTAAATTGATCAATATTAAATTGAATTATAACTGATCTTTTATTTTTAAATGCTAATTTTATTTTTGATTTTTGATTATCTGTCAAGTTTATATTTGTTTTTTCCATTTATTAAGAAAAAAATTTATAGTTTTTTTATAATATAGATTAACTTAATTAATGAAAAATTTTATTAAAATTTTAATCCTACTTCTAAACCCATACCAAATTTTCTTTTCATCCACATAGCACCTGATGTTGGTAATGCAACTAATCTTTCACCAATTCCATAATCATTTGATGTTACTATATCCCATGCTTTATCTTGTAAAATTTTATCAGCTATTTCATTTCTAGATTTTGTATCTTTATGATCTCTATAAAATAAATCATGTTCTTTAGCAGCTTTATCTAAATCATTTATTCCAGGATCACCTCTTTTTACTCTTTTATTTAATTTAGTTCCAGGCCCTAGATATTGATAACCAGGTACATGTAATTCAAAAGGTAAATTATTTATAACATCATTTAAAATACCTGATCCATCTTTTAATAATGGTGATGAAATATTTGCCAAAATTCTTTTTAAATACTTAATTCCTTCAGGTTTTTCAATTAATTCATCTAATTTATTTGATATAAAGTCTTTAATTGCTTTCTTTTCATTTAAAAAATTATTATTACCAGCTTTTTCTTGTGCATATATATAATTAATAATATTATCTAATTTATTTAAATCATCTATAAATCTATATTCAATTTTATTTTCTGTATATTGTCTGATTCCTGAACCTTCAATTTCCCCTTTTAATTCCCAAATATGTTTAATTAAATTAATATATTTATCACCTTTACTAGATTTTGGTTTTTTACTATTTGGATCATTATTTTTATAAATTGAATTAGTTTCCCATAAAATCTTTGAATAATTATTTAAATCATCTTGTGTATATAAATTATTATCTGGTTTCTTTTCATAAGTTAACAATCTCCATAATCCATGTGTTCCATTATATTTTTTATCATCAATTATTAAATCATCATTATCAATTACAGTTATTTTATCACCAATCATAAATGATTTTTTATG
Organism: Neoaliturus tenellus; assembly: GCA_030545055.2. NCBI lineage: Eukaryota > Metazoa > Arthropoda > Insecta > Hemiptera > Cicadellidae > Neoaliturus > Neoaliturus tenellus. The sequence goes on from CM061536.1 coordinate 92,478,848, forward strand.
TTTATTCCAATATAAACCAAATTTATCATCTTTTGTTCTTGGTAAATATTTTTGTGCTAATGGACCAATAATTTTATCTAATGTTTGAGGTGAAATTAAGTTTGGGTCAATAAATGTCGATTCTTCTTGAATTATTGGCTGTCTGATTGGTCTAAATGGAGTACTTGAAGGTAAATTTAATTCTTCAGTTTCTGGTATTGATATATTAGCAAAATTATTAACAACAGGTACCAATTCCATTAGGTTTTTATTTTCATTTAAGACTTCACCAATTTTATTTTCAACTTTACCAATCGCTGATGTTATAGGTTCATATGCTTTTTGTTTAATTTTTTCATAATTATCTTCAATTTTAATTTGATTTTTAAATTCTTTTATTAATTTTTTCTCAATATCATCTAATTTTTTAGCTTCATTAACAGAGATATCTTATCCATTTATTACAAAGAAAAATTTAGGTTCAACACAAATCATGTTAACATAAACACAAATCATGTTAACACAAAAACAAATCATGTTAACACAAACACAAATCATATTAACACAAAACATAAATCATGTTAACACAAACACAAATCATGTTAACATAAACATAAATCATGTTAACACAAATACAAATCATGTTAAACACAATTTATTTTACTTTATTTCTGTAATTTTCATTAAATATATAAATACTAATGAAATAAATAATACTAATAAAATAAATATTCTATCAATTATTGACTCAAATATACAACAAGCCATTATCATTATTTAATATCAGAAAAAATTTTCATATATTTTCCATCATTTGATTTTTTCAATAAATTAATAGTTAAAAATCCATAGTCTTCTTTCCAACAATCATTACAAATAGTTTTAAATTTATCAAATTTCATATCTGATCCAACAAAATTATTATATATTTTTTTCATATAATATTCATTTTGTTTAAAAATGCATAACATATTTAAATTATTTCTAATTAATTGCATATCAACTTTTGAATAACATTGTGATAAATAAATACATGACATATTTTTATGTCTACCCATTATAAAATATTCTTTAATTTTATCTTGTTTTTCTAAAATACAATCATCAAAAACTACTAATGAATTTGGTTTACATTCATTTAGTGGAATCACATCATCACATGAAAAATGAGAAATTTGTTTATTAATATTTGATTGTATATTTTTAAATCTTTTTTGTAATAATTTATAAGATGGTTGTTCTAATGATTTACTAAAAATATATAAATTTGAATATGGAATTAATCTTTTGTAAATAAAATTTAATAATAATGTAGTTTTACCAGATCCACTTGTTCCTATAATTAATAATCTAATAGGTTGATCATTTTTATTATTTTTATCATATGATTCTAATTTTATATTATCTTTTTTTTCTAAAAATTTCTCCATTTAAATAAGATGAAATTATTTAAAATAATTGGTCATTCATCCAAACTAGAATTAAGATTAGAACATCCAATACATTTAGATGGAAAATATAGTATTGGTTTAAGTGGATTTTATTCAGATAATTTTATATCAAATATACCAAATGATTATAAAAACTGTTATGGATATTCTATTAAAGATGAAGATGATAAAATTATAGATCAATATTTTGATATAAATAAAGGAAATTATACAATTGAAGAATTAAAAAATATTTTTATTAATAGTTTAATAGAATTTAAAAAGAAAATTAATAAATTTGATGAAAATGATTTTATACTGAAAAATGATGGACCATATATTATAATAAAATCTCCTGTTAAAATTATAGTTACAACAATTATAATTGATTTATTAGGGTTAAATAATAAAATAATTGAACCAAATGTATTAACAAAAGGAATAAAACTACCAAAAATTAGACCTTTTGATGTTATTGAAATACATTGTAATTTAGTTGATCCTAGTTTTGAAAATCATAAAGATCATTCACATTTACATAAAGAATCAGAAATTATATATTCATTTTATCCAAATGTTGAATATGGATCAAAAATTAGTGAAAAACCAAATGAAATTGATTATATTCCTTTAAAAAATATAAATAAAATTCAAAATATTGTAATATCTATTCAAGATAGTGATGGAAATCTAATAAATAATGAAAATATTAAAAGTATTGTATATTTAAGATTAAAACAAAATTTGTAATATAAAATTTGTCTACATAAATAATAAAACAATTGATTTAATTACAATAATTTTATATTTAATAATAAATTAATTGTATTTAGTAAACAAAATAATCCTTGGTTTAAAGTAAAAGATATTTGTAATATTTTAAAATATAAAAATTCTAGAAAAGTTTTAATTGATAATGTAAAAGAAAAATATATAAAACTTAAAAAATATCAAGTGTAACCAACAGTTACACTTACATAATGATGATAAATTAATTTACATAAAAATTATAGGTGTCACAAATTAAGACACCCTAGAAATTGATGTACAAACATGTTTTCAGATGCCCTAAAACAGGGCGTCAATAAAATAGATAATAAAACAATATTTATTAATGAATCTGGTTTATATTCATTAATTTTAAAATCAAAAAAGGTAGATAAACAATAAGGATAAATATAGATGGTGATAAATTAAAATTCATAGATTTTTTAGAGGGGACAATTTGTCCCCCCTATCATATAATGAAAAACGTACAAAACTTATTAAAATTAGGTAGGACCCAAAATGGGTCCCACATAAATTATAATATTTATTTTAAAAAGTTTTAAAGGAGGTAACCTTATTATACAATAAAAACTTAAGGGTAACAAAACGTTACCCTCCTTAAACATTCAAAAGATATTTATAAAGATAATAAATTATATACAAATTTGAGACCCGTCTTAAAGACGGGTCTTACTTATAATGATAATAAAGTAAAATTTATAGATATTTTTAGGGGAGGCGATCTGTCCCCCCTATCATATAATGAAAAACATACTATTTTTATTAAAAAAATTTTGTTTATATTTATTAATTTTAAAATTAAAAAAGAATCAAAAAATTTAAAAATAGATTAATAAATATTTTAAATGAAAGAATCAAAACAAATAATTAAACATAAAAATTTAATAATAAATTATTAAATATATTTAAATTTATTAAAGAAAATATTTAAAAATATACATAAATTATAGTATAAATTCAATATCATATGGTTATAAATTATTAATATAATTTTGATCATTTTCTTTAAAACTTTCTTTAACATAATTTTTTATTATATTTATAAATGGTTCTATTATAAAATTAAACTTATAATGATATACAAAATAATTTTTATATTTAAAAAGATATATTAAAAATTTATTTGATATTTTAGTTTTAAATAAATATAATTTTATATCAAAATCATTATTTATTAATTCTTTTGGAACAATTAAAATTTCCATTTATTTATAATTTTTTTTATACCCCCAAGGTAATGTATCAATTTTATTTTCACAAATAAATCTTTTGTCATCTCTATTACTTAAAGCTAATTTATTTATTGTAATTGTATATAGTTCATGTTTAAAACTTCTAATACAAGTCATTTCTCTATATTGTTCTTGATCATCAAATAAACATTTCTTAAAATCATCCATATGTAATGTTTTATCAACAACACTTTTCTTAATTCCTTTACATTTTACAGGATTTTTATTATTAAATTCATAACTATATAATTTTGATCTTAAACCACAATATTCTTCTAATATTTCACCATTTAACTCATCTTTAAATTTACCAATTATTTTTTTATTCTTTTCACTATAGCATTCATGTTCTTTCTTATAATCACTTGTATCAAATTCATTAATATTTTCTTTAATAATTTTATATGGATCCTTTTTAAACTCTATAAAATAACTGTCTGTGTCCATATATAATAACCTTATATTTGGATCAAACTTCTTTAATTTTTCATAATAAAATTGATACATATGTAATTTTGATAAATCAAGTACTGAAAATCCTATATAGATTGGTTTATCAAACTTAACCTTTTCTTTTATCATATGTGAAGCAATACAGTCTTTATCAAATATACTAAATGTTTTAAAATTAGGTTTTTTTGCTTGTTTTAATGAAAACTTTTCGTCACCTAATTTAATATCACATCTATTTCTAACATTTTCCATAGTTTTTCCAAAAACACTATTATTCATCAATTTAAAAAAGTCTTTTTCAAAATCTGATGTTGATTTGGATCTAAATTTGGTATTTAATTCAATATATTTTTTCATATAATCATCTTGATCAAATGCTATAAAGCCGCGGTCCGACTAGGCTGGTTACTTGCCGCTAGTAAATATCCGCTGGTGATATTGCTAGCAACCAGCCTAGTCTGATCCAGAACTAGCGGCTGGTAAAGCCGCGGTCCGACTAGGCTGGTTACCAGCCGCTAATTACTAGCCGCTAGTAAATATCGCCATCAGCTAGCGGATCTGAAGGGTTCACATTTAAAGTAAACCAGCCGCCAGTACAGTTGCTGCTAGTACTATTGGATGAACGTTTTGACTTGAAAACATTGTGTGTCATCGGCTCCCGCGCCACTCTTCTTCGACTTTTTTACTTTGTAAACTTCAAGTCTGTATGTATCACGCAGACTTTTAATTTTTTTCTTCAATGCGGGCAAACTTGCGCTTAATCCTTGTTCATCAAGCCGTTGAAGTAACTCTTCATAAGCTGAGTCTTTGGCATTTTTGTTTATGTAGTCTGCATTCGAAACATCCCACAAGCAAGGATAATTTTGCAAAATGTCTAAAAATGTTATAACTTATTTACCCGACCACTTGATGCTGTCCACCATATTCACCGTCAATTGCGAAAAAGTACAAAATAAAAACACTGCAAACACTGACACAGCGGACAAAACTAGACAGGTTAATTCGCCAGCCGCTTGTATGAGCTACTAGCCACTAGCCTAGGGGTTCACATTGGCTGGTTGGCGCCAGCGAAGTGATCACGTGACTGCCAGCGGATGGTACTAGCGCTAAAAAGTTAAACATGACCAGCTTGCGACTTCGGCTAGTAAACACTAGCCCGCTGGCATTTACCAGCCGCTAGTTCTGGATCAGACTAGGCTGGTTGCTAGCAATATCACCAGCGGATATTTACTAGCGGCTAGTAACCAGCCTAGTCGGACCGCGGCTTAAATGCCAGCGGGCTAGTGTTTACTAGCCGAAGTCGCAAGCTGGTCATGTTTAACTTTTTAGCGCTAGTACCATCCGCTGGCAGTCACGTGATCACTTCGCTGGCGCCAACCAGCCAATGTGAACCCCTAGGCTAGTGGCTAGTAGCTCATACAAGCGGCTGGCGAATTAACCTGTCTAGTTTTGTGCGCTGTGTCAGTGTTTGCAGTGTTTTTATTTTGTACTTTTTCGCAATTGACGGTGAATATGGTGGACAGCATCAAGTGGTCGGGTAAATAAGTTATAACATTTTTAGACATTTTGCAAAATTATCCTTGCTTGTGGGATGTTTCGAATGCAGACTACATAAACAAAAATGCCAAAGACTCAGCTTATGAAGAGTTACTTCAACGGCTTGATGAACAAGGATTAAGCGCAAGTTTGCCCGCATTGAAGAAAAAAATTAAAAGTCTGCGTGATACATACAGACTTGAAGTTTACAAAGTAAAAAAGTCGAAGAAGAGTGGCGCGGGAGCCGATGACACACAATGTTTTCAAGTCAAAACGTTCATCCAATAGTACTAGCAGCAACTGTACTGGCGGCTGGTTTACTTTAAATGTGAACCCTTCAGATCCGCTAGCTGATGGCGATATTTACTAGCGGCTAGTAATTAGCGGCTGGTAACCAGCCTAGTCGGACCGCGGCTTAACTCTATTAACTTTCTTTAATTTTAATCCTTTTTGTAGATAATATTTTAAGTTTCTTGAATGAATAACATAATCTTTTTTATCAAATAATGTTGTGCAAAGTTTATTATTATAATGTTCAGGTGCTAATGGTAAATCTTTATGATCATCATGTAATTCAATAGGATATTCTAAATCAACATCTAATATATATCCATATTCAGCATTTTCATCTAATTCTAATATTGTTTCTTCCCATTCATTTAATGTATATGTATTAGGATTCATCCATGTTATATCTTTATAAGGTAATTTTTGACTTAAAGCCCATCCATATAGATTATTTGCATCTATATATAACATATAATTTTCAGGTTTTGTTTTATCATAATTTTTTGTATATTTATTGTTTGCTTTACAATATCTAGTTATACATTGTGAAATACCACCTCTAATACCTTTTTCAATCATTAAATACATATTATAATCACTTATTAATTCTAGTTTAATTTTTGTTAATTTTAACATAGAATCCCAAGCTAATGATGGTGATGTTAGATAATGTGCTGGATCTAATTGATAATTTTTCAAACAAACAGATCTAAAATTTTCAAATATACCAGCTAATAATAATACATCCTGAATATTATACAAATCTGAATAATTACCTAATGTTTTTATTTTTAATTTATTCCAAACTTTTATATAATGTTTATAATCATCATCACTTATATTTTCATTAGTTAAACAACTATAAAATTGATCTTTTTCTAATATTTTATCATAGTTTAATTTTTCGACATTATCAATAAATTCATATGGAAATACACCTTTAGAAGTTAATATTTTTAAAGTTTCATTATCATATTCAATTTTATCATTTTCTTTTATAAATTTATTTATATGCTTAAATTCTTTAAGATTTTTAGCTAATTTTTCAATTGATGTAGCCATAAATCTAAATGTATCTACAAATGAGAATTTTATAAATTTTCTAGGTTTATCACCTTCAAATTCATAACCATAACCAGAATTTACTGAATAGTTTATATATTTTTCATCTGTATTAGCTAACAAATCAATTTTACCATATTTTTAGCTAATTCTTTTATAAACAAATGTGTATCATAATTTGAACTATTATGACAGAATATAGGAATACTTTGAGGGAATTTTAGATTTAAATTACAATTTAAATGTGCAGCACCCCTAAATTCTCCTGTTAAATGGCAATGATCTCTTACTTTTATTCTTTTATCATCATCAAAACCACTATTTTTACAAATATGACAAATATTAGTTTTTTTATAATTAATTTCTTCTTCATTAGTTAAATTCATAGGCTTTTTATTTTTTGAATTATATTGTTTGGCTATATATTTTGAAATTTCATCTAAATATTCAAATAATTTATTTGGTACATTTATTAATTCTTCTTCATTTTTTGCTATATAACAAATAGGTTTATACATTTTATTAGTTACTCTAGATACTAAATAGATTGTAAATCCATATGGTATATGTTTTTGAATTTTATTTGTATATGAGCAATTTGGATTATTTTTACAATTATCAATCTTTTCTAATATACTTTCAAAATCCATATAAATTACATATGGATGTTCAAACTTTTTGTAATAGTTTTTAAAACTTACTTTTTGACCAGGAAATGGCATTATAGGTCTACAAGGTTCTAATGATTTACATATTTCTAAATGATTATTCAAGTCTTTATTTTTGTAGAAATGAGTCAAACATCTTCTACAAATATATTTTTTTGTTTTATGTTTTGATAATTGAGAATATACCAATTTATTTAAATCTGTTATTAATATATAATGACAATTATTACCAATTTTATAATATAATAAATCAATTTCTAATTTTACATTATAATATTCAGATATTTGTAATGGCACTATTTTTTTATCTTCATCAATTCTATAAATATTTATTGACATTGATGGATAGTTATATTTAGAGTCAAACGATCTTTTTTCAAATAATTTAATATCTTTTAATGTTATTGGATAATCAAAACCTTTAAAAATATCATCATTTATATATTTTTGATATTGTTTAACTCTTTCAGCATGTTCATTTGGTTTATCAATAGCACATCTAATTGCATAAATAAAACAATATTCATCTTTATTTTTAAAATTTACACAACATTTTTTATTCTTAATTTCATTTGGTAATTCTATATATGATCCAGCATTTAATGAATTATTTTTAGATAATTTTAGATTTAATTCAACACATCTTTTTAATGACCAACCAGAGCCTTTTGATGGTTGATTTAGTTGTTCTCTAACTATTAATTTCTTAAATTGATCATCAATAAAATCATCTATATTTAAAATATCTGAACTTTTTATGCAAAAATACATATTACTATTTTGAATTTCACCATTTATTAATTTTCTTTCATATTCACATTCTAAAGCCATTTGTCCTTTAATATTTTTAAATTTTTGTTTTTCTATCAATTTTTTTATTTCATTTCTTTGAGTTTCTAAATAATCATTAATATCTAAATCATCATTTGAATTTGTTAAAATATAATCTTGAAAATATCCTTTTAATGATGAAGCTTCTTGAATATTTATTATATTTTCTTTTGGAATTGGTCTATTTTTAAAATAATCATTTAATAATCCAATTAATTCTCTTCTAGTTTTATTAACAATTTTAATACTATTTTTAATTGCTAAATTTTGAATATATTTTAATGATCTATATTCTAAATTATTTGGATTTTCTTTAATTTTGTTTAATCTTTTAATTAGTTCATCTCTAGATAAATTTTCATAATTTCTGACAGATAATTTTTTTGCAATTTCATTTAATTTTTCTATATTAAATAATGAATAATTTGTAAGATCAAATGTTTCTTTAATATTTGTTAATTCATCTAAAGTTTTATTTTTATAATTATATATATTATTATTTTTACACCAATGTTTTAATTCAAATATTTTATTATCATATTTTTGTTTATTTAATAAATGTTTAGTTGAATTATAATGTCTATCATAATTTTTATATAATATATTTTTATTACAGTAAGGACAATTAATATTTTTATTTGTTCGTTCCATTTATTAGAAATAATTTTTACTTAGAAATAAAACTCTTAAAAATATGAGAAGTTTTTCCACTTTTTTCTAGGTAATTTATAGTTTAAATTGTATTTTTTCAATCAATAGTCAACTTTTCACAAGTTAATTTAAGTTTTCTAGAGTATTTTTTCAATAAAATCAATAGTCAACTTTTCACAAGTTAATTTAAATTTTCTAGAGTATTTTTTTCAATAAAATTAATAGTTGTATTTTCATAAGTCAATTTAAGTTTTCTATAGTATTTTTTTTATAAAATTTAAACTTTTTTAAAACAAGTAAAATTATTATTTTTATCATATTTTTAAATTTTCTAGTTTTGTTATATTTTTGTCATGAATTTTAGTTTCTAAATGTCTTAAATAATTATTAGTCCATTTAATATTTCTTCCACATTCACAAAATTGTGGTTTTAAAAACATTTCTCTAATACATTGTATACAAATTGCATTTTTTCTATCTTTACTATAATGATAATTATTAAAATTTGAAATATCTTTAATTTCTTTACATTTATGACATTGTTTTTCATTTAATTCAATAACTTTAATATTATCATATAATTTTTTATAATACAAATCCTTACATTCTTTACAATAATAATATAACCCATCTTTAGTATTTTTATCTTTATAAAATTTTGATATATCTTTATATAATTTACACCTTAAACATTTCTTTTCCATTTATATAAAATAAAATTTACAAATTGGTTTTTTTCAATTCATATTCATAAAAATTTCCAATAATATCTTCATTATTTTGATCTTTTATACTATATGTAACTGGATTTGTATTATTAATTTTAGAAATTATAAATATTTCTCTAGACCAATTATTTTTATATTTATTAGAAAATGTTGATTTTTTATTTCCAATTCTAACTCTATCATTTATTTTAAATTTTGATTTGGTTATTATTTTTGGTGGTTTATATTTAAAAACAGTATCTAATAAATCCTTTTCATTATTTTTATTTACTTCAATTGGTTTCATTTTAATTGTTGAATGATATGAGTTATTATATTCTTTAACAATTTTTGGTAAAATATTTATCCATCTATAATTTTTATTAATTTCAAATTGTATTTTCATTTTTTCATTTTGTGTTCTATTATACCTTTCTATTATACTTGATTTTTCTTCATTTTCTGTATGATACAATTTAATATCATATTTATTTAATATTTCTTTGAATTCTTTATTGATAAATTCTAATCCTTTATCTGTATGTAAAAGATTAGGTGATTTATGATTAATTTTAATTGCATCATTAATTATTTCTTCAAATGCTTTAGAAACTGTTTTTCCATCTTTTTTCTTTAATGGTTTTGACCAAACATATTTTGAGAAAGTATCTATCACATTTAACATATATTTATAACCATCATTTTCTTTTTCATAATTTTTCATTATAATTAAATCTGCTGCCCATAAATCATCAATACCTAATGTAATTATTTTTCTTTTTAGAAATTTCTTTCTGATTGGAGCATGAATTTCATTTGCTTCAATTATTTGTTCATTTTTAGTTAATTCTTTTTTAATTATAGGTTTAACTTCTTTTTTTAAAATTTTACTTTTATTTGTTTTACAAATTAAACATTTAGTAGCTATTCTATATAATCCATTTTTCATTTCAACAATTTGTGGATTAATATTTTTAGTTTTTTTCTTACACTTGTGACAATGAATTGGTTCATTCATTTATATATAAAAAATATTTTATACATAAATGAATTGATTCAATTCATTTATGTATAAAATATTTTTTTAATAAATGGATATGTGTTATAGATGTCATAATCAAACTAATTTTACTATTATTGGAAATTGTGTAGGATGTAATATATGTAAAAGAATTATTTATGAAAAAAAGATTAAGAGAAAAAGTAATAAGAATAAACATCTTAAACATATTTTAAGAGAATTTAACCATTTTCAACCATATAAAACACACCAATTAATTAATGAATTATATATTTTATGTATTTCCAATCATTTTGAAATAACACCTAAGAATATAAAATTATTTTTAAAACAAAGGAATTATACAAATTGGATATTTTACTATCAATTTTTAAACAAAATATACAATATTAATTTTGAATTGAATCATGAAGATAAAGAAAAAATTACACTAGTTTTTAATAAATATTTATGTTTTAAGAAAAGTAATATATCATATAAAAAATTATTACCAATGATTTTTAAATATTTAAATATGGATTTTTGTATAAAACCTAATTATGATGATAACTTTTTAACATATCTATCACAAATGAATTTGTAATATTTTTTCCCTATATAAATGGATCTGTTAGAAGAAATTAATAATATTGGAGAATTAAGATTTAAAGAATATAAACCATTAAAAAGTTTAAATTTAAATGAAAAATATAAAATTGAAAAATTTGAAAGAATTAAAGATAAATATGGATATACAATTATTGTTGAATTAGAAAAATGTAAAATACATTTACCAAAAAGATTTACTAATATAATTGATGATAAAACTATTAAAGAATTAAATAAAAAAGATTTAAATTTAATTGTCACGGCTTTTAAGACTTTTGATGATAAAGAAACTGCTTTAGTTAAATTTGAATAATTATTTTAATATAATTGTATTGATAATAAATTTTAAATCATCTTGTAAAAAATTATAATTTTACTGGTTTTAAAAAACTTTTTATTCTGTAAACAATTTCATATAAATTTATGCATATTTATTAAAAAATGCATTAAATTTGCATATTTTTTATGACAATTTGACAAAAGCTGAAAATTGGCCAAAAAATGGCAAAAATATTGCATAATTGTATTAAAAAACTGTGAAATTTGTTTGATTTTTGATTGTCTCCAAAAGTGTCCTAGGAACCCCATAGTACTATCTACTTATATATATCTATCTATATATCTATCTATATATCTATCTATATATCTATGTGTCCGTGGTACTGATAACTTTTGAAGGGGATCTCCGATTTTGATGAAATTTGGTATGACGGTGTAAAACCAGGTCTATTTTCATGAGTTCGCGAACCAGCGTCATCGGGTTATGGGAACGGGGTTTTATGGGGTTTCAAAGGGGTCAAAAATGGGTTTTTGGCATTTTTGGACCTCAGTTTTCAAAATTTATCAATTTTAACTAAAACCATTTAAAAGAGCTCAAAAAAACAAACAATTTGGTATTTTGAATTTTTATTTTAGCATAACTGGTTACGGGGAAAATCCAAAAATATGTTTTCCATGTTATTCTTATGGGAAATCAAGAAATCCCTATACCTTGCTTATTTGTTGACATAACTTAATAAAATTTAGTATGTACATTTTCTAGATAGGGTTTAACTTATACTTGCTTTCAAAACCCATATGGCTGCAAACCTACATACTCACCCCCATGGGGTTTATGGGGAAAATAAAAAATTGATATAGCTTGATACAATTTTGTGTTTACATTCACCAATTATTGATTAACTTAGATTTTCTAACAACACCCCATGGCAGCAAACCTACATACTCGATCCTATGGTGTTTTTATGGGGAAAGTAAATAATCTGAAATTCCATGGGAAATTCGCTGAGTACGCAGGTCTGCTGTATTTGCTGTGTCTGCAGGTATTTGTACTTATCATGGCAGCAAACCTGCATACTCTTTTCCCATGTTAATCATAAGGAGAATAGGCACACTCTTTTATTTATGGACAGATATTGATGAAACTTACTATATGGCTTTATATTTTCAAAATAAATTTTTTCTATGCTAAAAACCTACTTTTAGTGTCCCCTATGGCAGCATACCTGCATACTCTTTCCCTATATTTATCATAATGAGAATAGACATTTATTTCCCTATTTATGAGCACGTGATGAAATTTTGTTTACAAGTTTAGCTGGTCAAAATTAATATTACTAATTTGGAAATTCACTGAGTACGCAGGTCTGTTGCGACGGGGGGTATTTTTTTGTTTTTTTACAGAAAAAAATTAAAATAATCAAATGTTATTTGACACCATTGAATTCAGCTTGAAAAAAACAAACAATTTTGTATCTTGAATCATTGCTCTATGTCCATTGGTTGCCGAGATATTGAAAGCGGTAAACACAGAACATTGTCCAAATGTTAACCTTATGGGAAATATATAAAATGCTATATATCCATTATTTCTCAACATATCTTAATAAAACTTGGTATGTGGCTTCATCTATTAGAGATATACTTGATCATGACCTAAAGTTCCTCATTTTTGACATTTCAGTGGCAGCAAACTTGCATACTCGCATTTCCCATGTTATTCTAGTGGAGAATATTCTTGCATGCTTATTTATGAACACACGTTGACAAATCTTGATGTAAGGCACCATTTTAATTATTTATTGAAGCATTTGAAATTCGCTGAGTATGCAGGTCTGCTGCAACTTTTTTTTACATAAAATTTTTTTAAAATAATCCAATTTTAGTTTACACTGCATTGAGATTAGCTAAAAAAAAGTAGGAAAACACATCGCAAACAACTTTTAAATAATATGATGTTTTCAAGTAAAATTTTTATTTTCAAACATTTCGTCATCAAAAATTAAAAATTAAGAATATTTTTTTAATAAATACCCTTGTTGCAGCGAAATATTCTCCACTAGAATAACATGGGAAATGCGAGTATGCAGGTTTGCTGCCACTGAAATGTCAAAAATGGGGGACTTTAGGTCATAATCAAGTATATCTCTACTAGATGAAGCCACATACCAAGTTTTATTAAGATATGTTGAGAAATAATGGATATATAGCATTTTATATATTTCCCATAAGGTTAACATTTGGACAATGTTCTGTGTTTACCGCTTTCAATATCTCGGCAACCAATGGACACAGAGCAATGATTCAAGATACAAAATTGTTTGTTTTTTTCAAGCTGAATTCAATGGTGTCAAATAACATTTGATTATTTTAATTTTTTTCTGTAAAAAAAAAACAAAAAAATACCCCCCGTCGCAGCAGACCTGCGTACTCAGTGAATTTCCAAATTAGTAATATTAATTTTGACCAGCTAAACTTGTAAACAAAATTTCATCACGTGCTCATAAATAGGGAAATAAATGTCTATTCTCATTATGATAAATATAGGGAAAGAGTATGCAGGTATGCTGCCATAGGGGACACTAAAAGTAGGTTTTTAGCATAGAAAAAATTTATTTTGAAAATATAAAGCCATATAGTAAGTTTCATCAATATCTGTCCATAAATAAAAGAGTGTGCCTATTCTCCTTATGATTAACATGGGAAAAGAGTATGCAGGTTTGCTGCCATGATAAGTACAAAAACCGAGATTTTTTACCTTAAATGGATTAATCTCAACCAAATGAAGATGAATACCAAGTTTCGTCCAAAAATATTGCTTAATAAGTGAAATATTAACAAATCTCAATTCTCCATAAGATTAACATTGGAGCCTCAAAATACAATGTACTGTCTTTAGACTTTTTAATATCTCGGTAACCAATGGAGATAGAGCAAACCTTCAAAATACTAAATTGTGTGTTTTTTGAGCTAAATCCAATGGTCAAAATAAAAATTTAAAATTTTTAAAAATTACTTATGAAAAATGCAAAAAACCCATTTTTGGGGTACAAAACCCCCCAAAACTACCCCTTCCGGTAGGTCAATATGTCTGGTTTACGAATTCATCCGAATAAACGTAGGATTACACATCTCTACCAAATTTGGTGTCGATCGGACCGTTTTTACGAGAGTTATCGTGCCTAGGGACACATACATATAAATATACATATATATAAATATAAAAATTTTAATGACTATTAATTTTGGTCTCTGGGCACCTTAAAACGAAAAAGTAACATGGTCCCGGGCTTAGGTCTTACCATGAGACCTACTGTAATAGCTTATTCCCTATGGGAAATTCGCTAAAAATCAATTTTGAGGGGTAAAATCCCCCTAACCCCCCTTCCAATAACCCGATCGGGCTGATTTTCGAAATACTCCGAATAATTACCACTTTACACCTCCATACCAAATTTCATTGTGATCGGACCATTTTTGTGACTGCTATCGTGCTTACAGATACATAGATATATAGATAAATATATATATGGATATATATATATATATATATGTGTATATCTAAAACTTCAAAAGAATGTTGTTTTTGGCTTCTGGGGGCCCCAAAATGAAAAGTTATGATGGTCCCGGTCTTGAGTCTTACCATGAGACCTACGGTAATAGCTTAATTTCACTAATGGGAAATTCGCTAAAAAGGCAGATTTTAATGAATTACAGCTCGGCAAATTGCGGCCATACCGTACGTCTGACATACAAAATGTAAATATGAAAACTGATCGGCATTAAAAGAGCTACATTTTTGCTAAAATAAAGATTTTTGATAAAACTAACCGTTTTCGAGATATAAGCTAAAATATATATTTTGGCAGCAATCTTGGCGGCCATTTTGAATTTTTGGGCATCTTCCCAAGGTGCGATTAATGGCGATTTTTGAGGGGTTAATAAGGGCACTCTTAGCTATCATTTTAAAAAAAATCGCTCGTGTTGCAATTTTTTTGGGGTTAGGCCATATTTTCTCATAAAATGATTCCACTACTTGTCTTGAAGCAACTTTTTAATTTTTTTTTATTAAAATTGTATGAAAATTTTTCTCATTTAATATTTTGTGGTAGCTTGTTGTGGAGTTTAGTTGCAGTATTCATGAAATGATTTTAATAAAAACTTGTGTTATGTTGTTGAAACGGGAAATTTTGAGTGGATCGTAAGTTGTAAGAATTTTCATTTATTTCTATAGGAGGTTTTCTGTTTTTAATGAGACAAAATTGAAAAAAATTAATGATTCATATATATAAATACATGGTAATGTCAGGATTTTACATTTTCCAAATATAGGTGTAATTAAAGAATTTTTCACTGCCATTTCTTAGGTCGTCAAAAAGAATATAAAAAGCTACAACTTCGTATCTTCCCGCGAAGGGTGTACCCAGTACACTCGATTCTTCAGACTTCTTCTTCGTTTCAACCATCTATACAAAAGTAACATTGTAATTAATTGCTAGTTCACGATCAATTGTTACTCCCTGCTGGAGTGCCGGTGTCGGCGTAATGTGAACAGTGCACCCGTGCAGGTGCCGGCCAGAAATCGGGTTAACGGCATGTCGGGTAGATGTCGGGTATATGTGAAACGAGCCATATAGGGAAGCGCCGGGTAGTATGGGCTAGCGGGTAGTACAGGCCAAGCGATGTTTCTTAAAATGGCAACAGGTACCAGCACTATGAAACACGTAGGGGAACCATAAGGCCCACCATTATAGTGAGACATAGCCTATCTGGTTATGTTCGCTGAGCTACATCACTTTAAATTTACAGTTATTTATTTTCGCACCTGGAAATCGTTGCTCCAACTATTTTTTGAGAGGTTCCTGTGCTGACTTCGGTGATACTACTGTGTAGTTAGGTTTATTACTTACCTTAAATTATGTTAATACAATTGTGAGAAGTTCGTCTGAATTAGACTAACCTTCCTTTGAATATGCCATGTTTTTGTTTTCAATATCAGTCCTGGGTAGTATGGGCCTCGACAGTTATTGTTTTATTTTGTATTTTTTAGGTCAGAATAGTGAAGTTTAGAGCCAATTTTTATCTTAATAGGTTAATTTTAAAACAAGATTCTTGTAAACCTCTGCTGCCATAAAACTCCCCTAGCGCTACGTCCGCGGCATTCGGGCTCAGGTAGACCGGAGCCTTAAATGAATACTATATTGTAAATTAGTTGATTTTTGTGGTTTTAACTTTAAGTCTAACACAAAGTCTAAAATATATAGTCATTTTTGTAAGGGACCCGAACTACCCGGCGCTCCCCTAATA
Organism: Neoaliturus tenellus; assembly: GCA_030545055.2. NCBI lineage: Eukaryota > Metazoa > Arthropoda > Insecta > Hemiptera > Cicadellidae > Neoaliturus > Neoaliturus tenellus. The sequence continues at coordinate 92,495,669 of CM061536.1, forward strand.
TAAAAATACTATTATATCAAAAAAATTAAACATGAGTACCCTTTTTTGTAGTGATTTTCTTCACTTACATGTGTTTTGACAATTATGTCATGATCACAGAGAAGTAGTTTGATTAAAACTTAGTACCTAATAACTTTAGAAATTTGTTTATCCAAGCAAGTTAAATTTTTGAAATAAAATCATTGATTATAGTAGCCCTTCTGTATTCATTGACAATTAACAACTAAATATATGCAAAATTGACACCAATAGTTCCGCGATTGTGACTGAGTCAGAGTGCCCTCAGACCGGACTCGCTAGCTGTGCCAGTAGCAGTCATGTCAAAGAAAATGGTCCCATGTGAAACAATGCTCACTAGTTCTAAGCTACTGTCACTCCACTACTAGCGCAAGAGTCGCTCCAGCGACAAGGAGTATCGTTAAGATGCAACTAACCAAACCTCTTAAATTATACGGACTTGACATTGGTTAAATTACTCGTGACTAATTAGAAGAGATCAATTCTCTCATCTACCTCATCACTCTTAGAGTATAAAAAGAGCCAAACATCTCAGATGTTCAACAAAATGGTTTATGTTTAGATGGTTAATTCACTCCCAAATTAAGAAAGATTCTTCTTAAGATACTCGGCTATAAAAAAACTGCAACTCGCCAACTTAAATTTAAATTGCTTGGAAAGGCATTGTAAAGCCAGTCAAAATAAAGTTGATATTCATCAACCAGCTGTTGATATTTTCAAAGATCCTAAGTCTGATGACCTTAGTATCACATTAAGCCCTTTCAGGCCGATACAGCTTCTAAACTAACCAAAACTTGCTGCATTCTGTCCGTATCCCGAACGTTGTACATGGAAAAGTCGAAGTTGGTGATGTCTTCTTGGAGTGAGGAGTTAAAGAGAGACTGGGAGGGGAGGTAGAGAGCGGGTGTCTTGTCCCCCTCCCCTCCACTGCCTCGGACATGCGTCAGACTCCGTATCTGCACCAGTTGCTTCTTGATCTTTGGATACTGAAAAGCATTTGGATATTTAAGTCTACAGAGAAATATCTCAAATTAGGGTACAGATAGGATTTGTGGATAGGGCTCTAGGTAAAGTTGCAAACAAGGAAGTAGAGGAAAGAAATATGCGGATAACTTACCAACAGAAATAGAGTTGATTAGTTGCTGAGTAAACTGGCACAAAAGTCAGAAAAAACAATAACAAAAAGACAGGTAATATATATTCTATTTATTTTATTTTATGCAGTACACATGGGGAAAAATTTTATGGTGCCACCATGAGCACCTCACAAATTACATCTCAACCTAAATAAAACTCAAGATATCAAATTTAATTTTAGTAGAAGTTTAAAATTTTATAATATGTCAAAAAGAATAAAGTTCTTAGGCCTTATTATAGATAACAAACTTGACTGGCATGATCATAAAGATTTTACATTGAAGAAGGTGAATAAGGGAATATCCTGTTTTGAAGAATAAAAGAAAATGTGTGAATACAAACTACGCATAAACATACATGAAAATGAACTAATAGTGTTTTTGGCTTCTGGGGACCTCAAAATGAAAAACTAACATCGTCCCAGGCTTAGGTCTTACCATGGCTACTATTGATTGTAATAGCGAATTCCCTATAGGGAAATTTGCTAAGAGACAACAAACTTGCCACAAATTGACTTGTATCCGTCGAGCAACGACTCATGTATTAATTAAAAGGCCTACTTTCCGTGTCAAAATCTCCTTCCTCACCATAATCTACCAGAGTCTTGGGTCGCAGCAATTTTTCTTTATCCACAGTGTTTTACACCGAATACTAGATATTGTTTCTCGCCCTCAGTATGCTTGTAAACAATGCGAAAATTATTCACATAGTGTCAGCAATGTCTACAAGGACTGACCCTTCAGCCCCCTCTTAATAGCTTAAAATTTGGGTTTGGGTTGAGACTAGACTGATCGAACAAGTCATTCCTAATTATACATAAAAAAAATACTTACATCATCAAAATCAATAGGAAAAGTATATTTGGGTTCAGTTGGTACAATCCTCTGCCATATTTTAATCGCAGAGTCGTCTTTGAAGATCATGACAGAAAACTTGAGTTCTTGATTTGTGTTGCAGACGAATGCAGCCATAGCATTTAAAGCAGCACAATGGAATTGCCGGAAAAGCTCTTGTAGTTCTTCTCTTGAACAATTAAGACTTTTAATTTCATATAGTCTGAAAACATTGAATAAATATGTCTAATTGAGAAGACAACAAAACTATGAAAATATAAAAAAGAGTTTTATATTTTCAAAAAAAAAGAGATTTTAATTTTTTTAAAAGAGTTGGTACTGTTTACAATTAATTAAATAAACTATTGAGTCAATTCCGTTAGTCATTATTTACATGTGACTTAGGTTTACAATATTAGTAACTTAAAGAAAGTTAGTGTTTACCATATGAGCGTATTGTAATTTTAGTTTTAGGTTAAGTTTGAGTCATTTCAGAAGTCTTACACAAAATTTACATTTACATACATAGCCACCTCTGCACTGGCCTAACATTCACAGGCAAACTTGTTCGGCGAACACAAAAAATCAACAAACAAACCTAACATTATGGTTTACATTCTAAAAGGTTAGCAACGAACAAACAAAGTTTGAAAGAACTTTGTTCGTTCGGCCAGTGCAGACACGGCTTATCTCATACACAGGAATTTTGTTGTTGGTCTCTTAGACTAAATTTATTATTTTCTGTTTTGTTAAAATTGAAAAAAAAACAAAAATGGTTGCACAAAATTAGTACCAAATGATATTAAGTTATATTTTTTCATATTTGTTTATTGTAAAACTTCAGCTTAGTTATTGTTGTACATAAGGTCATAAATAAAATACCCACGTCGCAGCATACCTGCGTACTCAGCGAATGTCCAATGGAATTTTGGTATATTTTCTATTTCCCCATAAAACCCATGGGCATGAGAGTATGTAGGTTTGCTGCCATATGGGTTTTGTTGGTAAATATAAGTTAAACCCTACCTAGTGAATGTACATACCAAATTTTATCAGGTTATGGTGTTCTTTTTATTTTTCCCATAAACCCCATTGGGGGGAGTACGTAGGTTTGCCGCCATATATGAGTTTTGTAAGCAAATGAGTTTTGTAAGCAAATATAAGTTAAATTCTTCCTACCTAATGAATGTACATACCAATTTTTTTCAAGATATGGTAATAAAAAAGCAAGAGAGAAGATTTTGTTGATTTATCATAAGAAAAACATGGAAAACACAGTTTTTTGGGTTTTCCCCATAACCATTTCAGCTAGTTAAAAAATTCAACACAAGATTGTTTTTTTTTAAGCTCTTTTAAATGGTTTTGGTTAAAATTGTTGAATTTTATAAATAACAGTAAAAAAAGCCAAAAACCCATTTTTACCCTTTTGAAACCCCATAAAACCCCGTTCCCAAAGTCCGATCAATCTGGTTCACAAACTAATTCAAGTAGATGCTGGCTTACACCCCTGTACCAAATTTCATCAAAATTGGAGGTCCCGTTTGTGATGATAATATATATATTGTATAGATATCTTCAGTATTTTATGCCAAATGGCTATATATATGAAAGTCCACTGGATGGATGAAAATTAATAAATATTGTTTGTTAAACTTGTAACAACTATTAAAATTATATATATAATAAATTCTTATCTTGTTACAAGTTTAACAAATGATATTTATTAATTTTCATCCATCCAGTGGACTTCTTCAGATAAAATATAAAATAAAGTGTATAATTATGTACAATATAAAAATAAACAAATATTTATTTGGTATTTTTTTATAACACAATTTTATCCACCACTCCACAAAATAAATAGTTTAGTAAAGATGTCCTTTCATTATTTACAGTCCTCGCCAGACACACAGAGCTTGTTTTTTAAAACCTCCTTGAGTCATTTATAAAAGACCACCGAAAATAAAAAAAAATGTTGGTGAAAACTGATTAGACCAAAAAGACCGGACTTCAAAAGAACATATCAAAACCATGCGGGAAACCAAGATGTGGTACTTGCAAACTCATTGAAACTCCAAGCAAGACGTTTCAGAGCAGCTCAACAAAGAAAATATTATACCCAATCAGAGAAGAAAAAAAATTTTAACATTAAATATTATTTATCAATTAAACTGAAAGTTCTGCGATGAGCAATGCATAGGTCAAACGTCCAACTACTTAAGAGTGCGGATGACGGGACATCATGCCGATATTAATCATGTAGACAGAGGCAAGCCTGTAGCGAAACATGCAAATTTTCACAACAAGAACAAAATAGAAAAATGCTACAGACTTAAAGCCATTATTGTTAACAAGGTTCAAGTTGGCCAAAACAAAAACATTAATTCAATAAATCTCAGACGCTCTGAATTGGCCCATTAACTGGTACTACAAACTAGATATTCCACTGGCTTAAATCTGAGACAACTTATTACTTACTTAATGAAATATATACCGACTTACCCCCTTCCTCATCTGCAAGAGTATTTATTACGAGCTGTGTTTTGGTTTTGATTTTGTCAATCTTGTTCATTTATATAATTTTGTTTATTTTTATACTGTGCATAATTATACACTTTATTTGATTTTTTATCTTATTTGAAGAAGTCCACTGCATGGACGAAAATTAATAAATATCGTTTTTTAAACTTTGTAAAAAGATGAGAATTTATTTTATATACAGGGTGTCCCATAAGTAAAGTGCCAAACTCTGGGAATAGGTTATATGGGTCAAAATAAAGAGAAAATCAACGATAAAATGTTTTCCAAAAACGCTTTGTATACCAGATAACTGCCATTTTTTATTTTTTACAAAATAATTGTTATCTTCAACACTTTTTCACCGATCTTTATAAAACTCGGTAAGTATGTATAAATAAAAGAGACTTACTGTAGAAAAAATAGGGGTGGGCGAGTACTCGACTAACGAGTAATTACTCGGGTAGTTAGCACTATTCGGTATCGAGTCGAGTAGTTGACAACTCCGCTACTTACTTACTTACTTTACTTATCCTTGAACCATGTAGACTCGGAGAGCCAGCATATGGCGAATCAATTTCATCTAGATTTAAGTATTCTTCTAAGTAATGTTAAAGCATTCTTCCAATGGACTTTAGCTAACTCAGGTTGGCAGTACGTTATTTGGCAAAATCGGCAATAGCCAATTTTTTTGGTGTTACCGGAACTGATATTTGACAAATAAATTCGAGAAAATAGCAATGTTTGTAATGAATTCATTTTTCCATTCCTTCTTAATTTGTTTAATTTCAAAATGTACTTAACCTGTCGGCAACCTGGACATCGCTTTGAGTCATCCATTTTGGATTTTAACCCCAGAAGACGATAAGGAGAAAGAACAACCGGCAGACGAAAAACAAATTACATTAAATTGAAATATATTATTACTTATTTTTTCATTTTATTTTATTATCTTTTAATAAAAGACAGATGTCAAGACAATGAAATACTTCCAAGTCTAGGACTGGACTCGACTCTTGACTGGCATTCAGGCATTGGCATTGTGGCGACGGCTGCAACTGCGCCGATTGTTAGGGGTAGTGAGTCAACATAGCTACTGATTTAAAAAATATCCATTTGTACGATACATTTGTAAAACATTTGGAAAACTTTAAAACTAATAATCAATCATAATTTGACATTTAATTGCATCAAAACAATTATTTTAAACTGATTCAAATAACTTAAGACAAAACAAAGAGCTGTGTTGATATTAGCAGTAGTAATGCCGGCAGACAAAAGAGTGACAAGATGAACAATCAGGTTTACCAATGGCTAACCTCAAATAGCCCGCGTAATACAATTTTATAGTTGTATGTTATTTTTCTAATTCAGCATTCACAAAAATATATCATGTTTATTAATTGATAATCAATGTATTTTTCTCTCAAATTGCTTTGATTATAAGGCAGACATTAGATTTATTGTTGTTTGTGATCTAAGTCCCAAAGATTCAAATACTTTATTCAGCCATTCAGCAGACGGCAAATCGAGGGAATTATGTGAATTCCAAAATAGTGAAAATTATGTGTACATAGCTTGAGTATTTCGGAGAAGTGACAATAATTCTTAAACAAAATAAGTGGTGAATATTTTCTAATGAACAAAGACAAAGGAAGTAGATAGAGTTAAAAATGACAATTTAAATCCACCAATTAATTACGTCAAGTGATTCAGCTGTAGCATCACAGCTGTCTAGGCTTGTGACACAAAGTAGAATCTTTACATTCCTTGTAATATTAACTATTTTGTATAATAATTGAAAATGAAATATTCCATGTATGAATAAGTAAATAAATAAAGTAGGCCTTTGGCCTAACTTATGCCTAATACAAAAACTGTGAATAGGGAAAAGCTTTTATTTGGAAACATTTTAAAGTAGCCTAAGTGAAACGTGAAAGTGAAAATTTAAGTAAGTAACTGTAACAGGGGATTTTCTTTTTTCATTTAATGGTGATTATAGGCTAAATTTTCAATCTTTTTATTCCGTACATTTCTTTAATCCCTTTTGTTACTAAACCAAGTTTTTAACTTAAGTTTTTTTTAATAATCAGTAGGGGTGTGCGAGTACTCGAGTGGTCGAATAGTTGTGGTCGAATACTAGCACTATTCCGCTCGGCTCGAGGTTATGCCAAACTATTCGAGTGGTCGAGCTGAAAATAATTACAGAAGCAACAATTCCACAAAAGAAAAAGAGTTAAGAAGAAAACTCTGTACTAACAATTATTTGATTTATTAATTAATGGAAAAACGCAGAGAAACACGGCAATTATAATTGAGCTGTGTGATCGCAAACAGGGTTAGGGAGGCAAGACGATGGCAGGTGCGCGGCGGGGTTTGTTTACGACGCAATAGGACCACGCTAATGACCTTGACTGGTGGAGTCAACACACGCACACACGCACGCACTCTTACATGCACCCACACACACACACACACACACACACACTCTCACACACCCTCGCCCAAAGAAAGGTCCTATTAGTTTCCACTTCATTGTGTAATTATCGTTTTGATTCGTGTGCTGTTCAGTGACCCTTAGTAATTTTGGGTTATATTATGCAAAACAACACATTTCAAAATGCATTTGATTTGCATTCCAAGAAATGTTTTGATAAAGTTACATTAACATTTTATTTGACAAATTTATTAGACTAATTTGGAAACTAAACATTTAAAACAATTTATTGTTCTTAAATTTTTACCACTTAGACAAAAAGATGAACAATAACTTGTTTTTGTTTGCGTGCTCTTATCTTGAATAAATTATCCCAAGCGACCCTCCCCCTCACCCAGCGCCGGACCCTCTCCCCCCTTCACCTTACCCACCCATCCCAGCTGACAGATGCCAAACAATAGAACACCTGACCTTGGTTTTTTGTCCACATTGGACCCTTTTATTATTCCTTGTTCACTCAATTAGAAGATCTTTTAACCGTGGTTTTGGGTTATCCGGGATCCTTCAACCAGTCATTACCCCGGTTAATCGGGAGTTGACTGCGTTTTACTTTTTTCATTTAATGGCCAAAAAATGGCCTTTTGGGAAGATAAAAGATGGTATTTTTACAAAAAAAATTATCTTTTTTTTTTTTTTTTTTTTTTTTTGGCTGTCTGGGCTCGGCTCGGCTCGAAACTCGAATATTTCATTACCAGCTCGGCTCGGCTCGGCTCGACCAGAAAATTCACTATTCGCACACCCCTAATAATCAGCAATTTAAAAACCAACATTTTTTTCTTCACATAGTTTTTAAGCAAATTAAACTTAAAGTGATCTTTTGTAGGTCTAGTAGGATAGGCCACTTATTTTAGTATAGTAGGCTAGTATATTTTTATATTTTAGTAAAAGCTAGTTATTTTAAGGCAATTTTTAATATTTTTATATTCATGTATTACTTGACTAGGCTCAAAACTCGAGTATTCTACTTACTACTCGACTCGACTTGACTCGTTCCAAAAATATGATACTCGCCCACGCCTAGAAAAAAATTCAACGTGGTCCAATAAAAAATTTCAAAATGGCGGACAATTTAAACTTTTAATCTGAAATGGCTGGAAAACGGTAAAAAATAAGTAAAGAAGAACAAGTATCCTGTGTTACTTCTAGTACCCCCCAAAATATGTGTACAAAATTTCGTGATGATTTGAAGAGTACTTTTTGCGTTAAAGCGAAACAAACGTCCACGCTTTTACTTTTATAATATTAGTAAGGATATACATATATATCATTTTGAACGAACAGTGTTTTTGGACGAAAAAGTATCATGGTCCTGGACTCCTGGGCTTCCGTCTTACCGTGACTACTACCGTAATAGCGTATTAGCTATAAGAAAATTCACTAAATCGGAATAAAAACAAAATAATTGAGCTACAAATTCTTCTAATTTAATTTGCTTGAGCAGGTGTCCAACATAAAATCCAAATCAAATTATTGTAATTTTACTTTTATTGGTAGTAGATTCAAACAACAATAAACAAAAAAATATCAAGTAGACTTTGGAAAAAACAAACATGAATAGTAAATATTTTAAGAGTACAAGAATTTTGTCCACTTAAATAGTGCAGACCTTTCTGAAATTCTTTTTTAGCAAATTTCCCTATAGGGAATACGCTATTACGGTAGTAGCCATGGTAAGACCTAAGCCCGAAACCATGTTACTTTTTCATTTTGAGGTCCCCAGAAGCCAAAAACGCCGTTCGTTTATTTTCATATATATCTATATATATATCTATGTGTCCGTGGTAATGATAACTTTTGAAGGAGACCTCCGATTTTGATGAAATTTGGTATGAAGGTGTAAGACTAGATCTATTTTGATGAGTTCGCGAACCAGCATGATCGGGTTATGGGAACAGGGTTTTATGGGGTTTCAAAGGGGTCAAAAATGGGTTTTTTTGCATTTTTGGAGCATAATTTTCAAAATTCAACAATTTTAACTGAAACCATTTAAAAGAGCTTTAAAAAACAAACAATCTAGTATTTTGAATTTTTAACTTAGCTTAACAGGTTATGGAGGAAAGCCAAAAATAGGTTTCCTATGTTAATCTTATGGGAAATCAACAAAAACCTGTATCTCGCCTATTTATTGAAACTAGAGATCGCCTAATGGTAGAAATTCTACCAAAATAACAGTTGAACTGGACAAAAAAATTATAACTGAAACATCCGATCTTCCTAATTTTTCAGCATTTGTTTTTACAACAGCTGTCTAATGATTCAAGCTTCCATAAGATTATCATTGAAACTTAAAAAGCCTGTAGGGCGTAGCCCCGTGGGCCGATGTGAATCTGAACACGATTCTGCTCATCTACAGGACAATACCTTTCTAACGGTATGCACGGATTTCTTCCACAATGCGGACACACCGAGAAAAAAGAAGGAAAAGAAACATGCTTGCCTATTAATATATAGATAACTTGATAAAATTTGGTATACACATTCACTTCGTGGGGTTCAACTGATATTTGCTTACAACACCCATATGGCGGCAAACCTACATACTCACCCCTATGGGGTTTATGGGGAAAATGAAAAGAACGCCATAACTTGATAATATTTGGTATGTACATCACTAGGTAGGATTTAACTGATATTTGCTTACAACACCCATATGGCGGCGAACCTACATACTCACCCCCATGGGGTTTTTGGGGAAAATTAAAAAGTGCCGAATATTGATACAATTTGACATTTACCTAACGTAACTATTACATTTCCTAACAAAACTAACATTTTCTAACAACATCCCAAGGCAGCAAATGTACATTCCCATCCCTATAGTGTTTATGGGGGAAATACAATATCTCAAGATTGTTTGGAAATTCGCTGAGTACGCAGGTCTGCTGCGACGGGGGTATTTGTGATTTGTCAGAAATAAAAGATCAAAGATAAAAGGGAGAGACATACCTTTTGGCAAAGTATTTGATTATTTTTTCGAACCCTGCAGGAATGCTAGCTGCTTTGACCACTGAGCTGCTGGCATTTTCTAGTTGACTCTTTTCCAGACGGCAGAACATATTTTCAACCAATCGACATGCTCCAATCTTGCGCACCAACTGCTGTTTACTCTGCCGGACAAATCAAGTCAAAGTAAATATTTAAAAAGTTCTTTCTTTGTGAACTAAAGTCTTCAGGAACTGTTTGAAAAGATGCTTTTCTCAGTTATCCTGGGAATGAGTTGCACTCTGTTATAACCTACAGACTCCATCGTAAGCTATGATGATAATCTTCAGAATATCATCGTCACTTATAACAATGTTGGCAGTAAATATCACTAGATGAGGTAAACCGAAATGTAAAATGTGTTGGAGAGTATATGAATTTACATAGTTTTGTTTACAATGCTTGTAATACAAAACCCTACATGAATAAATAAAAAGAAACTAGATGTTGAACAAGACTAAAAAAAACCAAATACGGTCTACTGAACTAAAGTTGGATCATTTTCTATTAATTTTGAAAGTAGAGCTTGAATATAAAATAAAAAAACTATACAGCTAGATGAATATTTGTATAAATCTGTGAAAACTTACTAATTTGTTTGAACAAAGTTTGCCAATATCATATATATAAATTTGAACTACCATGTTTTTGGCTTCTAGGGACCTCAAAATGAAAAAGTATCATGGTCCTCGGCTTAAGTCTTACCGTGACTACTACCGTAATATCTTCTTCCTATAGGGGGAATTCGCTAATATTAAATTTTTTAACAATGTGATGTTCTGGTATTGCAGTAGAACCTCTACTAACCGTCACTCTTGTAACCATCTCTCTCTGTTATCCGTTACTGCATTAATCCACATGTTGTTACTTAAATGTACCTCTACAAAAGTTTATGCGCCGTTGTGGTAAAACAGGATCTCAGTAACCTTGAGTTAGTATAAATATGTATCATTGTGCAGATTTTAACAAAGTTTCTGTTATTCCTCTAATTTGATTAACCATATTTTCCCAGTCCCGAAGGTGACAGTTAATGAAGTAACTGTAATTGTTATCCAACTACAAACTAAGATGATGAAATAACGACAAACTAGGCATTTGAAAAACAAACCTTCCATTCCTGATCATGTATTCTTAGTTTTTCTTCAAACACATCGATGATGTTCTGGATTTTATCTGTGTAAAACTGAGTGACTGCTGCCTTTGATGCCTTGCAGAGAAGAGGAATTAGAAATCTGTGAAAAATATGTAAAAACATTACTTTCCCCATGCTTTTGGCTTGAAAATGAAAGAGAGTGAAAAGTTTTACTATTAGAAAATGTTTTGGGAATGACCTCAAAATTCAACATCCAACCCATGAGAGGTCCTGTGGTAAAATGTGTCCATTATAGTTGTGGCGTCTCTCCCCAAACCTCAAGCTCGGACTCAACAGCTGATCAGGTAACAATAGGCAAAGACAGTGCGATCTGCGCATGCGCGGAAGGCCAGCCGGTCCCGGGAGCCATCAGGCGCCGCGACTCGACTGCGGATCGCTGACCGACACACACCAACTCCGGTTATCAGGTAACAACGCCATGTGGTAGGGTAGGAATTTGAGGGGAGAAACGGGGTATGGGGAACCTAAGTTAAATATTAATCCAATTCGGTAATTAAAACAATCAAAATTAGAATCATGTAATTATTTGGGGACAATTAAATTAGGTTTAGGGAAGGAAGCCTGCATGTTCAGACATTAGTAAGATAAGGTCAAGTCCGATATACAGTTGGTATTAATTTAACGGGGGAAACAAGATTATTAGTAAATTTCATTATTCAATTATAATTATTAATCATCAAAGCTGGCTGATAAAGCTGGCTGGCTTAAAGCTGGCTGTTCTGATAAGGTCAATAATATTGACCTTATCAGCGCAGTGGAAGCGTGCTGGGCCCATAACCCAGAGGTCCGTGGATCGTAACCACGCTCTGCTACCAATTTTGGGGCGTCTCCCCCATTTATTCCGTTTGAAGAGGGAAACTCGATACGATATTCCGTTTTCCCCAAACGTGTTAATTCAATCCCCGTGGATCTTATCCTTCGCCCATCATTTATCTAAAAAGGAAGCCAGCTTTGATGATTAATAATTATAATTGAATAATGAAATTTACTAATAATCTTGTTTCCCTCGTTAAATTAATACCAACTGTATATCGGACTTGACCTTATCTTACTAATGTCTGAACATGCAGGCTTCCTTCCCTAAACCTAATTTAATTGTCCCCAAATAATTACATGATTCTAATTTTGATTGTTTTAATTACCGAATTGGATTAATATTTAACTTAGGTTCCCCATACCCCGTTTCTCCCCTCAAATTCCTACCCTACCACATGGCGTTGTTACCTGATAACCGGAGTTGGTGTGTGTCGGTCAGCGATCCGCAGTCGAGTCGCGGCGCCTGATGGCTCCCGGGACCGGCTGGCCTTCCGCGCATGCGCAGATCGCACTGTCTTTGCCTATTGTTACCTGATCAGCTGTTGAGTCCGAGCTTGAGGTTTGGGGAGAGACGCCACATAGTCGACACAGAAAAAAATCAACATATTACATCGTTAACTAAATATGCGCGATAACTAACTTCAACTTGTACTAAACAATCTGTTTTTGTTTTTAAGAAATGCACCAGTGCAAACATCTCAAACATTTAAAAAAATCAATTTTTTTTTATTGCATAGTAAAAATAATTAGATTCACAGAGTAAAGCTGTAAACCAACAAAAAAACTAATATTCAATAAATAAACATTTGGTAAAATAAGTACGGTGTACAAAAGTAATGATGAAATGTTTAGTCAAGTTAATTTAACTTCATTTTATATTTAATTTACTAAAAGTACATTCAGCAAAAATAATATAGAAAAACTTAAAACATTATTTTCAGATTAGTAAGAAAATGTATTACCTTGACACAAGACCTAATCGGAAGTCAACGCTCTTTGTTTCATCTAGAAATTTATCGTGGACCATCTTCAATGCTTGTGTCTGAACTTCTTCGTTATGTCTGAAAAGAAGTTCATTATCTCAAGTAAAACAATTTATCCCAACAATACAAATAATATGGATATTTTTTAGCTTAAATATGTCTTTCCTAATATTCCTAAAGGTTAGAGGAGCTAAAGGATGTAAAAAAATATGTTGAAACATTATAAAAAATTCGTTGGCATTTCAAAATTGTTACCACACCCCACTTAGCATTTAAAACTTAGATTAAAATCTATGATGCTAGCCCGTGGACTGTAATGTAGACTATATAGTTGATCTTACCTCCGTCAACAGACCAATTTCATCAGTATAAAAATCAAACTGACATGTTTCGTTGCAAACACAACATCTTTCGAGTTTGCAAGTCACCAAAAATTTAAAATAACACAAACAATCACAATGGCTGTTTTGACTTTTACTTGTTCGTCTCCTACCTATGTTTGTGTCTGTGTTGTGTTGTGCTATTTTAAAGTTTTGACAAGTTCCAAACTCTGAAGATGTTACGTTGGCAACGGAACATGTCAGTTTGATTTTTATTCTGATGATATTGGACTGTTGATGCAGGTAAGATTACCTATATGGCAAAACTTAATAATCACATGAGCAAAACATTAGTGTTTATATTAGAAATGTTCTATATAAACAATGTTTAAACTCATCCTGAATTTATTCACATCTTTTTTACCTCTTATGTATCAACATCTTATGTATTTATCTAATGTATAGTTATGCTGAGTTGGTTCTTCTTGAAAAGATCATTACACTGATTAGGTTGACATGATGACAATATAATAAAGGGTTGCATTTCACAGCCTAACCTCAGAACCAGATCTCTGGTCTAAATTTCTCTGTTGATATGTTCAGAGTGTGAAAAAGAGCATTTGAGTTTCAAGCTAATAATTTTTCCAGCAGCTAAATTTGTTTGCTAGCATACTAATGGGGAAATGAAAAACCATTAAAAATTACCCCTGGCTTTATTTTTCACTACAGGCCAAAAGATCATACTGAAAACTGAACTTACTTCTGTACGAAGTCTTCCAAAGCTGATGTAATGGCGTCGGCGCATGCGTGATCTTTATCGGCCGCCGATTCGCAGACGGCGCGCAGCACTGTAATGCTTCCCGTGGCCACTAGAGTGCGCAACAGAGCGGTGTAAACGGACACAAACGTATTCCTCTCTACACTGGCCGGCCTGAGCTCTCCACTGGACACAGGAAACTGTGACTGCAAGTGCCGTAACACCTCCCTACAACACAACATTCAGGTTAAATTAATATACTTATTTCTATAAGGGTTTCGTCTGTAACAGCCCTTTTTCTCTCAACCTACTTAACAGATTTTAAGATTGAGGTGTCATTTTAACCCATTTGTGCCTACTGTCGACATTTGTCGACGCTGTATTTTAATTTATGAAAGTCCATGGAATTTTAGGTTTTTCATGATTAAAATTGGCATTTTTGAGTGAAAATATTATTATCTTTCGTATTTTAAGGCCGTAGTGGCACACACACAGTAAACAGAAGAAAAAAGTAGCAAAATCAGTGTTGACCAAGGTGCAACTCTCAAAGAATTAACCGATCCCGTCAACTTCCACGCAAGCCTGCCACCATTTATTTTACGTGGGCCCTCCCACCAACTTTGCCACAGATCGGCTAACCCTTTAAGAGTTGCACCCCCAGGTCAGGGTTTGGTCGTGAGCAGATTCGAACCCGCGCCGACGCAGACATCCTGGCCAAGGATGCCTACGCCTTAGACATCTAAGCTATCACAACCAGCAGCCTAGACATGAGAATTTGGGTTTTGAATGATGCGCGCCCCTAGCGGGAAAGACTGTAGGCCATTGTTATGCGAGTTCGCTACAAGAGCGCAGCACTAAGCCACTGCACCCGATTCGCAAGAAACAATTTGGGCATAAATGGGTTAAAGCTTATGATGTAGCGCGTGGGCGAATGATGATTAAAAATGTAATTTCATTTTTGGCTTCACCCCGCAGGCTGTTGATTTATTGCTCAGGTACGGTTCCCAGTATTGTGTAAGGTAGTGTAGTTTAGCGTATCATTCAGACTTACAATTCTAATTTCCCTTTATTTAACTTAAGTAAAATAATATGTAAAGGGAATTGATAGCTTAATAGCATTTTACATACTCTTGAACAGTTCTTTGTTAGACGGTAGACAACGTGGTTGACCGGAGCGAGTACAATGTTTTATTTTAATTTAGATCGATTTAGGCCGATCAATTTCAGTCAATTTAGGCCTAGGGTGAACTAACCCTGGAAACAAGATAATTTGTTAAATATAAACTTGTACTTTTAGTCAGTCATGGGGAAACTGCTCCTGGTAACCAGTTTGACTTTTTATTTTATTACTTCGGTAATCAATTTGTAATTTTAAAATTAATTGAAATAATAAAACCCGATTTTATTAATTGGCTGTTTTTAAACAGTGAAATCCTGATACATGTCTGTTAGCTGAAGAATGAGTTTGTTTCATTTTAATAGCCAAGTGCTTATTTTAGTAATGCGTTATTTATTTCACTGTGGAATCAAAATTTACTGTTTTTCAAATTCAAGGTCTATGATGAGTTAAGGATTTACTTTGAGAACTTGATATTCATTTTACCTTGCATCTGGGCCCTCTAATAATTAAATACGTTTGCTAAATTAATTTCGGACCAAGGATATTTAACCCGATTGAGCAGTTTTGCCGCATCTTAAAATTGTATTATTACAAGATCTTTATTTATTTTAGATCCATGATGAAAATTAACTTTCTAGTAAAAATATTTATGAAGATAAAAAATTAACGTAAAACCGTAGTTATCATCACAAATTAATACTTAATCAGCATGTTTCATTTTTAGTGGCGGACTTGCTCAAGAGTAACCCTCAACTGGTAAAACTGCAACCCACTTATCATTGTATCAGTGGTATGATATGTTTAGGTTTAATTCATCAGGATACCATGATTCTATATGTAGCCTAATTAATTCTTAATCAATGGTTGCAGTGGATTAATTATTTTTTTCTTATAAAAGTATTTTTAATGGCATTTTCAGCCTTTTTTTAATGTCAGGTTTTGGCTGGAATGAAATCATAGTTTACATTTTACAGTATTTGAGATTTTGTTACAGACAGGGAATTGTTAAGTTGCATTTTTGGTGTGTAGCAGTATTTTATAAGTGTACGTTTTGTTAAGGACTTTAATACAAACTAAGATTTCATATGATGTGACTAATTTTGCTGATTATGTGGTTGTTGTAGGTAAAGATATAATTTACAAATGAAACTACCAACTATTAAAGACCACTTTTCTGAAAATTCCCAAACAAAAACCAGCCTCACAAAACGTATTTTTGACTAATTCTCTGAAATAAATTGTAAAGTTTGTAAAATAACATAAAAAATCTCATATAGGCCTATTTATTATAAAATCAGTTTTGTCAACCTAAAAACCTGAATTTCAGACTTTTTACTGCTTTTCCAATCTCACAAATTTCCCAACTTTTTCATGACTTCTTGACTTTTCTTGACCGGCTGACACCCGGCTGATTGCATGTCATACTTTTAATGATTCACTCACTCAAGCTGTAACTCCGTTCCCTCGGTGATGACGCTCGGAAGCAGTTCTACCAGATCCGGCTTGTACTCCAGTCGCACGGCGGAGTCCTTGATCTGACGGAAGAGCCAGGACGCGAGGGCAGGGTGGGCGAGAGGGGCGCTGAGTCCCCCCACCACTGCGGAGGGGGGAAGGAGCTGCACCAAGCCTTGAACCAGCGACACCATCTGAGACTGGCGCACGCCGGCGCAGAATGCCTCCAGCCTCGGCCAGGCCGCGGTGAGCGAAGAGAGCAGGGCTTCAGCTGACCTGCCAAAATCAAAGCAAATCAAAACCAACTCTATTCATTTAGTATTCTTACGTAAACATTGAATGTATCATATTAATATAATAGTTACAATCATTTTATAAAGTTGTACAAAGGTAAGTTCTTTCAAATTGACAAAGGAATCATTTCCAAAAGAACGTATAATATCGTTAATAGGCATAATCACAATATTTCTTTATTATATTATATTTCCTTTGATATTTTTGACAAGTTAAAACATGTTCATAGCCCATCAAAACCTTAATAGCATTGCTAATAGTAGGATCTATTATAAAAAAAGATTTTTCAAAATAATGCTGTTTCATTGCTTCAACCTGTAGCCTATAATTAATAACTAATGTAAAAACCAACCTGTTGAACTTCACTTTAGAATACTTAGATGCACTGAGCATCAGTAAAATCATCTGGATGTTGGTGTCAGATGGTCTATCTAGTAGTCGAGACACAGATAAATTAGGATCCTACAACACAAAACAAATTATTGAAAAAATCTTTCTTCTTCTCATTAAACTTTGAAAAATAAATTGTTTCAAATCAAGCCACCATTGGTTTTTATAAATTGTTAAGTTTTTCAAGTAAATTGTAATGAAATTTCTTAAAAAATGTAATAATTAAAAATACAGAATATATATTTTCACAAAATATAATAAGTGCTATAAATAAAGAGGACTATATTTTATGTTGTTACGCATTCAATACATATTCCTTAAAATTTATTCTTTAAAAGTCAGTGTAAAATTTAATTAGCCAGGTGGCCAAGTGGTTAAAGCATAGCATAAGGTTGTTAGTTTTTGGCAGGGTCGATTCTGGACGTGGTTGTCGTTTATATTTGGGAAAACTATTTTAATAAACAATAAATTAACATGCCCACTAAAATAGCTTCTCAATTTTGATTTTGATAACAAAAGTTGAGCAATAATTTTCAACTCCATGAGAAATAAAATACAAAAACAGTTCAGCTCCTCTGTGCATCTAATCAGGAGTCACACAAAAGGAGAGTTTGTTGCTGCTAAAGTCAACCATGGACTCCAGTGTTGTGATGAAGGAGTGACTAAAACATTCTGTGACTTCCAAAGTGAATGAGTCAGGTTTACATTCCTACTTTATATCAATTACACAGCCACTATTTAAAATATCACTATTTGTCTATTGTATACTGTCTTTGAAAGACATTCTATTAACAAACTAACGATAAGAAAAATATTTGATAGTAATAAGACAATCAGATTATCAACTATGGAGTCATTGTTTTAACAGTCCAAGACACTGTAAAACTCATTTTGAATCAAGAACTTTCTAAAACCATGCCTAAATTTTTGTTTGTCGGTTTCAGCTTTTAACAAAGAAGGAAGGGAACAAACAAAGATGGATGGAGCAGGCTTGTGTCTGATGGAATGTGGTCCTGGGTTTGAGATATGGAGGTTACTATTATTTCCTAGGTTGTAGCTGTGAAGAGGAAAATCTCTGGTTCTAAATAAGTGTGACTTCATCTTCATAAGTTAACGATTCTAAAAGGAAAGTAGAAAGAAACATGGTTTTCAGTTCGCCTCTGAAGAAATGAGTTACTCTGGACAAAAGTGTCAATCTCCAGTTGAGATCGTTTGGGACTTCAACAACGATTCAACAAGAAACAGGATAAAAATAATATCAAACCTGCAGTAGATGGTTGATCAAGCAATCTTCATACATGGTCAGGAAATGCTGCCCCTTCAAGGTCGTAGCGGATGGGGAGATATGTGGATCACTTACTTCTGTGCTGTCCATTACGCAGGCCAGTGTCGCCCTTACCTGTGAAACCCAAAGTTTGAAACATCTATTAAGAAATTATTAAATTCAGTTTTCCGGCAGGACTACGAGGGATTAAAATTTGTTTAGGAGACTGGCAGCATTTTTTGTCTTACTTTGCCCCACTACATAGACTATTGATCTGTCTGTGGATCGTATTAGACCAAGTAAGAGAGTGAGCCAATACAGTACATGTGAATGGAACTGATATATACTTCCTGGCAGTAGCGGGTTTGAACCCCCGACATCGCTGCCATGGTGTGGTAATCACTGCACCACTGACTCAACATTTTAGGTTTAAAGGAAACACAACTGTTACTGTGTTTTTTATACCTCAAACACTCCCATCGCAGCAGACTTGCGTACTAAGCAAATTTCCAGTAAAATTTTGCGACGTCATTTTAACCATAAACGTTATATAGGGTTCTGTAAGTAGGTTTTCTGCATTTAGGGTTTTTATAAGCAAAAACGGTTAAGTAACACCCAAAAAGTGCATACAAAATTGTTTTGAAGATCTTGTAATTTTTTTATCTTTTTCATAAAACCACCAAGGGGAATGAGTATGTGGATTGGTCACCATGGGGGCGTTGTAAGCATTAACCCCTGCCTTATGAAGGTACAACCCAAAATTGTATTAAGTTTCAGCAGTAAATCAGTGAGATATAGAGGTGTTTTGTATTTTTCCCATACGAATAACATGGTAAACGTTTTCTTTCTCTGTAACTATCAATCAAATCAACTTTATTAATTTATGTACACTGTACAATAATAGGGTCATTGGATTTACTAATAATGATGTCTTACAAGTACATAAGTGGTTTTACATTCACATGTTAAAGATAATGTTCAAATAATTCCATAGGGATTTGCTACAGGTTTTAATGTTCATTTACATAGTTGTTAAGACTCTTAAGGCTAAATTTAAATTTAATATTAACTATGCAACTAATTACCTCAGCCCCCAACATAACGGCTAGGTATAAAAGTCGGCTGGCAAAGTCTTTAACAGAAGTTTCCGGGTGTAAAGGTAATCCTTCAGAACCAAATAGACTTGAAAACACTCCACTCACAATCCGGTTACCGTTCCATGTAAAGCCCTGAAACACCACCATTACATAGTGCAACAACAGGTAAATAAAAATTACAACTAAAACAAAGTTAAAAATTTTATCAAGCCATGCATGGAACACCATTAAGAATGTTTTTAAGCTGGTTACTAACTGGAGCAAAATTTTTATTCTTTAAGGGCTACAGTATCATTCTAAAACTTACCAAATTATTTTTTTGCAGCTTAAACATGGACAATTTGATTAATTGTGAGACTAGTTTTAGGTCATTCAAGACCCATCTTCAGTCACAAATTTTGTGATAGAATATAGTTTATAAGTGATTTTAAACCAGCCTCACAATCAATCAAATTGCCATATTTAAGCTGCAAAAAACAATTTCACTAAGTTTTAGAATACATTAAGGTGTCGAGATGTCAGCAAATACAATTATTAGCTTCTTGCTTCCAAAACTCATCTCTTGTATAAGCTAACACCTTGATTACATAAGGATTTCACTAAAAATCTCTTTGCCAGTAAAATATTTATTTTAAGAGGCTGTTTCTTTTAAATCGCTACCGATGATTTTAAATAAAAAATTACATACATAAATTATGTTGATGATACTTTTTATTGTTATTAACATATATTACAACTATTTACAGGATTTGAATTATATTTTGTTTTTTGTTTTTTTTTTTTAATGTCAAATAGACTACAATTGACCTTTATACTATGTCCTGGTCTTTTTATTAAATTACTGGACTCTTCTTTCAAAGTGACTCTTATTATTTTAATTATTAAATTTGTTGCCTATATTTATTCAGTATGTTAAGGGTTATTAAAATATGCCTTAAGTCTATCTACTCTTTACACATCCCCAGCGGAATTATCCCAAGGGTTTAAATCTTTAGATTTTAGAGGGTACATTATTTTTCTAATTAACGATTTTGGCAATAGACTAATTGGGAGAAAATTTACCCTCATTCAAATTATTTTTTGAGCACTCTGAATTATTTTCTCTTAGAATAAGGCATAAATGAAAATAACTCAAAACTTACTGAGGGAAACGAATTAAAAAAATTGAATAAATGGAACAACAAAAGTCACTTAAATGTATTTGGTGTTACAAACAAAGTTCTTTAAACTGCTAGGAAATTATACATTTAACTGACGTAGACTCCTAATGTATCCAAGGAGAGGAATGACAGCGCTCAAGGAAAAAATCTGTAAAAAATAACTTTTCAACCCAAAACGGCCAGAAAATGATATTTTTTATTTCGATTGTATAGCGAATCAATTGTAATTACTGGTGTTTTGAAATGGTATTTACAGCGGCGGAGAACAGTATATTGTTCCAATGTACCAAAACTTTTAAGAAAGTTAAAAAAAATTTATAAAGAGAGCCAGGCAAATTCAATTAATTGGTAGTCTGTTCAAAGACGAAAACCAAACAAATTACCATTTAATCTCTGTAAATAGATATAATTCAGATCGTTTATTCCAATAAATTTACATTGACATTTATACATAAAATCAATTAATGGAAATATATTCCTCGCAAGACTATAGGTCTGTGTGCGAGGAAGAGTCCTGGATGTATAATCGCTGGTCACTTAATTGAAATTGGAATACTTATTTGATAACATAAGACAGCTTAATATTTAATTTTATTTTAGGTTTAGTTTCACCAGAGTATCAGAAGTCACGGGAAAATCCATAATATATCAAATTCAAATCTAACGATACTGAGATTTGATTAATGCCTCAGCCGCATCATCGCTGAGGCCGAGCAGCCAACGACCCAACCCCCTCTTGAAAACCGCGACACTGTCACACTGTTGGCTGTTTCTTATTTCTGGAGGAAGGTTGCATTGAACTATATGTGCTATGTAAAACGCATTAGCTTGTTCTGATCTATTGTGAAGTTTTGGAATCAAAAAGCCGCGGGCGGTGTTACTTCTAGTTGGATAGGGATTTTGGGATTCCATAAATATACTTTGTTTGTTTTCTAAGGAAAATATAATTAAACTCCTGAGATATAATTTACGAATTGTTAGAACTGGGAAATCAATGTAAAGTAAGCTAGACGGGTATCTGGAGTTTTTATTCAGGATTATTTTAATAATCGATCTTTGGGTGACGGAAAGAGGCGCAAGAACAGAGGCTGGGACCCCGCCCCACGCCATGATCCCGTATTGCAGCAACGACTGCACATAGGCAAAGTAAACACGCCTGCAGTGATCGACACTCAGCACCTGCCTTAGCTGACTAAAAGCATAGGTCATTTTTCTCAATCTTTGTTTCAAGTGTTGAATATGTGGCACCCAGCTAAGCTTATAATCTATTAAGACACCTAAATACTTATACTGGGTGACACGCTCAACTACGCCACAGCCACAGGCAGCCGAGTGCAGATCACCACAGGAATGGATTCTAAGCGTCCTCTGACCTGGATCACTGTTGTTTTTAAAATAAATAGGTAAGCACTTGGTTTTATTTATATTTAAGGATAAAACATTGTGGTCGAACCAGTTTTTCAATTTGATAAGGTCAGAGGACGCTCCCTGATATACCTCATCCCAAGTGCAGCCGTAGGAGACCAGAGCCGTATCATCAGCAAAAAGAAATAAATTTCCCACAGTGTGCAATTTAGAAATGTTATTAATATACACTAAAAACAATAAAGGGCCTAATGTACTTCCTTGGATTACACCATAATCAATACTAGACTCATCACTCTTAATTCCATTAATCATCACAAACTGTTTTCGATTCTCAAAATAACTAATAAACCATTTTAAAGAGGTATTTTTAACTCCAATTAATTCTAATTTACTGATAAGTAATTGTCTGTCAATTGAATCGAAAGCCTTGGCTAGATCTAAAAACGTTACCATGACTTTTTTGCCATCGCCAACAGCCTTTGAAATAGATTTAGTCAGATCGAAAAGAGGATTGGAAGTATTTATGCCTTTCCTAAAACCATACTGACAATCAGCTATAATACCTTCATTTTCTAAATAAAGTGACAATTGAGCTTTCACACATTTTTCCAAGATTTTATCTAATATTGTTAGCAAAGAAATAGGTCTAAAGTTATCCATAGCCGATTTGAGTCCAGATTTATAAATGGAACTAATAAATATTAATAACAATAAAATGTATGATAGGGATAGATATGTGTTACACATATAATTAATAATTCAAATCATAGGCTGTGTTTAAAGGAAACACACTGTTCCATAATTTAAAACATAAGATAAAACCATTACACTAATGTGAATAGACTTCTTATAGCATAGGCATGTTTGAAACTAGAGGTGGGATATCCGAAAATTCGGTTCGGTTTCGGATCGGATCGGATATCCGAATCCGATCCGAAGATTTTATTGATATCCGTATACTCGGGTCGCATATCCGACTTTTCCGGATAGACTGTATATCTGGTGTTAAAGACAAGATCAATGCACAAATATTGTTTTGCGCGATGGCCATTCTGCATAAAATGGTGACTATGCGACGGAACGTCCAAAGTGCTGAAGCAGACTAATAAGTCACAAGTCAGATAATATAATAACGGGAAATAATCACAACACCCAGTGACCAAGATTAGGTGTTTAACATTCAACTGCACAATTGACAAAGTGTCAATTCTGAACCCTCTCGCTTGGAGCGCTAGCAGTAAAGATACAAGTCTCGGCCAATCACGGCAACTCGAGAAGCTCTAGTTTTTATTCCACCCGCCTGAATTGCTAGTGTCGTGGTGTTTTGAGGCTAGTTGTTGGGAGACAATTAATCATTCGTAGTTTCGTGACTCAATATAAGATTTGATCTAATGAAGATTACGATCGCGTTTGACTATGAACTTGTGAAGGCATTGGATCGCATTTCAACCGTACGTACGGTCTGTTGTCGTCTGTAATTATTTGCTCTTTGATGTTGATAGGTTATGTCTTTATACCTCCGATCGTGTTTTAAACTGATTTGAACATTTTTATTGTCTCTTAATTTATCATTGATGTCTATATGGAAAATAAAAAGAAGAGAAAATGAGTGTTGTGTGGAAGTCTTTTGCCAAAACTGAAATTGACAGTTTGACAGAATGCTCTGTATGCAAGCTGAAGCTAGGTTATGTTTTCCTACCATCATTTTTGTT
The DNA here is from genome assembly GCA_030545055.2 of Neoaliturus tenellus. NCBI lineage: Eukaryota > Metazoa > Arthropoda > Insecta > Hemiptera > Cicadellidae > Neoaliturus > Neoaliturus tenellus. Next base: position 92,519,539 of record CM061536.1, read on the forward strand.
TAAAATAAAATGATATTTTTTTAAAAGTCCTACTTTGTCATATTGTACACTGGGATGTTTGCCTGGTGAGTAGTTTTGGCCTAGGCCTATGGCAACTCTAATTAAAGCTTAGGTTAGGGCTAGTTCAAAATAATGTTGAAATGTTCATTTAGGCCTAGGGCCGATTAATGTTCACGGTGATCATGACAAATTATAAATTTACTTTGTTTTAAAGCTAAAAAATAGTTGAATTGTTGTTAAATTAATTGATTTTAATATTCCTAAACTGTTTTTATAATCAACGCCTAGATCTAACCTAAAAATTGTGGCTTCAAACCGGTAACCTGTTTGTCTTTCTGTTTACTGCGCAAAAATCCGAATCCGAAAACTATCCGATCCGATCCTGTTACTATCCGATCCGAATCTTAACTATCAGAACCGAATTCGATCCGAAAAAAAATTTCACTATCCGCACACCTCTATTTGAAACCAATTTACGGTGGTGCGATCTTCCATGGCGTACATGAAAGTACAAGAGACATATGATAGGTAAATCAGTACTACCCCTCTTTTCAATCAAGGATAAAAAAATTCATATTTGAGGATTATGGTTATGTTGTGATGAAATGGTTTTGCATCACTGTCAATTCAGCTGAATAACTATATCGATTACAAAGCTTCGTGGGGTAGACGAATATTCCAAATTTCGGTATCAAACGAAATACATTGGATCAGAACTCTATTCACATTAGTGTACATAGTCATTGATAATACATTCGCAAACAAAGTTTTACTATAAGTTTTTTGAACTGAAGAAAAATGGAAAACCTCTTTTATCAGCATAAACATAATTTGGCATCAATGAATGCCTCAATCCCTAGCTGTAATCGATCACTAAAGATATGTTTTTGAATGCAATATAACCACAACACTACACAGAACTGTATCACACACAGATTACTATTTTAAAATATTTTCAAGATTGTTGTTTTCACCTACTTTTTTTAATTGCATAGAGTTTTTATATATAAAAAAACTTAACGACGCTAATAAACAATCAATTACAACCTACATGGAGTATGTGTTGAAGTATGTCAGTCTTGTGCAGGGTGATCAATCCATCGATAAACTCCCGATCTTTCACCTCCAACTGTCGCAAACCCTGACAAGCGTGACTCAACCGGTCCAAGCAGGACTCACAATCGTACGGAACGAGCTCCGAGAGTTTGTCGTACATTTCCTGCAACTTCCCAGTGTCCAGATTGTCTCTCAACGTACACAACAGCAGGCGGAGTTTATCGGTTAGCGATGTGGACAATAATTGGTTACGCCAGTCGAGTCCGATGTGGCGTGGACTTAGTATACACCTGGGATAAATAGTGCTAGATATGAGAAATAAGGCTATGCTAAGATTGCTAAGGTGACAGATAAGTGAAAACATGGTAAACATAGTTAATACAGAATAAAAACAGAATCTTGGAGTTGAGAATAACTAAACAACTCAAATTGTAACTCAAAACCAGCAACTGATAGGCAAAACCTCTTATAGTATGTTTACTGTTCTTGGTCAAGTTTGAAATTAATTCTATTAACAACTTGTCACAAAATGGGTACGGCTGCACCAACAAAAACAAAAATATCGTCCTGGAGAATGTGACCGTTCACAAGCTGCAATTTGTTACTGATTGATTCACTTTCAAACCAGCATCCAAGTTATAAACTTCATCTTTGCAAAGTACTGCTCAATAGCATGATCTTATCATATGGATTTCCTATGGATAGTGCTTCTATTGGATGTAGTGATAGTAATTTCAATAACTACAAAACAGTGTCAAGACTGGTTTTAGGGTAGGGAAGATCTCTGAAAAATATAAGCAGTCCAGAATATGTAATAGCATAACGATGTAATTTTGAGTTGCACTGGTATTTCCTACATTCACCAGGAACAATCTTTTGATAATTTCCTACAAATGGTACTTTTTTATCTAAAAAAACACATATAATTGTAAAAAATTTAAATGAATGCAAATCTTCAAACACTATTTTTCTCTTTTGCAATTGTGCACTTCTCAACAAGGTAAAACAATAAAAATTTTGATAAAAGGGTCAATCCATATCAAGTGGTCCAGAAAAAAATAATTTGGTTGCTTCAACATTTTATTTATTTTTATATTTATATCATTGAAAGTACAATACATTGGAAGTTAAAAAATGCAATAAGTTTATTTTTAATATTTTTATTTAACCATTGGCGGCCATTTTTTTGTTGAAGAAACGACGATTTTCAGCTATTTTAGAGCTCAGCGTAAAATTAAATATCTTCTTTTCTATTAATCATAGAACATTCAAATAAAAACCAATCTCTTCAGAAAGATCTGAACTTTAATAAAAGTCCATAAACATACACTAAAAAACATTTTTTAAAGTCAATATCATTCTTCAAATTTCAAAGTTAAAATTTAACGAAAATGGATTTTTGAACATTTTTTTATACAAGAAGGCAAACACTTTTGAGCTCATTAATTTTTTCATTGATAGGTATTGTTATGTGCTTTAAAATAACAAAGTTACAAGCTGTGGACTTTCATGGTTCTTTAAATAAAAAGTTTTAAAAATCGAAAATTTTCAAAATTTAACAAGTTTGGAGCTCAAAATCTCTGTTGGGCATGAAAATAAAAATTTGAAATTTGGCACAGATTTAGTACTTAGTGAGAGGATTGACCTGTAAAAATTTCATTTTGTGGACTCAACTACTTTAGAAAATATGACTGATCAAAAAGTACTAAGACTAGCATGAAATCGGCAATTTTGCGTCATATGTATTATTCTTTTCAGTTAGTTCTTTGTCCTTACATTGTAAAAATAAATGTACTACCACTGGCTATCTCAGCCCTGCACATAATCTTACCTTTAATTTTATGATTGTTGAGCATTTAAAAGCTGTAAAATCTCATCACGCAATGCTCGTGTACCTAGTTGCGCCCTGTTGCTGTATACGGTTAGTTCAAGTTGCGTGAGCTTCCTCAGTACATAGCTGAAGGGACCCATTCTTCATCTCTCTTGGATAATTTCTTAATTATCTCTCTTAAATCTTCTTAAATCTCTCTCTTAATTTGAATGAATTTCTTGGCCCAGATGTTAAAAAATTAATTTAAAGTAATTTTGATCTTTGTTTATCTATTTAATTTTTCCAATCCACCATTGTGTGTTTATAACACAGGCGACGATGTACTCTTTCTCTAATTTTTTTAATGTTTATCATTAATGTAAATTTTTTTAAGATTTCAATTTTATGTAACAGTGAATTTTGTTTGTAGGTAGGCTACAAGCACAAATCGACAAATGGACCGGGTCTCGGGTATTCAACAATCGAAACTAACAACCAAATTTTAAATGCTAAAAATTTGTTTCAATTTTCTTCAAAAAGTATAAACGGCACACAGTACTTGTATGTAGACACTGAAGAAGTAAATTAAAATGAAAAAATTGCAAGTTTGGTTCAAAGAATTCATTAAAATCCCCAGGACCCGATCCTTTCATTGATATGTGCCTGTAACCGAAAAAAATTCAATGTTACAAAAGATCAAAATGTAAAAAATTTACAGAGGTGATAACATAAAATAGTCCCTGTTATATCTTGACGAGATGGCCCGTGCGCAAATTTCGCATTTAATGATTCTGTATGAGTGAAACTCACCTACAGTAACTTACGTGAATGTTGATTATGAAGTGACCAAGATCTATTTTTGTTCACTATCTGGCTTTTAAAATTCATCTGAAGGTAATCAGCTGTTAAATTACAATTCACATTAAAGAACTTTCAATAAAAGTCGGTCAACATTTTAAACTTCCCTCTAGAAATAAGTCAAAGGCGAGGGGTAAATGAGTTGTACTTTCAATTCTCAATCCGTTTAATAAAATAGAATATTAGAATAAATAGTTCAAGGATAGAATAGTCCCATTCCATTTAGAGGAAGAGTACATTGCTAATTGGTTTTGGTAATAGGTAATTGGCTTTGCCGCCTATGTTATGACAGACAATGATGGATCGGAATAAAAATCAATAAATCAAAGAGCAAAATGACTTTTTTATTTTTTTAACCATCTGGGCCAAGAATTTCAATCAAATTAAGCAAGACAGATGAAGCATGAGTCCCTTTAGGTAATGTACTAAGGAAGCTCACACAACTTGTACTACTGTAACCATACAGCAACGGGGCGCAACTAGGTACATGAGCATTGCGTGATGAGATTTCACAGCTTTTAAATGCTCAACAATCATAAAATTAAAGGTAAGATTATGTCCAGGGCTGTGATAGCCAGTGGTAGTACATTTATTTTTACAATGTAAGGACAAAGAACTAACTGAAAAGAATAATACATATGACGCAAAATTGCCGATTTCATGCTAGTCTTAGTACTTTTTGATCAGTCATATTTTCTAAAGTAGTTGAGTCCACAAAATGAAATTTTTACAGGTCAATCCTCTCACTAAGTACTAAATCTGTGCCAAATTTCAAATTTTTATTTTCATGCCCAACAGAGATTTTGAGCTCCAAACTTGTGAAATTTTGAAAATTTTCGATTTTTAAAACTTTTTATTTAAAGAACCATGAAAGTCCACAGCTTGTAACTTTGTTATTTTAAAGCACATAACAATACCTATCAATGAAAAAATTAATGAGCTCAAAAGTGTTTGCCTTCTTGTATAAAAAAATGTTCAAAAATCCACTTTTGTTAAATTTTAACTTTGAAATTTGAAGAATGATATTGACTTTAAAAAATGTTTTCTAGTGTATGTTTATGGACTTTTATTAAAGTTCAGATCTTTCTGAAGAGATTGGTTTTTATTTGAATGTTCTATGATTAATAGAAAAGAAGATATTTAATTTTACGCTGAGCTCTAAAATAGCTGAAAATCGGCGTTTCTTCAACAAAAAAATGGCCGCCAATGGTTAAATAAAAATATTAAAAATAAACTGATTGCATTTTTTAACTTCTAATGTATTGTACTTTCAATGATATAAATATAAAAAATAAATAAAATGTTGAAGCAACCACCTCTGGACCACTTGATATGGATTGACCCAAAAACCCTGTAGTTAGAATACTTTAGGTTACCAAAAAACTGCTAACTACAAAGCAAATAGTATCTAACATTGCAAAATGAAAGAATAGCATCACTCTTATGGATTTAGGACTGGTAATTTTTGGTTAATTATAGCTTCTTTTCTAAAATAGAAATTTAATAATATTCATTCAAAACACTCATACTAACGTGGATAACAGTTTCCAGAACTTTTTTCCGAAAAACGTATAAGGAAGGTCTTTGACAAATGAGCCAAACAGAGCAAGTAGATCAAACAGTGCTGCCACCACGTCTAACTTGGCTTTCACCAGAGCTGAGTCTTGTTTGGAGCACATCGTGGTTGGCACCACTGACAGGTCTATAAGATTGATGAAGTATTCCACACTCGCTACCAATCTGAAACACAAGATAGCAGAAAAGTTTGTTTAATCGTTTAGAACTACACCAAACCTTATAAATCTATAACAAATGTTAAATTACAGCCTACGTAGCAGCCAAAAATGAGCTTGAATTAAAAAAAATATTCTTAAATTTAGTCAAAATTGATCAACTTTTATGTTTATAAAGTTTCTTTGTTGCAGACTTTGAGAATGTCCATTCATTGTAATGTTTCCAACTGGATTTGCAAATTCACTGACAACCTAAGGTAACTCTAAATGGATAATAACTCACATTACAATTACAATCCCTATGCACAGAGTCTACTGAACTCAAATGAAAAATTCGTGGACTATTCCCGTACGTTTAAGGATATTTACAAAATATTTAAGGAAATTTATATAGGTTTTTAATGATGTTAACCAATACAAATTTAGGCATTATTTTAGTTTTGGTTTGAAGTGAGACCAAAAACAGTGACCAATAAATGAAACACCAAAAACTACGTTCTAAACTTTTATATTATTCTTACAGTGAGTCAAACCAAAGAATACAAAATAGTATCCACGTATTGCCCAGGTAACATCATGTAAGATAAGCTTCATTATAAATTGATAACATGGGCTAAATTGAACAGCTGACTTAACATCCATAGGGTTGTAATAGTATATTTCGTCACAAGGGCCGAAAGTGGCGTTTTGCCGGCCCCGAGATCGTGTTTCAAGTTCTCGACTTTGTCTCGAACTACTAACTACCCAACTAGGACTACTAACTACTAGGAGACTTCGTGTCTCGAGACGAAGTCGAGAACTTGAAACGATCGAGGGTTAGCAAAACGCTTTCGACCCGAGTTATGAACGATATTTTTCATCACTCTACACAATGTAGAAAAATTCTCATGCTAGTAAATAAGAATAAAAAATCAAAGGAAATGGGCCAAATTGAATATTTTACCAACCAAATTAAGGATTATTTTGCAACACACAAAACCGGATAAACATAATTATAAATAAAACACATATTTTTATGAAAATTTAAACAATTTACTTTAAATAAAATTTGAAAAAACAGTAAGCAATGGAGAGTACAGTACACTCTTGTTCATCGGAACTAATGTGGCGGACGGCCGGTTCGGATGTCAAAAAATTCCGATGAAGCGGAGTCCATCGTGAGTCATCATTTTCGCCCGTACGGTTGACCTATCGTGATTGTTTTCACTCTTGTTTTTAAGATAACACAAGAGATTTTATAAAAATAAGGCACTCAAACTTTGAACATACTGTAGTAACAATGAACTTATAGGAATAAAAACAACGCAGGAAATAAAGATCCAAAATCTTTATTCTCATATTCCAGCAGTCAACTGACTTCCACGTAACACAGGTCGCGACGCGAGACAGACTGAATGACAGTTTAGGAAGCGGTCGAAGCGGATGTATTGTTCACTTCCTGCCCCTTCCTCTTTCTATTTTTGTGCGAATACTCTACGGCCTCGTAAATCACATCGATGGGTACAGATTATGGAAAACGCCTGATGACTTTTGATGCAAAATGTGATACTTCACTGTTGTGCGGATAGAGGAAATGGAAATTGAAGGTGCCAAAACGGAAAAATTATTTATTTCGTAAGAAAATATTAATAATGTCCAGATTTTCAGTTCCGATGAAGCGGAGTTCCGATGTCGCCGAGTCCGATGAACGAGAGTGTACTGTATAAAAGAAAATTGTTCAGTTTCTATTTATATATACAGTGCACCCAATTGTAGCTTGACACGTGCTTACAATAAAACCGAAAATTTAAGGATATGAGCCAATTTTCTTTTTAATTTTATTTATTTAAGAATATTCAACAAACATTCCATGGAAAAAATAAAGTCACGTATAATTCACAGGTTACCAGGATTTTATACACCGTAGACACAATGCTATCTTGCCAGTTCGATCCTGAAAAAGGAAACCCGACCCCTTTGCCACTCGCCATTGGGCTTTACCATTAACTATTTACACTGACGTGAATAGATTTCTAATCCAATGCATTTTGTTTGATAATAAAATTTGCAAGGTTTGAGTACGCAACACCAGAGGCGTTGCAATTGATGATATCCTTATTCAGCTGGATTTACAGTGCTGCAAAAACATGTCTACACAACATAAACATAACCTTCTGGTAAAAAGGTTTCATCCTTGGTTAGGAAGATTGGTAATATTGAATTACCTATCATATGTCCCTTGTACTTCATGTACGCCGTAGAAGATCGCACCACTGTAAATAGGTTTCAATCACGCCTATGCTATGAGAAGTCTATTCACGTTAGTGTATATAGTCAAAGGTAAAACCCAACAAACTCAACTCTCGATATCTGTACTCTCTGAGACTAATAACTATACAACCCGATGTGAAACTGACTGATCATGTATACAAAGTATTTTGGACTTCCGGATGAGCTAGAAACTTGAAATTTGGCACACAAAGTACTTGTATCTTAGAACCAAAGAAAAAAATCCCAAATTGGAAAATTTCAAATTTTAACCCCCTTAATAAAATAAAAAGGGATGACATGAGTAATCTGAATATGTAAGGGTTTTCTATTTTGGCTATAACTTTTGAACGAGAGGTCCTATCTCGAATCTGAGAGAAAATCGTTGGTCTGGAATTAAACGCTCTACAAGATAGGTCCTGTGACATTTTACCGTATCTCATCCCCTTCACCCTTAAAAAGGGGCGTACTTCCAAAATTTCAAAATTCGTCAACAAAAATTGGACTATTTTAATATTTTTCGTTTAGTATTATGGCACATCGATGAGTGAAATTTTATACATATTATGCACTAATATAGGTCTAACTATAGTAGCATTCATTGATCTATTTCAACCTAAGTTTAGTCCAAATAAATCGTAAACAAACGAAAACCTTAACATTTTTTCATGTATAGTGTTTGTAATTTACTTTTACCTGGTAAATATACTGCTATATTGATACATGTTTTAGCAATATTTTATTCTATTTTAGATGCTCTACAAGATTGGTCCTATGACATTTTACCGTATTTCATCCCCTTCACCCTTAAAAATTGGCGTATTTCCAAAATTTCAAAACTCGTCAAAACATTGCACTATTTTAATATTTTTAATTTACTATTATATGGCACATCGATGCGTGAAATTTTGTACATATTATGCCCTAATATAGGTCTAACTATAGTAGCATTCATTAGCCAATTTCAACCTAAGTTTAGTCCAAAAATCGTAAAACTCGAAATCTTTAACATTTTTTCATTTATACCGTTTGTAATTAATTTACTTTTAATTGTTAAATATACTCCTATATCGATTTATGTTTTTCCAGTATTGTATTCTATTTTAGATGCTCTACAAGTTTGGTTCTATGACATTATACCGTATCTCATCCCCTTCACCTTTAAAAAGCGGCGTGTTTCCAAAATTTCAAAACTTGTAAATAAATTTGCACTATTTTAATATTTTTCATTTACTATTATGGCACATTGATGAGTGAAACTTTGCACATGTTATGCCCTAATATAGGTATAACTATAGTAGTATTCATTGGCCGATTTCAATCTAAGTTTAATCCTAAATGGTCGCACAACACAAAATTATTAAAAAAATGTCAAGTATACTGTTCGTAAATTGATATAATCTGGCAAATGTACTGCAAAATTGATATTTTTTGCCAGTATTATATTTTATTTTAGACGCTCTACAAGTTCGATCGTATGCGATTTTGCCGTATCTCACCTCCTTCACCCTTAAAAAGGAGTGTACTTTCAGAATTTCTAAAATTTTTCTCCAAAATTGTGCTTTTTTGATATTTTTATTTACTATTATGTAATATGTATGCATGAATTTCTATTTATATTATGACCTCAACAGGTTCTATCTGTAAAAAAAGCTTTTTGAAAATTTTAATCGAATTTTAGCCCAAAAAAATAAATTGTAAAAACACAAAATTCTCAACATTTTTTCGTGTAAAGTGTTCGTAATTCACTTAAACTTGGTAAATATGCTGCTATATTGATACATGTTTCGCCATTACTATATTCTACTATAGACACTCTACAAGTTTGGTATTGTGACATTTTGGAGTATCTCGTCCTCTTCACCCTTTAAAAGGGGTGTAATTTCAAACTTATACATTCTTCCACAAACAATTCGCTATTTTAATGGTTTTTATTTACTATTATGGCGCACAGATGCCTCGAACTTAGTAAATATTATTGACCCAACTAGTTCTTACTATTTAAGAAGCCATTGATCAATTTCATCAAATTTAAGACCAAAACAATTGAAAAACCACGAAATTATTGACATTTTTTTATGTAGTAAATCACTTTATACTGAACATTTTACTGCCATATTGATTTATATTTCACCAATAATTTGTTCTATTTTAGACGCTCTACAAGTTCGGTCCTTTGCGATTTGGCAGTATCTCACCGCCTTCACCCTTGAAAAGGAGCGTACTTTCACGATATTGAAAGTCTTTCACAACAATTGCTCTATTTCAACATTTGTTACTTGACTATTCGTTGTTTCCACGTATTTTTTTTAATTTCCTTTAAACTACTAACAGCGATTTCCTTTCGGCATCGATTCGTTATCGTCTACTAACACTTCGGGGGAACCATTATAGGGGGCATGGGGGCGGTGCCCCCATCGAGCCGTAGGCGAGTTAGTGTATATAGTCAAAGGTAAAACCCAACAAACTCAACTCTCGATATCTGTACACTCTGAGTAACTAGACACCTCCGCTTTTGCCTAAAATGCTTGTGTGTTTTGTAACTCACTCATCCAGGGTTCTTACATCTTACAACCATATCTTGACAAAATTCAAGGACTTATCAAACACATTCCATGGTTTTTAAGGACCGTGAGAAGTAACTATATTTACATCGATTGGTAGGGTACAGTTTTGTTGATTAAAAAAAGAATAGAAGGTTTATCCAGGATGGATAACACTGTGCATTATTGGAATTTACACAAGTTTAAAATTTGAATGCTCTACAATTTAAATAGCCTAATTAAATTGAGGGTAAATGAAAATTTATGAGTGGTTAATAACATTGTCAATGTTATCTGGCTCACAGTTCATAACGAGGTGACAAATTTAGGATTGTCATTGCTCAGGCCTATGTATGAATCAGATTTTTATCCACCAACTAATGAATTATTTAACCGTAAAACTTAGAAACGTGTAATTTTCACACAATGTTCAGTACAGCCTTCTTTCAAGAGATGTATTTTTTAAACCTAAAAAAATTGTTGCCTATGTATAACAAACAAATACCAAATATACACAACAACAAAAAAAAGTAATACTAATTTGGTTCTAAATCATTAATTTCGATTTCATTTCATAATTTCCTTCATTCATAATTTCCATTACAAGCTGTCTAGTATGCAGCTGCAGTACTTACATATTCAGTTAGCTTTAAAGTATGTGTACAAGAATCTTAAAAATTTAAGACAATATAAAAAATTTCATAGAACTCAAGTAAACAATACCAACATTCTCACAAAATTCAAGGACTTTTCAAGGACCATACACAAAATTATGAAATTTAAGTACTATTCAAGGCCTTCAAGATCAGGGGTTAAATTTTAAGGACTTTCAAGGACCGTAAGAACCCTGATTATCGCTGCTTGTGTCGTTTTTTGCAGCCCAATCTTTGACATTACACCGAATATGCAACCGTAAAATGCCATATCATACTGCTGCGCCATTTCTGTGTTACCACTACTGTGTAAGTAAACGTAAGTAAACGGCAGAAGTTAGATCAGCTCCGGAAAATTCTACACTCATCAAATTTGACAGTGACCAAGTCCACATTGAGTTTGTAGGGTTTTAATGATGCGCGAGAAATGACTCGACCTTTAGTAACCTTCGCCTTTAAATACACACCATAGAGTGTGTCAGTGTCTTGATACATTTATATGATTTACATATATATGATTCTTACAAATGAACGTTTTAATCATTAGTGTGCTGAAATACACTCGTTCTCACACTTGCCATCCTTAAATAAAGACTTATCTATCCAAATCTACGGCTAAAACAAAATTATACCTGCTTGGCGGCTTGATAGCTTCAGTTGGAGAGATGAAGCCTTTCTTTATACACCAGGCGTAACAGTCAATGCTGGCGCAAAGGTGTAGGAAATCGTCCAACATAGACGGTTGGAACGGCAGAACAGAACCGGTTCCGGCTCCCTCGCAAACGGCCACCAGGTTTGCCAACTGATCAGGGCGGGGCGACTCTGAAATGTAAAATAAAGATCTGTGGATTCTTTGAAGCCCTGTGCCCTGAGTTATTTTATTGTTAAATTGTACTCTTACCACTAATTGTTCTTATTTTAGGTTGGGGCTATCAGCCGGAGCGGCCATTTTGTCAACGGTTGGAGATAATAGCCAACTGATATTGATTATAGAAGTCATATCTTATGCAGAGTGGTTGTTGAGAAAAGTCAAATTGAACATTTCTTAATGCAACTTGTCTATCCAGCTTTCAAAATGATAAGTAAGATTAATAAAATATTTAGGCCTACCCACAAGTGTTTTGTCAGTTTGTCAATAATTTTTAGTAAGGTATTGATTAGAGGACCTTTGTCATCATCAGACTCTTGTGAGAGAGGTGATTTCTATGAATGATCAAAGTGATAAAATTGTATGTATTGGATCTATTTCTTGCCGTTGACTTTTATATTTTCAAATGATTGGTTTCATAAGATTGAATGACTGATTTTGAAATGGCCAATCCTAAAGAGTTGTATGTATGGTGATGAGGATTTATTCCTGAAGTTTGAATCGTGTAACTCACAAGAGATAACTGGAGAATAATTGACTAACTGGAAAAATTATCTAAGGTAAATAAATATTTGTGATTATCTTCCATATTTTATTTCACTAAATGTACTTCCATGCAAAAGGAATTTTTTACATGTTATAGATAATACATTTTATAAATTGAATATTGAATATATAAAAAATATAAAAGTTAGATGAATTGTGAATTTTAGGAAGACAATATTACTAAAGATTCTGTAAGATGAAAATAGAGTTACTCCTGGCGGGATGTAGACAGGAGGACATACGATTGAGGAAATAACAGAGGAAGTAATTGCTAGGAGCTAGTCTCAATTCCAGAAACCTTATCATATAAGGTTAAACAAACAAACAAAGCAACCAAACAACATGGCTCGTTTAATTTTGGTGGTTTCAAACTAAATTATCAATGTTAATAGAATAATGGCTGAAAACAGAGAAGATTTCTCAAACTAGAAATCATTAAATCAAAAGGAAAACCGAAATCACAACTCTACAAAACATTGATAAAGCCGGTCATAACATGCAATTGAGAATCGTTGACATTTACAACAGAACATGTGAAATATTTTAGTATATTTGAAAGAAAACAAATGGAAGATATGAGGCCCAGTGAAGGATGGAGAAGTTTAGAGGGTTAGTCAAAATGACAAAATAAATTATGTAATTGGACAAGAAGATTTTGTTCATTTTCATTTTATAAAAATCCTCAAGATTGAGGTGGATTGACCACATGGAGAGAATGAATGATGATAGGCTCCAAAAAGAGTTATAAAATAGTATTCTCATTTGAGTATGAAAGAGAGAGGAAGGCCTAGGAAAAGGTGGCAACAAGAAATAGAGGATTTTGCGAAGGTTAAACGTGAGATGATGGAAAGAAAGAGAAAAAGACCAAAAGGAACGGAGGCACATTATGAATGAGGCTAAGGTCAAAATAGGCTGTAGTGCCAAGGGGTAAAATAAATAATATTGAATATATTATAAGATAACTCATCCCAGAGATATAATATGTGGGGTTTGTAGTATTGTGGTGGAAATTATAGGAAATAGGAAGGAGATCGAATAAATTAAACACTGAATAAACTTTAACTACCGGCAACCGGCCATCATGTTATGTACAGATGGTTGCATGAGACGTGAGACAGTGTACCAGATGCGCGGGAGAAAAAGAGGCAATTGCGCATGCGCGCCCACTCGCCGCTAGAGTGCAGCACCGTCAGTCAGCTGTTAGCTCTTGTCAGTTGCCGTTCGCTAAAAACATCCTAAAAACATTGACTCAATAATAGTCAGTGAAACATTGAATTTGAATCAACTGAATATCAATAACTGTTTATCGTTATTCTTAATTATAGTTCAGCTGTATTGTATTTTTACTTTGTGGTTTTTCTAACATGTTTAATGGTTATATGTTGCGGAAATCAAAGCTAGGACAATTTGGCGAATGTGCGCAGCCAGGCTAGTACACGGTTGGTTGCCCCTCCCACTCCTACTCCATACCCCTCCCAGAACTCTTGTTCCCCTCCCCCATGCGCGGACTGTCTCACGTCTCGTGCAACGGCCTGTATCGGACGATGTCCGTCCGTCCGTCTGTCGCAGCACATTCACATTTCCAAACTAAGATAAATACCTTGAATTAACAAATGTTTAATTAAATATAAAACAGATAGCTATCAATTAAAATAAATACTAAAGAGCTCCTTTGTTTTAATCCTCATTTATTTCTCCCTCTCCCTCCCAACCCCCAAAAAAAACAAAAAAAAAAAACTCTACTATCAAGAGCTAGAGAGATCATGAGTGTACTTCCCGCTCACCTGACACTAGAGGCATTAACGCCAACAGCATTTCTCTGCATTTCTCAGCACACATTGCCGACTTGGAGCCACATTTCTGAAGCAGAAACTTCACCACATCTCGTAGCAGACCTGAACCCAATGCCTCTGGCACCCTTCTCCTGTCCTTTTCATCCAAAGCCGCTCTATCCTGGAATTATGGAAATTTTTTATAATTGACATAATAACGTTTCTGGTAAATTTGAATCTTCATGAGTAAATGTTTTTAATTGGTAAGGCTGGTTATACACTGGGCAAATTTTGCCACGGCGGTGAACTACCGTCCACGAAGTTTTAGCAGTAGTGTGTGAGAGCTAACAAGTAAGGTGGCCAAAATACCTCACAGCCATTTTGCTGTACCCAGTCACTGCCACTATGGCAGGTGGTCTTTTTGCAGCTTCCATCTATTCAATGGCGTATGTGATGAAATGGACAGTTACACATTTGGTGGCTGTTTCGCCACCGCAGCAAAATCCGCTCAATGTGTCTGGCGTGAAGGGTGAAAGCAAAGTTTTTTCATGAAAGTCCTGCTAACACACAATGTAAATTCTGTTTAAGATATTTTGGACTGCTTTATCAGTTTTCTAATTTAGCTTCAGTAAATTAGTTTTTTTTATAGTGGTTGCATTTGCGGTTTTATATTAATAATAGGTTTTTAAGGTTTGCCTAATATTGAGTATTTCTTCCGTTACGCACTGGGTAATACCCCAGATCTTGAGATAGTAACGTAATTTAATAATCTTTGAAGAACAATTTTAGCAAATTTTGCCCTTTACACTCTTGATACTTTGACATCTTATAACATTTCTTCCATTTTTTATTTTTTTAGAACAATCAAAAGTTTTAATAATTGGGACTTTCAGTTCAAAATACTGTAACATTATTTTTTTACATTTTAAAAATTATAAATCTATTTTATGAATCACTGATTTTTGGCTCAATGTTGATAGGACAAACTCAATACAAAATTTAAAATACCTAAGTATCCAGTTGTTTGTTCCATTGAATAACAGATGACTACTACTGACAAAAATATTGGACAATAGAGCATTTGAAAATAAAAACGGCTAGTTCAAGATAGACCAAATGTTGGAGTACAGAATGTTAAGTTATAACTCTCATAACAACAATTAATAGACTGTTTACACAATATTTCTAAACAATTATTTTCTCAGATCATTAAATATTCAACTATCAGAAACTCAAAGCGATCCTAAGAGTGCTCGTTTCTCCCCACTCTAACATCCCATACCTTGTTGAAGAGGTCGGCATTCTTCCGTAGGACCTTGGTAGCGTGGTCCAGTGCCGTTGTGGCAGGATGGTCATGGCAGTGGCCGCCATTGCCGAGCTCTGCGCCGCGTACCAGATGATACAACAACTCAAGCCAGAATATGTCAACCAGAGCAGTCTCCTCTCGTAAGAGCTTGGCGACGTGACAGAACGCCACCATTGCGCCTGCAATACCACTCTTGTTTATGTTACGTTAGATGAGGTAAACAAAGGGATAGGTAAGAGGGGTTAAGTTTACCTTTTTACATATCATTTCTCGTGTTTGGAATAACAGTAAACATCTCAATCCTCTACTCTTGGATCTGGTACGTTCTGCAACCCTGAATTAGTAAAACATTTTAGGGTAACTACAAGTTACGGCTCTGAATTAACAGTAAAGATAAACCATCTATCATAGTTTTAGCGCTCGCCACTGTGTGTGTGACTCTGTCTGACTTTGGTCCCAATTTTATTCAAATCCTAAACTCATTCCATAAAACTTCCATGGCAACTACCATTACATAAAGACGTGATGTATTAGTATTAAGTAGGAATGGTCATTGGTCGGGTTTCAAAATTTCGGGAAAAATTTCAGGAGCAAAGTTTTCCCGATCATTGGACGGAATTTTTTTTACTCAGGACTTTATCGAGACGGAAACTGCCGGCGATCTCGCTAAAGAGGAAAACAAAACGCCTGAGACGATCATTGTTTAGCTTATCTATTGTTCGGACATCTGGCAGTAATTTATTCAAGAGGGCTGGTTTTTACTCCTAGTACTAATTGCTACTTTCTGAACCAATTGTCGTAGAAAACTAAGAGATGGCTCGTTTAATTCGTTGAATTCTTACAAATTAAACAATACGTCAATTAAAGTTGTGACACTTTCCAAACAAAGGGAAAGTGGGGAAGTATTGCTAATTAAATCAATCTTTAATACAATTACTGTTTTATAATGTTAAAAGCATCGTATTATAATTTAATACAAATTTTAAATTAAAAACTTCAAACCCCATTAAATATATATTTATAATTAAACATTAAAAATATGTTTATTCGATTTTGAGGTTCATAACTTAAAATCTTCATTGTTTTTATTGATTTTTTCATCATACACTATTTATTTTTTCTGATATAGCAAAAGATAGTTAAATGAACATAGTAATCGCAATAATATTATATTCAATATATTGCATGTGCTACAAATAAAATCAAATAGTTTTTGTAATTTTTTTTTTTTTTTACTAGCTTGGTTGACCCGGAAGCTCAGTTAAGCAGACTAAGATAGATTACTTCTTTTTTTCCATCAGATAACTAAATAGAATACTCTTATCGTAAACTAAAGGTGTATTTAATGTTATTTGTTAAATCATATGATCGGAAAATGTTTTGAAGAATAAATTTATAACCAAATTGATGCATTAAACAGATTTTCCTACTACTAATACGAAAGTTAGTAATTAATACTGTTTACTAACCTCGTCGCTTATTAGGACTTGGGTCCAAGCAGTAAGATTTGATCTGGCGTATCACGGCTCTCGGACCTTCCGCTCTTTTGCTGCTGGCCAGTTCCCCGGGGGTCGACTGCTTTATCGCCCACGCGACAAACTCCTGGAGGCACAACGCTGAAAAATCCTGCAACGCCGAATCTTCCTCGTCTGTTATACCGTCCTGCACAATCGATATCAGTGTTACAAGATAATCACCATCATAATGGTAGTGTGGCATCGTTGGTGTATGCAGGTTGGAGTGTGTGATTTTCGTATTCCTGTACGTGTATGGAGTGTCATTACATGTTATGTAACCACTAAAATGGGTTTATTTTTTAAATTATTTATCACTCAAGGTGAAAAGTGAAGCTTTTGAAACACGTCCGACAATCAACAAAACGGACGATTGTGAAACCTAAAGACAGTTATGTAAATATCACTCTGCAGTGGTGACGAGATTTGTGGCTTCACCTGGAAATGTCGCATCAGTCTGGGAGACCAACTTCTACATAACAATTTTCATGTACGCCATACAAAATATTATATTTTTTTTATGTGTGCTACGATGTCAAAGTGGACAGGGTATTATATGTCTGAAAACCAAAAGCCTACTGTAAATTAAAACAGTAGCTAAGGAATTTCCACAAACCACAGTCATCCAACATACCCAAACCGCCTGCAGCACTGCCTGTTTCTGAGACTGTGTAGGGGTGCGGGAGGAGAACCAATGCAACAGCTGGAAAGTGAGGGGGTGGAACAGCTGACGAGCGACCAGGTCGGAGCCGCAGGACAAACGCAGCAGTGCAGGAAACAATCTGGCCAACACGCCCACCACCGTCGGCTCTTTGGTGTGGATCAGCTCTTGACCTGCGGACCATTGAATAAGTCATCTTGAAAATTCATTTACACTACAGTAGACTTTCGATTATCCAAGCCCCGGTTATCCACGGCTCCAAGTTATCCCAGGTTGCTCTAAGCTGAATTTGATCTTTTATCAGTTGGAGCAGAATTAAAACTTGTTTAACTTAACTTTTTTTGTCTTAAATGTAGTAAAATATTCGTAATTCATAGGTTTAGTTAAATAATTGGTTGAAATAAACATCAAAAGTATTATTTTTAACGTACGAGTTACACACAAAACCTTTCAAAAGCATAGGTTGACAAATTGAACTAGCCGTTTGCAGAATGTAAACTACCATTCAAGGGACAATTGATATTTTCATCGACACACAGGGACTTTCAGTTTCCCTCGGACCTTTCTGTGCAGTCATAGTCATAGCCTTTCCATGCATTATCTGTACACATACTACAAAAATATACACAGTCACAATACTCAGATTGTAACCACTTGTAATAGTGTGCTCACGAAGTTATTAACATCCTCAAAGCAGTGGGTTGCCAACAAGGTTGAAACATTAGGAACTCAAATGGATGGAATAGAATCACCTGGATTCTAACAGTGACGTGATTGGCTGTTGAATTAACTCGGACGCCAATAGCAACGAGCGCTAGTGAATTATCGCTAGGGCTCCAAGCTACTGGTGTGCCAGGTTGTTACAGGGGTTGCCTATTATTTTGACATTATGTGTATCTATTTAATCTATCTTCCGCAAATAACTAAAACAACGAAAGAGTTGTGTTAAAAACTTTCAGTCCCAATAGTTTCTAGGGTATTGTAGTTCTACTTTCAATAGCCGGGTTTATTAACTTGTAACACCAACTTACTTTTTCCGATGAAGATAATGACAAAAGCATGTAAAACTTCACAAGCAGCTGCCTTTGTCTGTCGATCGCTCGATGTCAATGCCAGTTCCACCACCCGCGGCAGGAGTGGGTCTTAAAAAACAATTTACATTATGTTAGGAATATGTTTTGGAGAAAGTTTTAAAACAATAAGTGATTAAATTACAGAATTTTGCTAACATACCATTCAATAGAACTATAGATGTCATCTAATGGTATGCTACCCTTTTCCTTCCCCAAAAACGTGGGTAGGCAAGAGACCTAAACTTTTTCAGGTATTCATTCAGATGATTACTAATGAACCACACTGTAATATTTCACCTCTTAAACTCAAAAGTTTCCATTTTAATCCTTGAGAATAGTTAGAAGCTTTTTGAAGGTTAGAAACTGCTTTTGTTCATTGGGCTAATAATTAATAATCCTGATAAATTAATCATCTAGTCTTTGTCAGCAACAAAGCTACACCACATCTGATTCATCACACTCAACCTTCAATCATGTTCACTTTAAAATACTCACCACAGAGTGCAAATAAGCATACAGAAGCCAGGGTGTAGGACACTGGTCGGTAGGCGAAAACGGTGGTGGGACAGCTTTATAGAGGATGTAAATCAAATAGGGATGGTGACAAGACGAAGCTGAGGCAGATGGAGACCAAGTTGCTGCCACCAAATCATGATAAACGGACACATACTTTCTCCCAACAATATAAAAAAAGATGTTAAAAGATTCAAACATTAATGTCTTCATGACTCAGTCTGATAGCTACCAGCTGAGCAGCGCTCGTTTGACCCTACGCCCGTCTGTGACTTTTAACAACATACTGCGTTTACCGCTAAACGACAAATTTAATTTTCTCCGCAATCACTTGACATAGACCAAAAATTTAAAATACTGAATTATTTAGTTTTTTGAGCTTGATTTAATGGTGATAAGTAAAATTTATTTCAAGATAACAGCTATTTTGAAAATCCAAAAAATTGATTTTTGAAACAATTATTACGCCATAACTTTTGAATGCGCATTTTCTCGGAGATGCGGGTGGTGTCATTTTATTCACCATTTTAAGCTTAATAAACCACAAAATTTTAATCAAAATCATTAGAGCCGTTTTTGAGAAATTTGGATTTTTCACGATTTTTGAGGGTTTTGGGGGTAAAATACTCTTAAATATCAAAAATTCAAAAAAATGAAAAAAATGCCTGAAATTATCGTGAATTTGGACCTACATACCAAATTTCACCAAAATCGGACCATTGGGGCATTCTCTAGCTCTGTTTACATCCATACACACACACGGACACACACACAGACATCACTCTGAAAACCACTTTTTTGGACTCGGGGGGCACCAAAATGGATAAATCCACAAACAACTCAAATTCGAAAATTTTGACGAAAACAATACTTTCTCCATATACTATGGTATAGGGGGAGAAAGTAAAAGTAAGTTACCCATGTCCACGTAGAACCGCTGATCTGGGAAGGGCAGGTTGAAGGGCACCACCGGCTCGGTGGACCAAGCAGTGATGTCGGCCGGGCGATTCAGTAGTCTGAGACAAGTCGCTGAGTCCAGTAGACTAAGCAGTCTCAGCATCCGCTTTTGCAGATTGCTCAGCTCAGTAGCTTTTTGTATCCGGCGTTCTCGCTTCTGCTGTCGCTTCGACAATTGCAACCCTTCATCTTCCGGCAACTCTGTTGTGATTCCTGTTGAATAACGAGGATAAATTAAGGGCTGGAGACAGAACAGGAATGGTCCTAGCTATTTAACCATCAGAATTGATTGACATAGACTGTACATCATATGCACACAGGGCTTGTAACAGTTCTTGAGGTTAATAAAAATATAAAAATAACCTAAATTATAGAAAAAATAACAAAAAAACAACCTTGAATAAACCCAAAATGTCGCTAAAAGTTCCAAAAACCGGCATTTTATCAGGATATTAAAAATGTATAGGCAATAAAAATGATGAAGGGTAATTTTTAACTAGGTAAGTGATCATCTACTAAAGCAAATATAATAATAGAAAAATGTAAAAAGCAGAAAAAATCCTCCCCAATACATCTTTTACTTTTTTTAATTTTTTTACTTTTTAAACATTTATTTTAATTTTACGAGCTTCATCCAAATTGATTAATAAAAACCTAATTTCCCAAAAAAAAAATGTAAAAAATAACCAAAATCCCCCAAAAAATAACAAAAATATCCAAATTAAAAAAAAACTAAAAAATAACCAAGAGCAAAAAAATATATAACCTGTTACAAGCCCTGTGTACAGTTTTCTTCATCTTTAACTAGGCATGGACTTACTTTCATGAATTTATAGGCATATTGAAGTAAAAATATTTTATACCTATACACATGATAAAAAAGTGTAAAAAGTGACAAAACCAGTGTTGACCCAGGTGCATCTCTTAAAGAATTAACCAATCACGTCAAGATGTCTATGAAGAAAAAGAGACAGAAATGGCGGAAGGGATTAACAGTAAAAAACCAGCAATCAAGAGAGCGGCAGGTGGACCAGGAGAGGGTGGAAGCACCATCCTCCCTTGGACAGCCTGGATCATTGGCCAATAAGCCTGGCAAGAAGAAGAATGCTAGGGAGAAACTCAGGACTGACGCGATGTTGATCGAACCAATAGCTGTAAGATCTTACGTAGAAGTCCTGGGCAACCTAAAAACAAAGGCTAAGCAAGAGGATTCAACGACCATTGCATTGTTAAAAACAATCTGATGCACCAGAGCGGGAAAAGTTCTTTTTGAACACGCATCATCAAGGGACAGGGAAAATTTGGCTGCGCAGGTAAAGGAGCTCTTAGGGGAGAAGAGCTCGGTCTCAGAACTCATAAGCAGAGAGCCTCATTTGAGATCCAGGATATTGAGGGGTCCGCTATAATAGTAATCAACCATGAGTTGATATGTTTCCAGATATGTCTTTTGTTCAGTACCTGAAGACATGAAAAGGTGTGACAAATAGAGTACATTAGAGCAACATTAATCTAAACTAATTGGGACCGCACCCTATTTAGAGTTGCAAACTTTCAGGTTAGGCGGAGTTTATAAATAATGGAAGAAATAGACTCATTTGCTCACGCTACTCGAACAATGCATATGTTATCAGACCTTAATGATGTTCAAACCACGGAAGTGTTCACTGGCAATGGGACTGCATTAAATACAGTAGACTCCCTCTTAACCGGCCTCCTCGGGACCAGGCCGCGGCCGGATAATGAATTGGCCGGTTAAACCAATGTTCATTTAAGAACGCCAACCCACAATTTTATATGGCCTAAATATAATTATTACTTGAAAAACAACCTTAAATACATTACTGTATATGATTTATAGCTAACCATTCATTACCCATGAAATCCACAACAAACCTACACTAATAATAATTTGCTTCTTTATTGTGGTCTACTGGATAGTAGGTCCAAACGCATTGACTTCCGGTGGCAGTCACTTCCGTCCAGGATGTTACAATTTAATTGGTTTGAGATCGTCAATATGAAAAGTTGAATTGAATGATACCCTACATTAAATAAGAAAACTACGTTTCCGGCGAAAGGAGGACGGTTAAAGCGATGTTGCGATAAAAAATGGCCGGTTAAAAAGATGTTATTTTGTGTCAGGGTAAGCTGGTTAAAGCGGAGACCGGATAAAAGGTGGCCGGTTAAGAGGGAGTCTACTGTAGCAGACAATACAAAAGGAACATTGTAATCAAGTCTGTCAACAATGGTTAAATCATGAAAAAGCAACCAAAACAGCAACAGAATCATGTCTAATGACCATTAATTTGTGTAATACTGGCGGCCCGGATTTCTCGGTCTTTAAATAAAGATTTGTACTCTTTTGGACAAAATGTGTTTGGAATGAGTATTGGAATTGAAGGGTTTGAAATAGGCACTTAATAGACATGTTTTCACATGTATCACCAAACAAGACGATATAAAAGACAAACAAAATCTTTATTGTGTTTCTTTTGATAAGTCTTTGTCAGAAGAATAATTCTATAAAATATTCATGATGTTAAGTCTCCCAGCTGATAAAGACAATTCAAATAGGTTACGTACCTCCGTGCAATAGTGCACTAATCGTTTTTCAATGTTAACTTATTCGTGTTAGGTGTGTGAATTTTAACTTTTTGACAACGAACTGATATTTGGTTTCGTGAAATCGAACCTGATGATGACAATTTATTTGCCAAAACCAGGGTAGACCAGGATTAGTTTGGATTTATTGAAGCTGAAGACTGAGGTACGTAACCTATTTATAATTATTCTATAAAACCAAAACAAAACAAAAATAATGATTTTTACACAATATACTTATGAGATGAACAGACCAAGAAAACATTAACCTGCTAATGTTTTTATTGCTTTTACATACGGAAAACCCACTAATGAACTAAAAATTACAATTTAGAATCTTCATTTTAATACGATTAACATCTGCACAGTTTACGACGATCAAGATAATTATTTCGTTGTATTAAAAGCTACACCACTGTAATATTCCTCAAACCAAATATAATATGACACATCCCATGCATGTTTGTACAAGTCTAGGGAAATTAAGGAATTGTTTTATTTTAACTGATTGGGTCTCAAGTTCTGCAAAAGATCCCCAAACACTGATCTACACGAATGGAAACAGACATCATTTCAAATCAATTCAAACGTGTAAATAAATTTTTACGAACAATTTAAATAAAAATTGTTTTGTACCAAACTACAAGCTCATATAACATGTTGGCTACCCTAATATACATACTTTTGAACTAAAATGTATATCACAATTATTCAAACACTGAAAATGGATTACCTCTGCTGCGCAAATAGGGGTCGAACAAAGGCAACACTTGATGAAGGATCGGCTTGAGGTTTTCCGGAGACAACTTCCGCTGCCAGAGCTCCAAGGCGCCCATCCCATGATGGGCTAGAGACAGGAGGCTCTGCCCCAGCAGGAAGATCATCTGTAGTGGGGAAGATAAGAAAACCAGTTCTTCATACAGCAAGCTAACATGAGGGGGCAATTTCCAATCAAAATCATTTACTGCATTAAAAATATAAGTTTTGAAGCACGAAAAGAGTAAAAATGCCAAATAAAAAAAATTAACCTTAAATAAAATAACAGAGAGTCTTTCAAATCCAAACCAATTGGGACAAACTTCGTTTGCTTTAGTAAAATTTTTGTAATAGGAGGAATTTATGAGTACCTATTTTGTTTTTCACTTAATTAGGGCATATGATTGGCAATCAATGATGACACCAGAAAGCATAAAAGCACCAGCCAGACAGCAGAAAAGCTGTATTTAGTAATAAAACTGTGTTAAAATGACCGCAAATACCTATCAAACATTGCAATGAAGTTTTTCTTCAATAATCAAAGCATTTTAAAGCAGCCCCACTGACAACAGAAGCACGTATATGACTATACCCTAAACTCTAATACAAGAAACGTATATTTGTATGTATGTATGCACACAAATCTCGAAAAAGGCTCGAACAATTTTCTTTAAACTTTGCGAATAACTATGTAATAGGATGAAAAAAAGTTAACACAAGTCTCAATGAAAAATCGTATTTTGTTATAATCTTTAACTGTAATTCTAAAATTTTGGGTATTGGTCTTATGGAGTTAAAAATCTTAACAAAGAATTAATGAAAACAGCTGACTCAACTGTCAAAGTGCAGTCCACGTGTTCCAGTATAAGCAAGTGCTTTTTTATTGCAGTCAGTTGCTAAATTAAAAATAATTTAACCTTTTTTAATTGTGCTTTATATTGGTGTTTATTTTCTGAATATACGTGTTTGGAACAGGCAGATTTTTTTCAAAAAGGGGTACCTTATTCTATTTTATTAACATCAAATAAAAGTCTCTAGAACATTTCATTCAATTAAAGCTCATTCAATCATCCATCAATTTAGTTTCAATTAAATTTAATCAAAGCTCTAAATGAAGCCAAATGTTTCAAGATCTGTCATTATCTTACCACACATATTTTCTGAAAAATTTATGTAAAATGCTAAAAATGGAAGGCTTGGTTAGCCAAATATTTAATAATAATATAAGTAACTATATGTATGTTTAAACAAATTGTTGTTATAAAAAACGTTGTTATAACTAACTTGACAAAATTACAGTGTCCCCTAAAACGTTATGGTCACCAACACAATGGTTAAATTACGTCCTTTGACAATTTTCCCTAAAAACTGACCTGTGTAATCGGAGCAATCCCCTCTAGCAGAGGGTCGATGAGAGGAATCGGCACGGCGACGATGGCCAGCAGGCAAGACGCTTGGAGGTCATTCTTGTACTGCTTACAGTGCAGCATGACGTCTTCCAGGTACCTTGTAACGTACACACCCAGCGATCGAGTCTCTTCCGTCTCATCCTGGGGAACGATACACAAATCATTAGGAGACGTAAAGAAACAGACACTACTCATTAATAATTATTAGTTACCAACCGTTTTATCTCAAAGAATCAACTGATCCTGTCAATTTCACCAACTTTGCTACGGATTGGCTAACCGTTTAAGAGTTGCACCACCAGGTCAGGTTTGGTCATAAGCAGAAATCGAACCTGTCCCGACATAGACATTCTGGCCAAAGAGTCTACGCCTTAGCAATCTCAGCTAACACGCCCAGCAGAATAGACACAAGAATTAAGGTTTTGAACAGTACACACTTCTAGCAGGGAAAATTGTAGAACGTTAGTGAGTTCCTTCCACTAAACTGCTGCTCTCTATTTATAGAAAATAATTATGTCCTCTAAGGGTTAAAAAAAAAATAAAAATCCTCATTTTGTACACATATTATTTTTAACAGTTTTGGTTCATACTAATTATTTACTATGTGTAATTTTACAACTGAACTTATTGGAAACAAATTCGGTTTAATTTATTTGTTTCAATCACATTACTTGATTGAAACAGCACCAAGATGGTGTTTTAAAGACTTGCACATGATTGACTTTACTTTAAACTCGACTTTATACAAGGACAACTGAAATAAATGTTGTTTTAAGGTGATTTTCAAACAAATTACACTTTTTTTTACATTGTCATAGCAAGATGTATAACCAGTGATGAGTTGTTGTTTCAATATAGCTCAATTTTTAATTGGCATCAATTATTGCTCTTCATAATGATGAACTGAACCCAAAGAGTTCCTTGGCCCTAATTTTATGCTATTAACAAAACTGATTTAGAAATGAAAATGTTCCCACACTAACCAGAAGGAAAAAAAACTCCTTAGAAAAAATACAACACTAACTGCAAGACAATAAGTGTTAGCACTCATTACAAGTGTAAATAGAGCAATTAAAAATTTTCATTGGGAAAAACTTGGAACAAATGAAATTTTTTACATTGAAAGCTCATTTCCCTGTGTTGTGTTTGTTGTTGTTACCCTCTAATATGGTTCACATCAGAAGGAAATTTTTATTTCATCACAATTAATTCTCCAGTAAACTACCTAATGCATTAACTTTAAAATTTTTTTATTGTAAGCAAATGGCCAGTAGATTTAAACTAATCTACAAGGCTGTAAATTAGAGGTGTGCGGATAGTGAAATTTTTTTTCGGATCGGATTCGGTTCGGATAGTTAAGATTCGGATCGGTTCGGATCGGATAGTAACAGGATCGGATCGGATAGTTTTCGGATTCGGATTTTTGCGCGGTAAACAGAAAGACAAACAGGTTACCGGTTTGAAGCCACAATTTTTAAGTTAGATCTAGGCCTTGATTATAAAAACAGTTTAGGAATATTAAAATCAATTAATTTAACAACAATTGAACTATTTTTTAGCTTTAAAACAAAGTAAATTTATAATTTGTCATGATCACCGTAAACATTAATTGGCCCTAGGCCTAAATGAACATTTCAACATTATTTTGAACTAGCCCTAACCTAAGCTTTAATTAGATTTGCCATAGGCCTAGGCCAAAACTACTCACCAGGCAAACATCCCAGTGTACAATATGACAAAGTAGGACTTTTAACAAAACATCATTTTATTTTAAACAAAAATGATGGTAGGAAAACATAACCTAGCTTCAGCTTGCATACAGAGCATTCTGTCAAACTGTCAATTTCAGTTTTGGCAAAAGACTTCCACACAACACTCATTTTCTCTTCTTTTTATTTTCCATATAGACATCAATAATTAAGAGACAATAAAAATGTTCAAATCAGTTTAAAACACGATCGGAGGTATAAAGACATAACCTATCAACATCAAAGAGCAAATAATTACAGACGACAACAGACCGTACGTACGGTTGAATTGCGATCCAATGCCTTCACAAGTTCATAGTCAAACGCGATCGTAATCTTCATTAGATCAAATCTTATATTGAGTCACGAAACTACGAATGATGAATTGTCCCTCAACAAAAAAACTAGCCTCAAAACACCACGACACTAGCGATTCAGGCGGGTGGAATAAAAACTAGAGCTTCTCGAGTTGCCGTGATTGGCCGAGACTTGTATCTATACTGCTAGCGCTCCAAGCGAGAGGGTTCAGAATTGAATTGACACTTTGTCAATTGTGCAGTTGAATGTTAAACACCTAATCTTGGTCACTGGGTGTTGTGATTATTTCCCGTTATTATATTATCTGACTTCTGACTTATTAGTCTGCTTCAGCACTTTGGACGTTCCGTCGCATAGTCACCATTTTATGCAGAATGGCCATCGCGCAAAACAATATTTGTGCATTGATCTTGTCTTTAACACCAGATATACAGTCTATCCGGAAAAGTCGGATATCCGACCCGAATAAACGGATATCAATAAAATCTTCGGATCGGATTCGGATATCCGATCCGATCCGAAACCGAACCGAAGTTTCGGATATCCGCACACCTCTACTGTAAATCAATATCGTATACAAATAGATTTAATAAAACTTACAACAAAATAATTTGCTCGCTGTGCCACAGACAAAATGGCTGCCAGCAGCTTGTAGAAAGCTGAGACCATTGGAAACCGCACTGACTGGTTGACCACTGTGGTTATCAGTTCTGCCAACCACTTGGTGATTTTCTCTGCACTCAGTGTTGCCAATAGATCTTTGTAGAGATTGGCCAGGTTGCACAAGACACTGTGATCTTGCGGAACTTCACCTTTCAGAATTATTTCTGGATCACTCCTCATCTCCGCCTACAAATTCATATTGAGGTCAAACGTTTATTTAATAATAATTTAATCTTCTGAACAAAATTAGTCCAGATGTTGTGTTTTGAGCAAAAAGAGTTGGGGATGAAATTTTATTGGTTATTTAATACAGTTAAATTTTTTCAGCTTTCGTCTAAGGGTGTTAACTACTCAGTCCTTTACAACCAAAATAATAAAAATACCTAAGACTCAACAGATTCTTTGTTTAAAATTCATTGTTGGTGAAGGTGAGTTCATGTTATCATTTAGTAAATTGTTGCAGATATTTTCCATCACTGATTAGTACAACAAATTCACGACGTTTTGGGATCTAGAATCTGATCCCGTCTTCAGGTGGAAGAAATGCCTTGAACATAACAAAGTTAGTAAAAACACACCAGGCTAGTAAACCTGGAGAAGTCTATAGCCAAACCTGAAAACAGAAAAGGCAGTCACAAAAATTAAATAAAACACTAATAAATGTTCAAAGCTTAAACAGAAAAAACTGTGAAAGCAGTAAAAAACAAAGCAGAAAAAATTAAACTGAAAAATATACAGAACCAATCAGGATACAGCACAAGGGAGCCAACCACCAACAGCAATGTCGGGCACATAAAGGTGTCACCTCAAGGTTAGGCAACGCCTCATTGACTTTCATGATTATCTCCTGATTGGTTGGTATATACCAGTTGTCAAAACACTTTGATCTTAAAACAGCAACTTATCTATACTTATTTAATACGCTAAGGGTTTTTTTGTCCTGAGAACTCCTCCTACAATTTTCAAAAGATTTTCAAGTTTTTGGTGTCATTGGAGAGGGCTTGGCCTGTAGTTGTATCCGCCAAAAACTGATAAGAATCGGACTGAAAATAAAGGTGCTATCATCAATTGAAATCTCAAAATTTCCCATTTAAATAACATTGGGATTAAATAAAGCATTTTAAACATGTCAATAATCAGCTGTAAATACGTGTAGTTTTGGTGATTAAAGAGATTCACAATATTGGATTGGTCGGATGTCATTGATCTAGAGCTAAATGTAACATTTGCATTGTATGAAAATAAATTGCTCGATATCGAGCAACACGTATACTAGTTATAACTAAATTTGTAACTACAGAAAGAATGTGTTATACTTACATCAATGGCCTCCTCTTTCTTATAGCCCACGTTGAGTTTCTCCAAAATGGCGATGAGAGATTTTATAAAACAATCATACAGCTTTTCTAGTATACTCCTTCTTAGGGCAAGTGTAATCCCTAGAATAGTAATCTTGTCAGTTAATCTGACTACACACTTTTTCATTGTAAGAATAGAGAAATACCGAGCAATTTCTAACATTTATCCTAGTCAATATCATTGTATAGACTGTGTTCCAAAAATTTAATACATTTTTGAATTGAATAATAAACCAAGTATCTTGTTAAGTAAATTAAGTACTCAAGTTTTTTTATTACAATCAACCATAACACTTTCAAATTCTTTATTTTTAAAATTATAAAATCTACTTACGTAGTAGCCTGTAGGTATCAAATTGTTCGTAGATTATTATCATGCCGAACATGTTTCAGGTGAAATAACCACCCACCTTCTGCGGCAACTAATATTCAGATCATTAAAATGAAGCTCATACTTGGATGTTTTTCAAATTCTTCAATAAATAAAAAACACAAAAAGTCACAAACACTACATTTAAAACTTAGAAACATTTGATATTTGATAATTGATACCTACAGGCTACTACGTAAGTAGATTTTATAATTTTAAAAAGGTATCAAGGCTGTAAAATTAATTAATTCTTTATTTTTGTTGTACATAGGATGCTGACTTGAGTATAAATTAATGAAGGGGAGTCTGATGTAAAAATTTAACAAATCTTTTTAAGGTTATAAAAAAAAAAAAAAAAAAAAAAAAAAAAAAAACGGTCGGCTCACTTTAAATTGGTAATAAACAAAAAAATCTCTTTTTTATCTAATGTGGTTGTTGATCAAAGGTATTTAAAGTATAGAAAAATACCACGATCCATTGGAATACCCTCCCCCCCCCCTCTTTTTTAGGAACCTACCTTGCACCCTGCCACTGTCCTCATAGCCGATGCGGAAAAGCCCTTCCCACAACTTGAGGTAGTTCTTGTAAGTGATCACTGCCTTCCCAGTCAACTCCTCCTGCAGGTCAGCTTCTTCCACCAACGAGTGGCCGCACGTTACAATGACGCTTTGGTACACTGCAAACATTTCAATCATTACTTTACTGTCGCTAAAATATACAAGAGTTTCTTGATTAATTTATATAAATACTTTGAATCAATTATACCGTGTGTTCATAAAGTCTTGCCCTGATTTGATAACTTTGCTGTACAGAAACCATTAGAGCCACACGCAACTTACATTGCTTCTTTTGAAGAGAATTTAATCTAGTTTTTTTTAATATTAAGTTGGTGACACCTTTGTTTAGCTGTTTGACAACAATACAGTTTTCTTTAAATTCTGTACAAAAGCAAATCAGAAATGGTTAGCCTCCATTGTGTCCTATGGTTCTATGAAACCCAGTCCCCCATTACCGGTACTGTCCAAAGACTTTGGTGCGAACATTTAGAACACCTGCACCTGATGTAAAAAGTATCGAGAGGTGGTATCCATATTTTTGTGACGGGGGCAGTGTGTGTGACTAGAAACGAACTTGACGCCCGCGCATCACTGAAGTCACGATGGATTGGGCGTGATCGCTCGATTAAATTGCCTCCTCGGTCACCAGACTTTACTCCTCTGGACTTTTTTATGTGGGAGTTTGTCAAAGACGTATTGTGTTCTACCTCAGTTCTTCATTTAGAGTCACTAAGAGAGAGAATAAGAAATGCAGTGCAGTCTGATACTTATTAAATGTTAACTAAAATATAGGAAAAAAGAAAAAGTCATCTAGAATATTTACAGGCAACCCAAGGCGACACATAGAAATTTATTAGCCTAAGTTTGAACATATGTAAATAAAACTTAAGAAGTCACTTGTTAAATCTGTAAATAAAACATTATTCTACCATCATTTGTTTTCATGCTATTCGATTTCTTTATCAGGGCAAGACTTTATGAACACCCGGTACATTCAGTCCCCAAAGCATATAACAAGAGACTGCGCAACATTGTTGGTTGCAATAAACAACAAATGAAGGCTGCGATTGCTGCAAATGCTCGGCAGCGTCAGGAAGCTCGGTCGCATCAGAAAAATCAGCTGGAAGAATGTTCAACTGCGGGAGGAAGCTAAGCAGGGCAGGAAGCTTGGTCGCAGTTAAAAAATCAACGAAACTAGAAAGATTGGTCATGTTGGAACCCACCAGAAAGATCGACTAACAACAGAAAGATTGACTGCTCCAGAAAGCTCGGCCCAGCAGAAAGCTCGGCTTGACAGAAAGATTGATCACTTAATGTATTTTTTGGGCGGGTTTTTTTGCTTCTGAAACCATTTTCAGCTCGACCACTCGAATAGTTTTGCATAACCTCGAGCCGAGCCTAATAGTGATACTATTCGACCACAACTATTCAACCTCTCGAGTACTCGCACACCCCTAGTTTTTAGTTCACTAGTGATGTTATAACAATAAAATGTATAGTAATAAATTATTACACATACCTTCTGTCAAGCAGCTCAAATTTTGTTGGAATAAATCACAACATGTTTCGCCGTGAATACGGCATTTTCAAGTGACACACACAAAGAACATTTAATATCCACCGAGGGATTCGTCAACGGTTAAAAAACGACACGTACACGAACACAGTTCACACTTAATACAAAGTTCAGTAGGCCTACACATATTAATTAATCACACCGCGGCACGACCCGGAAGCAGACTGTCGTATTCAGCAAATGCCGTATTCACGGCGAAACATCTTGTGATTTATTCCAACAAAATTTGAGCTGCTTGACAGAAGGTATGTGTAATAATTTATTACTATTCAATAGCAGTTCAGGGGCTAATACAATGGATTTTAAGTCAATAAAATGTATCGAAAACTAAAAAAATTAACTTATTTTCTATTTTAAATAAAAATTAGCGTTCCCTCAAAATATTTTCTCTCAACCATCGAATAATGATAGTAATAAAACTTCTACCCAAAGAAAAAACTTTTTAGTTTTATTTAGGACCAAGGCCCTTTGTCCTACAAGTATGGAAATACAACTAAGACAAAAATTATCCAAACATCATATAACATTAAACAGCACTTACAACCACTTCAGTACTCACCGACAGGGTACAAAAATCTATCAAACACAGCCACATCACAAAGTCCCATGTTGAGGATAGTGAGCGTGAGCGAGCGTACGATCTTGTACTGAGCCGGATGGTAGTGGTGGGGGTAGCGCTCAACCGCCAGCCGCCACAGGCGAGTGAGCGCGCTCAACTGGTCGCTTGTCACTGAATGCAGCTTGGCGCAAATCTTTGTGAGCGACTCCAAATACTTGGCGATCTCTTCGCCTTTGGCCGCTATGTTTTCTTCTTCCCTGCATGAAAAATTGAATTACAATTGCATCAAACAAATAATTTTGTTAATGGCACGTAATATAGAATGTACTATGAAATCTCCAATCAATACTCATTTATACGCTAAGTTTTTTTTTTAGATTGGAACTAATCTTAAAATTTTTAACTGATGTTCAAGTTTTTTGGTGTTATTGGATAGGCCTTGGTCTGTAGTTGTTTCCTCCAAAAATTTAAGAGAATCAGACTTTGAATAAAGGCGCTATCCATCATTGAAATTTGAAGTTTTCTCTTTAGAACAGTATTGGGATTGGGTAGAGCATTTTAAACAGGGTATTGTTTAGTAAATTATATGTTAGTATATTGTGATGCCATCTTGTTTTGTTGGGGCGACGCCATTACATGCCCGGCATTGCTAGCGTGTGGTTGGCTCCTTTGCTGTCTCCTGATTGATTTAATATTTTTTTTTTCATTTTCATTTTTTGTGCTTTTTTACTGCTTTCACAAGTTTTCTGTTTAAGCTTTTTGCATTTATTTGTGTTTTATATAATTTTTATAACTGCCTTTTCTGATTTTAGGTTTGGCTATGGACTTCTCAAGGTTCACCTGATGTTTTTTTACTGAGTTTGTTATGTTCTAGGAGTTACTTCCACCTGAGGACAGGATCAGATTCCAGATCCGCATTGTTGTGCATTTGTTCTTACTAATCAGTAACGGAAAGAAAATGTCCACAATAATTTACTAAACAATAACATAAACTCACAATCTCCAACTTTATACAAGGGGTCTTAAACATATGTTAATGTATAGCTGGTGATTTTTTTAGGTGATTACTGATAATCACAATATTGAATTCAGAGTACACAGCGTGAATTCAGAATACATGTGAATTCAGAGTACATGCTTTATTGTTTGTAATAGTTTAATCCCTGACTAGCCATTTGATAATTGAAGTATATACCGCGTGTCTCACGTAAGGTGTCTCAAATCGATTATAGATCAACAGATCCGAATTGTTGTGCTACAATCTTGAAATAAAATCATTTCCCACTAAATTGACCCCAATGAGTTATTTTAAAATATTTTTAACGCTGTATAAATACAGGGTGTCCCAAAAACTGGGGGTCACAGGTTCAAATCTCAGAAATTTCAAATACAAACATATGTCATATTATACATCATTAGAAAAGGACATGATAGTATGGCAGTCCTTCTTCCATTGTTGCCATACCATTAAATTAACATGCAAGTAAAATGGGAAAATTGAGATTTTTACGTTATTACTACAAAACCAAAAGAGATACGGCGTTAGTGTAAATTACAAAGTTGCTCAGTTTAACGAGAGCGTTAACATGATGTACAAAAATACATGTGTTTGTATTTCAAATTTTTGAGTTCTGTTTATATTAACATTTTCAAAAGAATTAAATTTTGGAAATTTTAGTTTTTTAATAAATGTGGTCTTGTGACACATCATTGTAAAGCTTAGCTTATTTCAAATAAGTATTTTGAATCAGAAGTCATTTATGTTAAATAATAAAAGAATTACAGGGTATTACGTAAATTTTGATTTTGGCTACAAAAATGGACGCCATTTTGAAATGAATAAAGATAACCAAATTCTGTTTTTAACAAAATGTTTGTATTAAATAGACCTTTCTAATGATGTATAATATGACATATGTTTGTATTTGAAATTTCCGAGATTCGAACCTGTGACCCCCAGTTTTTGGGACACCCTGTATTTATACAATGTTAAAAATATTTTTAAATTATTCCATGGGGTTGTAGTCCAGGATTACACTTGTACAACAAGAGTTTATAATGTAATACTGATAGAATATATAATTAAGAGTGAGTTATTGATAAAGAGAATATAATTGGTTTTAGAACATTATTTATTTAACATATTTGATCACAATTATTTCTCACTAAAAATGAGTTGATTTAATATCAGAACATCTCTCTCCAAAACAAAAAAACAAGTTCCATAGCAACCATCAAAATAATATTAAAACAACAAATGTCAGCTGGTCACTACAGGAGCCCCCTGCGGAGACTGGAAGTCCATAGAGTCCAGGTAAAAGCCCCCTGCTAGTCCATGAATGAAACAGTAACAAAATTCACAGAGATAAAAAAAATCATACTGAAACTGGCTGTTTCATTTTGACATTTCTTCCAGATCTGGTAGTGTAGGATATTTGTCTATTGTCCTTCACAGGTTCTTGAAAACCGGTTAGAGGCTCGGATTTGTCATCACGAAGAACAAAGGCTGGTTTAACCCTGTCAAGACTGACTCTTACATCCGTACCATTTAGTCGTATCGTTACAGTTTTTTCGTCCCTATTTTTAACTTCATGAGGTCCCGTGTATGGTTGTTGTAAAGACTTTCTGACAGCATCCACTCTTAAAAAAACATGTGTACACTTGTCCAAATCACGAAAAATGAAGCTATTTCTCTTGCCATGTCTCATGACTTGTGTAGGTTTAAGAGCAGAAATTTTCATTCTGAGGCGAGAAACCAAATTTGTCGGGTCCTCCAACGGTGCCAACTTTGTTGATGGAACAACGTACTCTCCAGGAAGGCGCACAACCTGTCCAAAAACCATTTCTGCTGAAGAAGTATTGAGGTCAGCACGGAAAGCATTCCTAATTCCAAGAAGAACCACAGGCAAGGACTCAACCCATGTGGAAGCAGAATGGCACATAATCGCTGCCTTCAGTTGTCTATGAAATCTTTCTACCATGCCGTTTGCACAGGGGTGGTAACTAGTCGTTCTAAGCCTGGAAAAACCACACAAATTACCCAATTCGGCAAAGAGTGAAGATTCAAATTGTTTGCCTTGGTCAGTCGTTATGCGCAGGGGAACACCGAATCGTGATATCCAGCAACTAAAAAGGGCTGATGAGACTTCTTCGGCAGTGATTCCCTGTAGGGGGTGTGCCTCTGGCCATCTTGTGAATCTATCCACCACAGTCAAGCAGTAGCGTAGATTACCAACCTGAGGTAAAGGACCGACTATATCCACGTGGATATGTTCAAATCGACAACTTGGCAAAGGAAAGTCACTGATGGGTGTTTGGACGTGACGGGTAATCTTAGAACGTTGACATTCTTGGCAGGACAAAGTCCACTCCTTACAATCACGATTGATAGAGGGCCAAACATATCTTGAAGTCAACATTTTATTCATGGATTTTATCCCAGGGTGACTTAAGTTGTGCATTGAATTGAATACCTCCCTGCGCAAACATTTTGGGATGTACAATCGTTGTTTGTCGTTTGTAATATCACAGTAGACAACAGCATCAGAGCCCGGAACTTTAGTCGCTTGAAGATTTAGTGAGGACAGATTGTTTTGAAGGATAGATTGAAGTTCTTCATCTTTAGACTGAGAGTCAGCTAGATGATGAAGGTCAATGTTACTATTTTTGTTTACAGATATAGATTCTATCCTTGAAAAGCTGTCAGCCACAATATTAGAAGCACCGGAAACATGTTGTATGTCAGTTGTGAACTGTGAAATAAACGATAGATGATTATTTTGAACTGGTGGTAGTTTATCTTTCTTCTGTTGAAAAACAAAAGTGACAGGTTTGTGGTCAGTGTAGACAGTACAGGGGCTAGCTTCCAAAATATGTCTAAAATGTTTAACAGAAGCATAAATGGCAAAAAGTTCCCTGTAATAAGCTGGCCAACCAGCTTGTTTAGGTGTAAGTTTTTGAGAAAAGAAGGACAAAGGTTCCCATAAACCATCTTGATTCAATTGCTGTAGTACTGCTCCTACTGCAGTATTCGATGAATCACAAAAAATTGCTAACTTAGCATTATTACTAGGATGGCAAAGCAAAGTAGCCTCCGCCAAGTGATTCTTACAGTTATTAAAGCTCTCTTCTAATGCACTAGTCCAAGGGACCTTCTGATTTCCTTTCAAAGATGCTAGGGCTGTGTGAAGGGGAGCCTGGAACTCGGCGGCGTGAGGAATGAACCTACGGTAGAAGTTCAACATCCCCAAAAACCGCCTAAGTCCTTTCGCAGTTTGTGGTAAAGAGTAATTCCGGAGAGCATCTATGCGATCAGGACCAGGTTTAGTCCCTTCAGCCGACACATGGTAGCCAAGAAAAACTACTGAGTCCACATTAAATATTGATTTCTTCACACTAATGAGGACACCGTAATCGACAAACCTCTGGAAAATTATCCGAAGATGTTCTTCATGCTCGGTAGTGTCTTTTGAAAACACTAGGACATCGTCAATGTAGGGGAAACAAAAGTTGAGTCCCTCTAAAACTTCATCAATAAACCTTTGAAAGGTTTGACCGGCATTCCGTAACCCGAAAGACATAAAAGGAAACTCGAAGAGTCCGAACGGGGTTGTTATAGCAGTCTTGGGAACGTCCTCTTTGTTAACCGGAATTTGAGTGTATGCTTTCACAAGGTCTATTGTAGAGAAAACTTTACTGCCGTGCAAACAATTTGTAAAATCATGAATGTGACGAACAGGGTAAGAATCAGGAATAGTCCGGGCGTTCAATGCCCTGTAATCACCACATGGTCGCCACTCATCATTTTTTTTTGGAACCATGTGTAATGGCGAAGACCATGGACTTTTAGAACGACGTGCCGTCCCGTTAGCCAGCATGGATTCAAACTCTAATTTAGCAATTTTGAATTTTTCAGGAGCAGGGTGTCTACTGATATCTGAGTTTAGAATTCCAGTATAATTCCAGTATTTCCAGTATATTTTTAACAAAAATTCCAGTATCACTCGCGAACTATTAATTCAAACATGGAGTAAAAATAATGACAATTTATTCATATAATCAATATTGAAATAGATTTTTGTATAGAGATAAAACCCTTATGATTATGATTGCCTAAGTACTTTCCAACAATAACATTTGTTTAATATTTTTTGATAATTTTTTTGTGAAGGCCCTTACTCTATAGCCCTCTGTTCCTACCACTTTGTTTTGCGTTTATATAATATGAAAAATAATCATAAAGAACATTTAACTACAAAAAATAATGAAATAGGTTAATAGTTAAAAGTAAAAAAGAAAAATATGATTAAAATTTTAAAAAGAAAAATAAATTTTTAGTATAAAATTAAACATTTTTTAGACTGTATCATTACACAAATGTTTACATTTCTTGATTAACTATTTGAGGAGAACTACAAGTTTTCTGATTTTGGTTTTCATGATTTTGTTTAAAATATTTTTTACATTTTTATGAACGGATTAAATGACAAAATCTATATATTATGCATTTAAAAAAATACGCATTTAAACAAAATTCTAAAATTTCAGTATCTATTTTGAAATTCCAGTATAATTCCAGTATTTCCAGTATGGAAATAAAATTCCAGTATAATTCCAGTATTTCAAGTATTTCCAGTATCAGTAGACACCCTGAGGAGCCAACCTTCTGGGTCTCGATGAAACTGGAGGGCCAGAGGTTGTCTTTATGTAATGAACTGTGTTATGACGAATGGATCTCGGAACTCCTAAGGGTCTTGTAATATCCGGAAATTCAGATAACAGTGGGAAGTTATCAGTAGATGATGCAATTAGTTTAACACTGGGTTGCTGGCAGTTAATGAATTGACATTTACTTTTTAGATTCGTATTACTGTCAATCAAAAAACCATTTCGACAATCAGGTAATAAAGAGTAGTGAGCCAGGAAGTCCGAACCAATGATTGGAGTACTTACATTTGCTACAACAAAGCTCCAGACGAAAGATCTTTCAAGTCCAATATTTAAGTTAAGACATAAGCTGCCGAAAGTGGGGATTTCAGAGTCATTGGCAGCCCTAAGTTCTATACCAGAGGGTTCTAAAGGTCTCTTGATTAAATTTTTAGGAATGCAGCTAATATCAGAACCCGTATCTATCAGAAACTTAAAACCTGAAATCTCATCAACAACCTGCAACCTGCCACTGTGATTGCTATCAAGCTTAAGTGATTCATGAGGATGGCGTCTAGACACATGGCAATTAGTCGACACCGCACCTAGTTGCCTGATCCGTTTTTTGAAGAATTGTAAGTACAAGGATGTACGCATTTGGAAGCTCGAGCCCCATAGCGGTCATGATACCAGCAGTATCCATTATTCTTGGCCAGAGTGACATGTTGGCTCTTAGATTGAGTACGACTTAACGAACTGAGCTTACCGTTATTAGATGATTTCAACTCGTCTGATAGAGAGGTAACTCTCTCCTCCAACATGGAGAGTTTCTCCAAGATTGCCTGAACACATTCCCCTTGGACGTCATGCTTGTCTGGGGCTTTAGAGAATGAACTTATATTCTTACCTCGATAGGACGAAATAGCATCGCAGTTTACTGAGGGTGAGCTTGAAGGTTGAACCTCTTGGATCTTATCAGCCATAATGGCCAATGAGTCGGTACTGACCCCAGTACCTTCTAGCTGAGTTTGAAGGATGCCCTGGATATGTACCGGAAGGCGCTGTACCCAAATGGTCCTGAGTAGTTTATCTGGAATGCTGTCGCCGGCCAAAGATTTGAGTCTTCGAAGAAAGCGAGAAGGGGCATCGTTTCCAAGTTCCTCGTCCATGAGTAGCTGTCTGATTTTCCTCTGGTCTGAGACGGTTAATCTTCTTATGAGCTCCTTTTTTAAACTTGCATAAGGTTGCTCCATATGTGGGTTTGAGAGCAAGTCTTCTACTTCTGTAGCCGTCACCTCATCCAATTGTGTCACAATGTGGGTGAAACGAAGATTTTCATCAAAAATGTGCCATAAAGCAAAAATTGCTTCAACCTGGACAAACCAAAGTGCTGGTTTTTCACGCCAGAAAGGAGGAAACTTAAGTCTTGGTGTTTTTGTTGGGGCACAGTTTTCATTAGGCTGGGTGAGGTGTTCAGTGCCATGACTCGCATCAGAACCATTTGCATTGGTTTTAGTACCAATAATGTCATCCAAATGGCATTTGAGTTTTTTATTTTCCTCTTCTAATAGGCTTATTTTCGACAATAATTCTTCATTGCTATCCATGTCAGGTATGTAGTGTTCTTAACTTGGGGTCACCAATGTAGTCCAGGATTACACTTGTACAACAAGAGTTTATAATGTAATACTGATAGAATATATAATTAAGAGTGAGTTATTGATAAAGAGAATATAATTGGTTTTAGAACATTATTTATTTAACATATTTGATCACAATTATTTCTCACTAAAAATGAGTTGATTTAATATCAGAACATCTCTCTCCAAAACAAAAAAACAAGTTCCATAGCAACCATCAAAATAATATTAAAACAACAAATGTCAGCTGGTCACTACAGGGTCAATTTAGAGGGAAATGATTTTATTTCAAGATTGTAGGACTTACTGTTGATCTATAATCGATTTGAGACACCTTACTTGAGACACCCGGTATATTAGTAAAAGAGTGTTTTTTGTTTGTCTTTTTTTTCTTTTTTTTACTGAGTAACCAGCATTAATTTGTACTACTTCGTACTTCGTACTTATTCAGCTTTCCCGTAGACTCGTGAGTTTTGGGAGCGTCATCCTCTTCTCCTTCTCAGGGGAAGGGTAGGGTTAGGCCTAAGGTGGGTTGGGTTTACCCATTGGCTCTTTGTGTGAAAAAATCATCCAAACTGTAGAAACAGTTTTGGATAAGGAAAAACTTGAGCTCACTCGTAAATTTGACTATCTTATCTATTGTCTGAATCTTTTTTGGTAATGATTGAAAAATTTTTCTGCCAATGTATTGTGGGTTTTTTTCATACAATTTAAGATTGTGCTGCTCTGAAAAATTATTCTTAAATCTAGTGTTGTATTGATGTGTTAAATTTACATACTCAGGAAGAAAAGTTTTAACCTTTGTTTTAGTTCAGACAACTTAGATTTTTGTGTTTAACTATCAGGACACCCCTTTAAAGTGTAGGTACACTCACGTAAAACTGGGCCAAGGTTTATTCCTTGTTGTTTGGGTATACATTATAATACCAGAGAATTCATTCACAGACACTTTTAACTCAGATTAAGTAATGAAAAGTAATCATTAATCCTAAACTAACGAAATAAAAAACACTTAACACATCTATAGCTAAGAGTTTACTCTAAATTAAAGCTAAAAAACGATTTGAAACCTTAGCCAGCGCATAAGTTTACACACCAACCTAAACTCATTCTAAACTCATTCTTCTATAATGCTCCCTTTGAATAAGTCATGAACTACACTTACTTATAAATGTGAAGGAAAACTTTAACTATTCAAGACCCTCTCTATCCCTCCACAAAATTTTTTATGGAACAAAAAAAATCATTGTTTGTTGTATTTATTAATGATTATTTTTTTCGACTGCAATCTTTTATATTATCAGTAGGTGATAGATATTAAAGGAATATGGAATAATAATAATTGAGACTATTAGAATACGAACTCAAAATGCCCCTAAAATAACAACTTACAGTGTCAGGCCAATCTGGGCTCTTTGCAGAATCACTCTAAACATGAATGAGACATCCTCCTGGTTAAATTCTCTACTACAGACTTCGGCTAAGGCACAGAACCCCTCTATTGCGAGGTTAATTTCATAATTTGCAACTCTAGGGTTGGTCATGGTGTTTCTGTAGTGGAGGATGAAATCCTGAAATGCAACAACTAGAAATTATCATCAACGTCAGATATGAAGAATATTTTAGGTGTGTTTAGATCATATGATATATGAAGTAAAAAAGCTCGCACTTTTCATCATTGCTAGAATATTGCAGGCTCACAAAAAACTTTTAAAAACTCAGAAAATTTTATTTTATGAGTTTTTAAACGTTTTAAAAATCTAAGTTGGGTGCTCACTAAGAAATAGTTTTGAAATGATCCTAAAACGGGCGCCGCCTCACAGGAATTTAAAACTTCAAACTTATATTCTTCTTATGACCGATTTTAATACAAATCAAGGAAACAACGAACCTACAACATTGGTAAACTGATGGTACAACACAGGATTGGAATTTTTATAAACGTTTCTCCTAGCTCATAGGTGCTATCTAAGAAGAAACACTTTTTTGCTTAGTTCATAAGGTCACCATTGCTATAGGGTCTTTGGGGTTGAAATTTTGGCATTGACATTCTTCTTTGCTCATAGGTACACACTAAGAATCACTTTTGCATTAAGTAGCTTTGCATTTCATGAAATACTGTACACATACCATTTATATACATATTACATATGCTATGCTTGGGAAGTGATTGTTATTACGGACAGGGCATGGTAGGGTGAATCTTATTGGATTTATTTAAACTTTTAATACATCCATACAAGATTTCAGTATTATATAATTTTTTTTTTCAAAAAATTCACATTAGGCTAACAAAACTTTCAAATGCAATAATTTTTGGTCTTTTAACCTGTTGGGGTGGGGTAAGTGGCAAATTGTTTAGGACACGGTGACCTTTAAAATGATGTAATACTTTACATAAGCCATTAAATTATTCAATTGTCTTCTTTGGGGATGCTCATTAGAGAGGGGTCTTATCACCTCTAAGCCTACATGTTCCGCCCCATAGTGTCATACATAATGTATTTTTTTATTTTGTTAAGACACTGGGATTACCAAGAAGGTTTGATAAAATTTCAAATTTGCGTAAACTGAATTCAATCGCCATAAAAATTGTTTGGATTGTTTAGACCAAGACCACAACACTTTCGCAACATGAAGGCACGACAGTGGCTACCAGTGAGATGGAGTGGGAGCTTGACATCACAATAGACGATAAACAAATTCTTTAATCTTTATTATTATAACATAGAGAAGTGCAATGGCGTAAATTTTATGTAGATTTTTTTCAGTGGTCTAGATGTTCTCTTCATTTTTCCTCCAGTCAAGGAACTCATCCATAAAAAAGTAATAGTAAAATGGTCACTATCACAGATGAAATAAATGATGTATTCCTACACCGTGAGTTTCCTGGCATCGCAGTTAAAATTGCCACTATCGACGCATGGAAGCTGTCACACTGTAGCTTTCATGGCATGGCTCTCAAATTAAGAATCATTGACTTTAGTAAGGCCTTTTTGGAAAACTTTGGTTGGAAATTACGAACATCGCAAAATTTTTACTCATAATCGCGTTATTATCTCAATTTTTTTTAATCAGTAACTTTTCTGTGATTTTTGAGATTAGTAACTAATAACAGTGACTTCAGTTACCAGTACACGCCCTGTCCAATCTGGTTTCGCAGAAACCGTACTTGTCCGAATTTCAAACTCTGCATCAATTTTCTTCACAGACTCTCTGAAATCAATTTGTTTTATTGCTTGCAGTTTATTATCGAGTGTAAAAATGCACTAACACATCCATTACCCAGTCAATTATATTGACAGATGCAGATTATAATGTGAAGCATCTGATGATGCAGAATGCAAGACATCCGTGTACTGCGGGACACATCAATAACAAATTAAAGGCACTGAAGATTAAAAATCAATTTTTTGTGGTAAACCCCACCCCCCAAATTTTCATTTTTGATCAGGTGGATTCTGAAGGAGGCAGATCCAGATGAACAAGAGTGTACTGTATATTTATTTTGGGTTAATAAATTATTCCTGAAACTAAAGGAAACCATTCAATAAGTCCACAGTGAAATTGGACCTACAACATTAGCAGATACTTAATAACATTTTTTTACCACTTACAATTCAAACATGTCATACAGAAATCAAACCACAAGTTCTAACAAGTACAACTCACGTTTTTCATGGAATCTTCAGGGTGAGCAGAGATATGCATCCATGCCTGTTTATGAAAGGCTTCCATCGTTTCCAAGCCCGCTTTTCTATCTTCAGGAGACGATCGTGCCGCCCACAACTGTAGATCTTTCAGCCAGAACTTATAATCTTGACCTTCCATCACCCAGCCCCACAGCTGGGCTATGTGCGTCTTGAACAAGTTGAGGGCAGCTGAAAATTGTGAAAACATGATAAATTTGCTTTGAACCAATGGTAGAAAAGTGATAAATTTAGAGGTTTTAATGTACTATTGCAGCCTGACTCAAGCAAGTGAGAAATGGACAGTTTTAAGTCAAGTAAGCAAGTTGCAAGTTTTTATAAATAGAAGTTTCGTCGCATTATGAATATCCACAGGGCTATTAAAATAACAGATAGGTACTTGTTATGTGGATTCCACAAGTTTTTTAAGGCTATTTATATTTGAATTTTGAAAGAAACGCATATCAAAAGTCAAAAGAAGAGTATTTTATGAACATACTGTGTAAAACTAGACTGATTCCCGAAAGGCGAAAGGCAGTTGGTACTTGTTATACATAAACCACTAGTTTACAGCACGCTGAGATGGTTACGTTACTTATTGCTCAATTTGTCATAAATACTTTCATTAATTCAAAACAAGTCACCTTATAGCAATGAAACAAAATTCTGGTTGCCAGGACAGCTATGAATGGGCCAAGGTCAGGTCGATTACGGGAACGTTTTCGGCTACTCAGTAGTCACAGTTGACTCGCTGGGTGATTAAGTGCATGTGTTATTGTCCCAGTGAATTAATTTTTAAAGATTTTTGACATCTTACACTTTAAAAGAAGGACTGTTTGCACGTAGGACTGCGGAGAACATGAAGGGCTGTTTCATTCCTTTGATGTTGGAAAATGCCGCTTTTGAGTC
The DNA here is from genome assembly GCA_030545055.2 of Neoaliturus tenellus. Lineage (NCBI taxonomy): Eukaryota > Metazoa > Arthropoda > Insecta > Hemiptera > Cicadellidae > Neoaliturus > Neoaliturus tenellus. The sequence continues at coordinate 92,563,448 of CM061536.1, forward strand.
AGGTCGGTGACGTAATCCATCTGATGTCCATAAGAATAACATGCACCAGCTGATCAGGCTAGTGACCTTTATTGTACTGATTTTTACATCGTTTTTCCCGCTAATTAAACAGCCCTTGTCTATTACATTCCAGCAGTTTTCCCCAGTCCTGGTTTGCACTGGGGTGTATGTTGTACTTCAGAGCCTGCACCCCTAGAACTGGGAAGTTCACTACCCAATCCCAGCTCAAAGTACCGAGTTGGGTAACGGGCGTGGCTCCCTTTATTAACTGAAGTAGGGCAGCTTCGGCTGTTCCGAGCCCTGGCAAAGGTGGCCTTTAATGAGTCAGGATGTCGGGGATCTGGGGCTTCCGTGCCTTCGGGTGCGGTTGCAGTGCAGCCGGCGCCTTTGGCGTGCAGGTTTCCAGTGACCTAGTTATTCCGCTTGGGAACCACCCATGACCCAAGTAAAATTTAAAATGGGGACCTCGGGATCCGGTTCAAGCCCCTGGCTTTGGCCAGTCCGGATATTGGGTTGGACTCGAGGGGGTAGAGGTTGTCGGTATGCTCGGCACACAGCTTTGGCTGTAAGGGGCCCTCCAGCCTAATCTGGGGGCGTTGCTCACAAACGAAAGCTGAGAAGTAGCATGGGTAGTGCTGCCACTGTCACTCACAGCGGATGGTTGATTTGGGTTCACCGCCGGTTGAGTACCACAGGCCTAGTGAATTCCGGGTTTTGTGGGGGTCTAATCCGCCTTAATGTGATTTGGGGCAATTGTTCCATAACTCCCCTGGTCGTAAGACTGGTCCGGTTAAGGCTCACGCTAGGTACGGACTACCCGTGAGGGTAGGGGGAGCCAAAACAAGGGTTTACCCTTGTGGAGGAACTAATCGAATAAAAGAAAGAAAAAAAGTCCTGGTTTGCACGTCTAATCCACATAATCCGAAAATTCACAAGACCGAACAGGGTCCCGTCCCAGTTAGTTCAGGTTAGCTGGATCCTACTGCATTTATGTATACTCTGAACTCCAAGAACATGTGTTATGAACATGTTAAAAACATGAATTCATGTTAAGAACATGAATTATTATCTTAGTCTATACAATGCTTTGCATTTGCATTTGTTAACTGTGATATTACATGTGTTATGCAATGAAAGGATGTGTAATGTATGAAAGGATCTAGTTATATTATTTATTAATGTAACAATCTGTAATTTTTGATCTGATCTATTGCACATTGTGTCTAATGATCAATAAAATATCTATCTATCTATCTATCTATCTATTGTAAGTTATTCATTTTTTAGTGGCATCATATTGATAAATTAAGTTATTTATTATTAGTTACTATAATGAACTGTCAACTGCACCAAACTGCATGCTTCTATCATATAATTGTTAATAATATTAATGCTATCTTGTAAGTGGCCCTTTCTGACTGTAATGTAGCATTGTAAAATTCAATAAATAAATAAATAAATAAACATGTTAATAAACACGATCGTCTATAAACCAGAAATATTACCTGTCAAATATATACCATTCAATAACATATTAAATAGGGATAGACAAGTCTCAACGTTTCTTGAAGTTTTCAAGAAATTTCAAATCTTGTTAAACTAGATGAGATTTTTATTTTCTCAAGATTTTTCAAGACAAAAAATATTCTTTGAAAAATGTTAAAAAATCTAATCTACGAATTTCTAGGCCTAGTTTACTAGCAATTTAATACTGAAATACATTATTTTGAGCAAAGTGAAGTGTTTTATTTTCCCTATTCATGCATTTACATCCCAAATTTTTATGTACTTAAAGGGTTAATTTTTTTTATTTTCTATTAATAATTTTTATCTATGTTTATAGTTATGATTATGATTATAACTTTTTTTTGTTTCTGTACTATTGAGAAATATTGTTAAGCGTGACTAGTGTTTGACATATTTAACTGAATATATATAAAAAGACAAGATACAACAAAAAGACAAGTCTGAAATTGTAATTTAATACTTAACTTCTAAGTATTAGACTGATGTTTCAGTCTGGTAAATTTTGCAATTTCAATGTTGTATCCTTACTCTTTTCACCATATCTTAGCCTATGTTTAAGAGTTATTTGTAATAAGGCACTTAGTATTTGTTCTTAATATCTGTTAGGATTTATGTAATATAAATCAGGATTTAATAATGTTACCAAATCAGATTAAAATTGCGAATGCACATTTCCCGTTATGTATGAGAAAGAACATCCCATCTCAAAATTATATGAGAATTAAAACATCCCGCCTTGTCTCGTTTTAAACTAAAAATCCAATCTCGTCCATTCCTAATATTAAAATGAAGGAATTACTAGCAACACCATCCTTAAATATTGGGTCGAATGTTGTTATTGATTTCACTCACAACTCGATAATGTAACAAGGGAATTTTACTTCTATCAAATGAAATGTTTTGTTTTAAGAAATGCTGAGACCTAGATAGATAGATATAGATAGATATTTATTTCTCACAATCTTTTCAAAATTACAAATTAATAATAAATAACAATGTTTATAGTTCAAATGTTGACATTCCTTGTTCATAATAATAGTACTAGTAACTATAACTTAATAAAAAAAACAACTATAAAAACACAGTCAAATTAATACTATAAAATAATGAAATTAATTTAACAGTACGTCATTATTTACCTTAACAAACTACAATAATAAATATACATTTCTGGTAACCTAGTACTTTTTTATGTGAGAAATTTCACGTACTCCGAAGGCAAAGCCTGTGTAGAGTACGGCTTCACAAACAATTTAAAACAAAAAAATAGAGCCGAGATAACACTTTTAAATAGAATAATTAGCTGTGCATAGGAGACAGTAAAATATTAATAACTATAACAGAACATATAAGATTTTTTAAAAATTGAGTGGTGACTGCATAAATACAAATATGTAAGAAGATGTCGAAAATAAATTAAAGTACCCAAACACAATAAGGACATTAAAAACCCTCAGAGATAGAAGCGGAAACAGAACAATGCTGTCTAGATATTTTTATACTGCGATATGGAAATATTTCTCTATATCGGATTGTAAGAGTAGCCACATTCTTAGTCTTCTTAAAAAGCCTTTTATCTTGTCTGAATTCTTTATTTCCTCCGGTATTCGATTAAATAATCTTGGTGCAATGAAAAGATAAGTTTTAGTAAAAAGCGTATTGTTAGGCTTGGGTACAGGAACATTCTTTTGACCACGCAATTTATCTCTATAAATATTGTTATTGAACTCATATGACAATTTGTTTTTAAAGAAAAATTTCAATATTTTATAAAAGAATAAGTGTCTTAAAGGTAATATATCCAATTCAGTGAAAAGTGGCATTGATGGTACTCTAACATGAGATCTACTTATAATCCTTATAAAATGTTTTTGCAAAATTATCGAACTCTTAACATTAGCCATATAAGTACCTCGCCAAGTTGATATGCCATATTCAAGCTTACTATATACTAATGAAAAATACCTGCATCAGGTAATCATTTGGTAAAAAAACGTGGGACCCTAGAGTGATTTAGGTCACAATTTACTAGAGGTGTGCGGATAGTGAAATTTTTTTTCAGATCGAATACGGTTCGGATAGTTAAGATTCGGATCGGTTCGGATCGGATAGTAACAGGATCGGATAGTTTTCGGATTCGGATTTTTGCGCAGTAAACAGAAAGACAAACAGGTTACCGGTTTGAAGCCACAGTTTTTAAGTTAGATCTAGGCCTTGATTATAAAAACACTTTAGGAATATTAAAATCAATTAATTTAACAACAATTCAACTATTTTCTAGCTTTAAAACAAAGTAAATTTATAATTTGTCATGATCACCGTAAACATTAATTGGCCCTAGGCCTAAATGAACATTTCAACATTATTTTGAACTAGCCCTAACCTAAGCTTTAATTAGAGTTGCCATAGGCCTAGGCCAAAACTACTCACCAGGCAAACATCCCAGTGTACAATATGATAAAGTAGGACTTTTAACAAAATATCATTTTATTTTAAACAAAAATGATGGTAGGAAAACATAACCTAGCTTCAGCTTGCATACAGAGCATTCTGTCAAACTGTCAATTTCAGTTTTGGCAAAAGACTTCCACACAACACTCATTTTCTCTTCTTTTTATTTTCCATATAGACATCAATAATTAAGAGACAATAAAAATGTTCAAATCAGTTTAAAACACGATCGGAGGTATAAAGACATAACCTATCAACCTATCAACATCAAAGAGCAAATAATTACAGACGACAACAGACCGTACGTACGGTTGAATTGCGATCCAATGCCTTCACAAGTTCATAGTCAAACGCGATCGTAATCTTCATTAGATCAAATCTTATATTGAGTCACGAAACTACGAATGATGAATTGTCCCCCAACAACTAGCCTCAAAACACCACGACACTAGCGATTCAGGCGGGTGGAATTAAAACTAGGGCTTCTCGAGTTGCCGTGATTGGCCGAGACTTGTATCTATACTGCTAGCGCTCCAAGCGAGAGGGTTCAGAATTGACACTTTGTCAATTGTGCAGTTGAATGTTAAACACCTAATCTTGGTCACTGGGTGTTGTGATTATTTCCCGTTATTATATTATCTGACTTGTGACTTATTAGTCTGCTTCAGCACTTTGGACGTTCCGTCGCATAGTCACCATTTTATGCAGAATGGCCGTCGCGCAAAACAATATTTGTGCATTGATCTTGTGTTTAACACCAGATATACAGTCTATCCGGAAAAGTCGGATATCCGACCCGAATATACGGATATCAATAAAATCTTCGGATCGGATTCGGATATCCGATCCGATCCGATCCGAAACCGAACCGAATTTTCGGATATCCGCACACCTCTACAATTTACTAAATTTATTTTCTAGCTGTATGAAATTTTTTACCTTGAAAAGCAAGCAATATGTTTACATTCAACTTTTAACTGAACAACGGTTTTCCTGAAAAAAAAGCTTACCTCTTTGGTAGACCCTGCGATGGGCATCCTCTTGGAAGGCAGACGCATCTCGTACGTACGAATAGATTTCCTTGGACTCACTTGGATTCTCGTCATCATAAGCCCTTGTGAAACTTACCATCACTCCCTTCAGAGCGTTCATACATCCTTCGATCACAGAGGGTTTGACGTAGTTAGTTTTCTTCATCTGCAAAAAAAGCTTACGTCATCAAACAATACGTCAATACCTATTATGCATACGTATTACCCTATTATTTACGTCATCATACGTAATATTTAAAGAGAAACTTTTTTTGTCAAGAATACAAATTGATAGTTCTATTCCTTAAACTCCATATAGCCCTATTTATTTTAATTCACAGCCAAACTTTCATACACTGCGCCAAAAATGTTAAAATGTAAAATTGTGTGTACTTTGTGTTTAAGTACACACTAAAATACGCTTTCATAATAAAAGAAAACTATTTTTGCATAAAAAGAAATTTACTATTCAAAATCAAATACCTGATTATGTAATTCATGAAGAATATTCCGCACCAGGGAATTGATTCTGTTTCCATTACAGCGATTCGGGTAGTGCTCCGCAATCGCGCCATACACTTCGTAAACTCCTTGCAAAGCTGGAAAATTGTCTGATTATCCATGGTTGAAGAAATCGCACACAATTTACTACAGTACCATTGACTGTACAATGATGTGAATAGACTTCTCATCCAATGTATTTTGTTGGATACCAAAATATGGAAAGTTTGTGTACATTACGTTAGAGTTGCTACAATTGATGTTGTAGTCATACATGAGCTAGATTTACATAGCTACCAATAATATTTTTACCCATGTATCAGAAACTGTCCAAACTTAACCAAACTGTGTACTACATAGTAGTACATAGTAATAGCTTCAATATGTAATCTCTAATGAGCCTCGACACCTATATTGTAAAACTATTGTACGATGGTTCGACTCACGTAAAACTGCCTTGAGATGTCAAATGATCCTTCTTATGCAGGACATGTTTCGGACTTATGACAGTCCATCATCTTTTGAAAGGCTCCAAACGATATACTGAGTATGCTCAATGTTCAATGTTTGTCAAAAATAAAACTACATTACAAACACACTTTTTTTCTCTTTGGTGGCGCCACTACACATAATTCACATGGTACCTACATTGGACTTGTTTAACAATACACCAGCCAGTCTGGAGTATGTTGGCCTACTACAGACTCCAAATTTCTATTTGTACTTTTATTTTTGACAAACATTGAACAATGTGCATAATGTGTACATAGAGATTTAAAAAAAAAAACGTGCATAATGTGTATATAGAGAGCTATAGCAATTAAAAAACACCAAAATAATTTCAATAGAGACAACGGTATCTAACTAAGCGCCACGTGGATTCCCGTGATAGAAAGTTTGGGACGCCAGAGTAAACATCTAGAAAAGCCCAGGTCAATCGAGCCCTGTGTTCCGGGAAAAACAACAGGAGGTATAAACAAAACTCCCCCACCCCTGAGTCTATATAACCACCAACATCGGGGGAGCCGGGCAGTGAGTGAGTGTTGGTGCGCCTCGAGAATGAACTGCTGCATCGCGTCTGATTCATCGGCAACTTCCTTCAACTCATCACCATCGCGGTCGTCACCGGAAGATCAGGATTCGTCGGATCTGTACATCGACCGTGGAATGCTCTCACAACGAATGTGTATAAAGTTTGGAACTTTGCAGAAGGTGATGGACTGTCATGAGTCCGAAACATGTCCTGCATAAAAAGGATAATTTGACATCTCAAGGAAGTTTTACATGAGTATAACCATTGTAGAAGGTTTGTATTTATTGTATTTATTTGTATTATCCTAAATGGTTTCATATACCGGTATTTTCATCCTTGTTTTCTTTCTCTTATCGCTACTTTAGTAAATATAAAGAATAAAGAAAGTAGAACAATAAAAAGAAGGTATACCATTAAATATAAACAAATCAGCTAATATTGAAGTATTTAATCATTGCAGTATCTATTTATTGGTTGTTTTAAGGCTTAAATATACGATTACCTTAAACTTAACCATGGTATAGGTCTAAAAAAAAACTCATAAAAATGTTACTCTATATCAGCAGCCCTTACATTTACTACTTACCCTTGTCATACTTTGTTAAAGTATGACACATCACTACAAAAATTCACATTGAACTTAGTTTAAAAGACAGTCTTTGATAAAAACTTTGTCGTCCTTAAATATATGTAAATGTCTTTTTTTAAGACTAGAGTAAAAATTCTAATCTGATATATAAATTTTAAACTAATATTATTTTGTGACAATCAGACATTCTTGTGTTAATTTCATCACTGAATTGAAAATTTCAATTAAAATCAATTCCTTTAATGTTACAAAAACATTTTTTACAACTAGGCCTAGAACAGCTTGAAAAGACTTAACATTGTACAAATTAAAATAAGGACTGATTAAGGTATTTTACAATACTCGGTCAACTTAACTAATGTGTTATGGGCTTTACCTAACAATAAAATAAATAAAATAAGATACAACATGGAAACAACCAAAATGGTGAATTAAATTGAATTTGCATCTAATTCTGACTTAGGCTTGCACAGGGAATTTTAAAATTACCTGTGCTTTCGAACTAGTAAAATACCTCTAAAATTTCTCTTTCAATGGATTTTTTTGGGAGAAAAAACTTTATGTCATTTTGTAAACTGTTTTAATAGTTAACTATTTTTTCAATAGCAAATTTGACTTAGGATTTAAGATCGAAATAAATTATTAATCTGTGGAAAGATGCCCTCTCAGTTCATAGTTCAATTATGAAATAACTGAGACAGGCACAATTGATTTTAATCAGACATACCGTAAACATACTGTACTATAGAAAAAAAATAAGTAAAATAATTAACTAACTAACCTAGAGATCTTATACTTTTGTCTGTAAGACCTCTCCCATGCAAAAAATCAACGAGTAGTGGAATTTGGAGGTCTACTTCAACCTGGGCACTCTCTTTCGAGCTGATGATGGTTTTGATGATTTTATAAGCTTTCTCCTGGACATCTGCACCACAATTCCGCTTAATCACATTGAAACAACTGTCCTAAAAAAACAACAAAATTTTGGTCATTCAATATTTAGATAGGCCGACCGGGTAAACCCTACTTCTGAAAAATGTCATAAAACAATTGTATGTTGGTTAAAAAATTCTAGAGGAAATAAAAAAAGATGTTTTCAATTAATACATTTAACTTTTACTAATTAACAATCTAAAGAAAATCAAGGTAGCCTACAAACAAACAAATAGTTGCAACAAATGAACTTCAGGAAGCATCAAAGCTATAGATACATATGATCTACTAAAAACCCAGGGCTTGTAACAGTTCTTGAGATTAATAAAAAAAACCCCAAAATCATAGAAAAAATAATCAAAAAATAATCTATAATAAACAAAAAATGTCGCTAAAAATTCAAAAAAAACCGGTGTTTTATTGGGATATTCAAAACATCTAGGCAATAAAAATTATGTAAGATAATCTTGAACTAGATAGGTGATCATGTACTAAAGCAATTAATAATAAAAAAAATTAAAAAAAAGAAAAGTCCTCCCTGATCTATCTTTTACTTTTTTTCTATTTTTTCCTTTTTAAAAAATGTATTAAGTTTTTACGAGCTTCATACAAATTGATCAATAAAAATCTAATTGCCTAAAAAAAAATTAAAAAATAACCAAAATCCCCCAAAAAAATAACAAAAATAACCAATTTCCAAAAAAATACCGTAACACAAAATAACCAAAAGTAAAAAAATAACAAAAAAATAAAAATATAAACTTCTTACAAGCCCTGAAAACCTTATTTTGAGATCTCGGTCAGTTCCCTGTTAGTGGCTGAAGTGTAAATTCCAAAATTTTAACAACAATCTATCCCTGTCAATAACATCTGGAAAGAATGGCATGAAATTTACCCATTTTGTACAAAAATCAACGGTTCGGTCTGGCTGTGGAAGGAGGCCCATATTTAATATGATGCCCAAAGAGGCCTTCAGTTCCTGCAGAGTAATATCTGACCATTTACACAGTCTGCTCTTAGGACTTTCACTGTTGCGTTTTCTTTCATTTGCGAATAGATTGGTCTCGTCACATATTCTGTTTAGTATACCCTCATTAAAAAACAGGAAGAAATAATCTATAGGTTTTGATTTTAAATCAAATTGAGATGGTAAGTTGATACTTTGTTCGATGTTACGAATAGAAATATTACTCACGGGACCTGGGTCATCTTTTGTCACGTGTACCCACTGTCGGTCCCTCTCTAGTCACTGTTCCTTCGCTGATTTCTTCTTTGTCTTCTTCTTCTTCTTCTGTCCATCACTGTTAGGTTTTTTCCTTTTCTTCTGTCCCTCACTGTTAGGTTTTTTCCTTTTCTTCTGTCCCTCACTGTTATTTTGTTCCCTTTTCTTCTGTCCCCTTGGCCTATCTTCAACGAGTGGTTCATCTTCATCTCCTGACATAGGTATAGACTCACCAGAATGAACATTGCTAACATGTGGTTCATTAGGCCTGATAATACTCTCTTCCTGTGGTTTGTTGCAGACCTTCTTTTTATTCTTTATGTCTTGATTTGCATTCATAGACCTATCACCAAATTCATTGTTTGATTTATTTTCATCAGACATTGTTGTAGGCCTACCATAACCAACAAAACTATCATTTTGTTTATGGTCTAAATCTATTTCCTTAGTTTTGTTACACTCCCCCGTCTTCTGAGTCAAGCTAGTGCCAGAATGCTCAGGCCTATCGTAAACATAATCGTTTTCATTACTTTTACTTACAAAATCAGGCGTTCTAGCACGAAAACTACTTGTTAAAAAGTACATACATATTATTTTCATCATAATGTTCAATATCCTGCAGAACTTTAATACTGCTAATACCGTTATTGGCTTCACCTGTTGCCCCAAAACTACGCACCGAACCACACTCATCGTCTAAATCTTCAGAGTTGTCAGAAGTTCAACAGCTCCGTCTCTTTCAGAAATACTCCGATTCAGTAGTTCTATTGTGTCCTCTTCAAAATTCGGATCAGTCAACCTAAAAGTCATTTTTACTAAACATCACAGCACAGTCTAATCCAAACTAACCTTTATCTCACAAGACGTAAACAAAGACTGTCTGAGCGAGCGAAACAATAACACGAGAATGACTCAGCCGGACGGTAGAACAGATGTTTCGAGATCAGTGATGCCAACCCACGAAACAGAAATTTACCAATGAAATAAAAAATTATTAGGCCTAAAACAATAATTTTCATTTATGGCCTAATGTAACCTTAGACAGCCAAAAAACAATTTTAAAATACCTCAATGACAATTTAATTATATGTACTGTATATGTTAATTATAGTATATACAAGTCAAACGCTCGTGAACTTCAGATTGAGTTGCGTATATATACGGCAAACGCTCCCAAGTCATTAGCATCATTGGCGTATATATAGGCTTGCCATACGTCCCGGTTTGACCGGGACAGTCCCGGATTTTAGCTGTTGTCCCGGTGTCCCGGCCGGTTTTGCTTTTGTCCCGGTTTTTTGTAAAAGTTGAGAAAACAGTAAATTATTAATAAAAATAGCATTTTTTGTTTGTTCGATTTCTTAAAATTAATGCTTTTTTTAATTTTTACAATGAAAAGTTATATTATTAACCCATTGGCTTCCTTGACATTAGACACCAGACAAGCCCCTTAATTTCCATAGAGATAAGACAAAAATAAATACTTTTATTAAAACTGTCACTGTAGCAACAATTGTTGCTCAATTTTCATGATTTTTTCACAGATTTTTTTAGAAATTATTAATCTTTAAGAAAATATTAATTTTGTCATGGTTTATACATAGTAAGTACTTTATATATATTACTATGTACACATAGTTCTATATAAAAAAAGATAATTTTTGAAAGTGCATTATATGTAGAGAACTAAAAAAAATATTTCAGCCCAAAAACGATTATATATTAGTTGGTTATTTATTTTTTTACGTGAAAATAAAAAATTATTCCAATATATGTACATTTGACTTGGATATAAAATTTTTTCCAAAAGCATCCTTTTTTTGGCGTTTTACCTATATTTGTAGACGGATCATTCCTAGCTAGAAAATTCCTCAAAATTACACAGTTAAACAATTATACCTCCAAATTAAATTCTTATTGGAATAAAAATATGTAAAGAATGTTTAATTGGTTCACTTAACAAGTTTCCATACAACGAAAAAGTGCGGCAAAGTAAAAGAAAACTCCCACTATATAATTCATAACTTGTCGCCGCAGTTTTCATTATCATCAAAATCACCCTCAGATTCACTTTCAAACAATAGTAGTGAGATACGATCCTGAAAATTACTCATTTAGTTGAAATATCAACACACAAATACATCGATCACAAGTTTTAGGTTACGGCAAAACACCGATGTAAACATCAACGTAATGGCGCGCTGTGTAAACATCGCCAGCTGATCAGGTGATTTTATATGCAGTATTGTATTATGTCAACACGTAAATAAAAGATTAAAACTAGTTGATACACTATATATTATGTTTAATAAAGTGTATAATCACTTCTAGTCTTAACAAATCACGATAATAATGGAGCACCTATATTTTATTTACATCATTACGCAATCACGAGTATACTCGGGTTCGCACGTCCGGGCCACTCACGGCCGCCCCGAGTATACTCGGGCTTGTTAGCCAATGGGTTAAATTTGCATGACCATTCAATTTGTAGAGGCAACCGAATTTAAAGTCAAAATGATTACGTCCGAGAGGTGAGGGGGGTAAAGGTTGGCTGGACAAGTCTAGTGCTCTAGTAAAAAATAGACATACTATTTAAAAAGGTCTATTCCAGGAATATTTCAGTGACAAAAAAGGCAATTTATTAATTATGCAACTTTTTTATAACAAAAATGTGTTGGTCCTATATTTTGAGCATTTTTTAGAATAAAAACTAACAAAAAATATGCAATTGCTTTAATTTAATTTTTCATTTAATTAATTAACCATTCGTACACTATATAAATATTTAAAATTTTCCAGACTAAAATAAAATATTGTATGTATGATCAAAAAGTTTATTCCAAAATATTATAAATCCAAGCTTAAATTTTGCATAAATGAGACCACCGTATCGTTCTCCATTTACGCCCGGAGGGGGGGGGGCAGGTGGTTGGGTTTCATACTAGGTGTCCCGGTTTGGTCCTGTAAAATTATGGCAAGCCTACGTATATATATACGTCAAACGCTCGGGAAGGGTTAAAGTAACTTACTGTAGTATAAAAAACCTCTTACCTTGATAGGAACAAAATATTGTACAAGTTCCTTTTTGTATTTTCCAAGTAAATCGATGATCAAAGACAAAGAGTCCCTAACTCCTCCTTTAAGGGTCTTCTCACAGCATCCTCTATTTATAAAATCTAGCAAGCTGTTCTCACTTCGGAAGAGCACTGAGAGTGCTACATCTGAAAGTAAAATTTAAATTAAAATTTATTACACTAGGTCGACTGGACTGTTTCCTTTGAACATATGATTAATTCCTAAGATAGGCAGTAAAACAAATATATTGCAAACTAGTAACTGAAAATAACTAAAACAAGTGCAAATTTTAGTTACCGGTAATGTAACCTGTAACATTGTCAAAGAACAACACAAAATAAACTACCCAAGTTTATTGTGTAGGTGTACGGGTATCTTGATTGTGAGAAGAAGCAGACTCTGTTAGACCTAAAATGGCATCACACAAAAATGCTGTCAAATACAAACCAGAAAGGTATTTTTTTGCTATTGTATTGAGGGAATATGCGTTTTAAATGTTTTCAAACACCATTAATTTAGCTGTTATAAATATTGCTGTCAATAAACAGACAGAGGTTTACTGTTATATAGTTAAGTTACATTATTATTATGAATATAGTATGGATGAATTACCATGATTGTATTACGCATACAGTATCTTAACTCATTCAAGTATAACTATTGAATAATCTCAATATCAAAATTTCCACATCGATAATAACGGTGGGGTCGGATAACGAAGTTTCACCAACTCTTGTTGTACCTAATATCCAAAAAGATTAAGCTTAACTTAATTTAAAACAAACTCACAAACAACACAAAGAGAATTTTAAATACCGTACCCAGGTATTAATGTTGATCAAGCACCAAAGTACCAAAGTAAGGACCGTATGAAAATTTTAAAAACACATTCCATTATCATTTTCAGCACCTTTACAGTATAACTTTATAATTGTTAAAGACAACTCAATTTTCTCTAAATTATAATAAGTTTCCCAGTTTTTTTTTTTTTTTTTTTTGTAGGTTTATCTACCCGGGCCTCTTGGGTAAATAGACAATTTATATTTATTTACCCACAGGGTATTTACCCGGCCCACATCAATATATAAAGGTAGGCCATAGTTTCAAATTAATGTAGTGGCCTAGTATTCTTAGGCCTATATTTACAACATCATATGAACTAATAAAAGTAACAAAGTGCCCTCCCACCGTCCCTAGGTACAGCCGGCAAGATGTTTTATTATAAATTTGATTCTTGTATCTGATTTGAATCTTCCGTGACAAAAGATCGTTGGGCTAGGTAACTGACACAGTAAAATTAAGTTTTACTGGTTATAAATTAGGTAGCCTAATCAGTATACAGTATACACATAATTCCCTTATCCGTCAGTACCGTACCTAGGCCTATGCACTTTTTTTAGAAACTGATGTTTAAACAAGATGTTTTTATGGTTTCGATACAATCATCCAAAAGTCCAAAAGTTAAAATAGTATGCATGAGCTTAAAATAGGTAGGTCATTAAAAAATAAACATTTGGGATTTTTTCACTTTTTTTACCCCCTTCCACCACCATAGAGAATTTTACATGGAAACTTTGGGAGGTGATTTTTATTGATGAGGTATAGTGTTACCCGATTCTGAAAAAATCCCCGGAAATACCCTACTCCACTAAGTCAAGGGCTTTATGCACAGGGCTTACCGTGTTGACAAGCTTTATGCACATGCAAAAGAAAATATACCCCCGTCGCAGCAGACCTGCGTACTCAGCGAATTTCCAATGGAATTTCAGATTATTTACTTTCCCCATAAAAACACCATAGGATCGAGTATGTAGGTTTTCTGCCATTGGGTGTTGTTAGAAAATCTAAGTTAATCAATAATTGGTGAATGTAAACACAAAATTGTATCAAACTCTGGCAATTTTTTATTTTCCCCATAAACCCCATGGGGGTGAGTATGTAGGTTTGCCGCCATATGGGTTTTGTAAGCAAGTATAATTTACACCTTATATAGAGAATGTACATACCAAATTTGATTAAGTTATGTCAATAAATAAACAAGATATAGGGGTTTCTTTATTTCCCAGGATAAGAATAACATGGAAAACACATTTTTGGATTTGCCCCGTAACCAGTTATGCTATGATAAAAGTTCAAAATAAAAAATTGTTTGTTTTTTTAAGCTCTTTTAAATGGTTTCAGTTAAAATTGATGCATTTTAAAAATTAAGGTCCAAAAATGCCAAAAACCCATTTTTGACCACTTTGAAACCCCATAAAACCCCGTTCCCATAACCCGACAATGCTGGTTCGCGAACTCATGAAAATAAACCTGGTCTTACACCTCCATACCAAATTTCATCAAAATACGAGGTCCCCTTCAAAAGTTATCAGTACCACGGACACATAGATATATAGATATATAGATATATAGATAGATAGATATGTATATATATACATATATATGAAAATGAATGAATGGTGTTTTTGGCTTCTGGGGACCTCAAAACGAAAAAGTAAAGTGGTCCCGGGCTTAGGTCTTACCATGGCTACTACCGTAATAGCGTATTCCCTTTAGGGAAATTCGCTAATAGGATAGCTAATATACCGTAGAAGCCTATCCTTCTACAACTAGATATTATGTCTTGTGTCTTATAATTGTGGGATTAAAAAATTGCAAATGGGCCTAGATAACTTTTGAGAAAATTAGGTAACTTACATCAAGGGTGCCACGGTGGCGGTTTGCGCTATCAGGCCAACATTTGGGGGGGGGGGGGGGGGATTTTTGTGATTTAGCGGGGATTTATCGGATTAGGTGGGGGAATGAAGAGAAATCGTATTCCAACATTTTTAAAGCAGAATGAGAGTATGTTAACTCGAAATTGAGTTTAAATCTATATATTAAGTAAACCTACATTAAAAGAGCCCATGGTTAAAATTAATTGTTATAGTTATTTACCCTACAACCCTTTTTACTATCCAAACTTGCGTGGTGTATGGGATGGCAACACTGAGAACAGTCTGAAATTCCCGAGATCATTAGCTCACTAGTAAACAAGCAGCCTTGGTGACAGTTTTCAGCTGGCATTCGGGATCATATTTTGTAAAGTGTTAACAGAAAAATATTTTGTAATTGAGGGTGAGAGGGTTTTTACCAAATTGAAGAATTAAATAAACTTAGCAATTTGGTTAACTCATTAAGAATAAACTAGTTTTATTTTTAGGTTAGTTTATTATACTTTCTGTTTTAATCCTTTCCAAATTATTCTAATAAAAGAAAAACTTTAATGAATAACTTAGAACAAGTACCTTCTAGAAGTTTATTTTGCGGCGGTTGTTATTCTTTTCCGTTTAACAGTCCTGAACAGATGTTTTACCCATGCACTTTTCAGACAACGACAAATTGCAAACACTGGCTCCGCCCTTGCGGACTAATAACATAGGACGGAAACCTCTATTTCGCATGCAGTATGATGAAATATTATTTTTAACATCATAGACAGACAGAAACCCAAGCAAATTATAGGACCATACGTTATAACTTATTACAACCTTTATACGCACTAAACGGTGTGAAAATATGTGGGACTGATTGATATTTTTTAACCTATTATAAATAATGTACCAGTAATCTACTTTTGAAGCAGGTTTCTTGACATAATACTCCTTGGATAGGGACAGCTCAGAGTCAGATTTACGCATTGTTCCATTTGTAGATCATATTGAAGGTCTCCACTTGTTGAAAAAATGTTCCGAATCCCATCATTGAAAAAAAAAACCAGTTGAAAATGACAGATTTGAATCTTAACGTTGCAAAGACAATTTGACAAAATTTTAAATGTTGATAAAATCTTACTTAGCGTAATTAACATTTTAAGTTTAGGGTTAGGAAACATTTCTATAGGAGGATTAAATTCATTTTAGAATCCCGAACTTTGTGCTATGAGGCCTACAGCTCCAATTTTTTATTTGAAAAAATTCTTGATAAATATCTTAGTAAATTCAGTAACTTAGCTTTGCATACACAATTTCAGTCCTAGTGTCCCTACCCTTTTGTGTTCTGGTCAAATTGCTATATTTGACCATAAAAGGTTCCATAATTATCAAATTATTCAATTTTAAATTAAAGTAAAAATGTAACTGTAACTATCTGAACTGAAAGAACTGAGGGAGGATTACTGCACTGATACAATAATTCCTCCAGGAAAAATTATTAGTCACCGTTATTTATTTTAACATTTTTAACTTAAAGTTGAGTGAAAATAGGTCTAGGCCTAGTTGGTAACTTTTTGTTCATCTAAACATGTAAATTGGATTATATTAAACTAAGTACAGTGGTACTTCAAAAGAAGTAACTTACAAAAGACGTAAGGTACAATAACAAAAACCTTATAATTAATAGACTAGGCTAACTTACATAAGTTAGCAAAGGTTATGTTGTTATGTGTATTTTGGGGAATTTCATTTAAAATCCAATGATGTAAAATCTAACAACTAGGCCTATCACATTCGTACAAGTAAAACAACTTGTGCATTGTTGTCATGGCGGGGGGAGGGGGGGGTAAAATTTTTGGGGGGATTCGCGCTATGGCCTTTGGGGGGATGGGCACCCCTGAGGTACATGGTGGTTAAACCGCCATTTACCTCATCCTGATTTAAGTTTGTATTGATTGATAAAGTTTTGTCCTTGTGTTGTATCCTAGTGTTGTAATCAATTATTGTAAGAACAATATGATGACAATAAGTAGAGTAAAATATCAAATTTTATGACACATTTCTTACTATTCTTTGTCCTAACATAGGCCTAAGAGCCATCTCATCCAGCTTCCACTTGGGTCAATTTATATGAAGGCATTTACCATTTACCATGTCCTCTTCTCCGCAGTCTTCAAGACCGGGGTGTCCTCCAACAAGGTAAGCTTAAAACCTAGGGCCTGCTAGGCCTACCTCAATTTGCTAAAATGACTACATTTCCAACACAACATGAAAAGTAGGCAGTTTTTACAGTGGTAAGTGCAGTGCCCAATCGATGCCAATAACTTAATACTAAAATAATGTGAAATGGTTTGCCCTAAAACCGGGTAGGCTACTACTAACCTAGTTCTGATTTCGTGTGTTCTGATAAAAAAGACGAATTTATGTCTTTTACATAGGTCTGATTTAATTTATCGCGATTCAGTGACGTATCATTTAATGACAATATTAGTTTGCGAACTAATTCATCCACTATCAAATCACCCATGGTTTGACTCTTTACTTTGATTGCACCATCACAAACATAACCAACACCATTTCCATTGTATGTTCGAGTTCGAATATTGTTGATGTTGTTGAGTTCAGTTTTGCCGGCAAAAATACAATAACAATAAAAGGTCAGCTGTTTTCTAGCCCAGCTGAGTCGTACTGTACACCTTAACACACAAATTAAAAGGAAAAAAATATACAGTAAATTGGAATATTTTAGCATTGATTATGAATTACTATAACCAGTAACCGATAGAGAACATAAAAATACTTGAATGTCATGCGTATGAAATTTTAACATCAGTGTCGGGATCTTGTATGCCCCAAAAGTGTGCCCGCGATGAATGTAGGAATAAACTCGCAAAGACGCGTTTGAGATCGTGAGCGGTGACGACGCAGTTCAGTTAGTTCGGAAGCAGACGTATGGTGAGCATGCTCAGCTCATCCTGTTTGTAAATTAAACTTTTTACTTAGTTTTTTTCAAATGTATTTTTTACTAGCTTTTTCCACGGCGTCGCTCACTCACGTTACTCGAAGTCGGGACTGCCTATTTTGCTGACCAGGGCAAATGTTGACTGACTGGGTACCCGATTGATCGATTCGCTTCAAATTTTGTACTTGAGTGCTTCCAAATCTTAAACGAAAATAAAAAAAACTGCTTCCTCCAAATTGCTACCCTAAGGGGTACTTCACTTAAACCACCCTGCTGACTGCTGGGGATATAACTTGACTGACTGGTTATACTTCCAGATGACCGATTCACGTCAAATTTGGAACTTCAGTAATACCGTCTATCCCAAACAATAATAAAAAATGACCATCCCCAACTATCTACCATCAGGGAAACTTCACATAAATCATATGATGCTGGCTGGGGCGAAAATATTGACTGACAGAGTGACCGGGTATTACCTCCCACCTCCGGTTGGCCGATTCGCTTCAAATTTTGAACTTGAATGCTACCGACTCAAGATGACTCTAGGGCCACAGGTGAACTACATCCCTTAACCTTAAGAGCAATAATGGTGTCAGTTTCTGCGACATCCGTGGATGTCGCCACAAAGTTTTAGTTGGTTAAAAAAGGATTAAAAACCAACTTTTTACCATGGCTGCAGGAAACAACAATCGTTCTTGTTTGCGTTGGAGATTTTTTGTCTCAACTCTTACAGTACTAAAATAAGGAATTTCAAAGCAAACTAGGGTAGAATTTATGGTTTTATATCCATACCTTGATTGATAATTATTGTTAATTTGGTCATTACCTAATTGTTTTTCATTAACTAATAATCCAAATGTAAAATAGAGTAATATCATGGTAATATGGTGTCGTTACGATAAATATTTTTTGTCCCCGTGGCAAGACTGCGCTTCATTCTGTTTTTCAATCAGCTGTGCAATGGTAAATATTATAACGTAAAACCGCAGTCTTAAAAAGCACATAAATTGTAAGAAGACTATTAACTGCTGAGCATTGCGTGAAAATTTCACGTTCCTATCTCTTACGATTTTTCAGTTCTGTTTAAAGTTAGACATGTCACCCACCGATGATCACGGCGAACGCATCTCCTCCCGCGGCCTCGACACCGGGCCTTTTTTTTGTCTTTAATTTTATATTTGCAACTGTACAAAAAATACAACGAGCAAATTTGCTAATAACATAAAAAGAACAATAACATGAAACATAAAACATGAAAGAGTAGGCTCAGAAGTCTTCCTCCTTATTCTTGCAGATGTTAGGGGTAGTCCTCTTCAATATTAGGGATTCAAACTAGAAAGTCCCTTATTAGGGATTCAAAACTAGAATGCAAGATAATTTGGGACAGTTTCCATTGAATATGGTAGTGAGTCGTTCGAATTATGGCATTAAAAATTTGTGTCAATAAAGTAATACAAGAGGAGGGGACTTCACGTAAAACTTCACTCGTGATTAAATCATATCCTGGTGATTTCCGCAGGGGTAGTTTGGAAATGGCCTTTTTAACATCAGTAGCTGTAATTCGGGGAGGTGGCAGGGACATAGGTAAAGGGGAGGTAATCGAATTTTCTATTTCATATGAAAAAGCCAGGTTTTGTTCTTCGTGTGGACACTCGACACCGGGCCTGCTACAAGTAGGCTACTCAGCCGAGCCAAGTTTACAACGCGCTGCGGTGGTTATAGGTTATGCTAGTACTTTAACTAACTCAAAACAAATCACACGGTAGCGATAAAGTCGTACATGACGGTAACACCGTCTGGACAGCTGTAACTTTACCAACCCAGAGTCGCGGCCTAGGGCGGAGATGACTTCGCCCCGATCATCGGTGATATGGCTGGCTTGAAGCAAGCTCAACTCAAAAACGTGCAATTTTCATGTTTCAATAATGGTTCATGTTTACAAATGTTCAGTAAATGGTCTTCTTCCAACTGATGTGTTTTTTAATACCGTACTGCAGTTTAAACAACATAAAAAAGTAAGACAATTAAGTATACCTTCTTTTATAATGTTTAATTTAAATTATACAATTTTAAACATTGGTGTTATGGAGTACAAAACTATACAAAGAAATAATGAAAACCGCTAACTCAACTGTCAAGGTACAGACCAAGTATCCATACGTGGTTTTTCACTGTCAGTTATTTAATTATACTGGTGATTATAAATATTTAGATAAATAAAAGTAAAGGTAAATGGATAATATACAACTAAGCAATTTGTAGCATTGCAAATTGAATTTAAAATCAAAGAAATATTAACAATGATTAAATCATCTATTCACCAAAGAATAAGGAAGAAAGTTGTAAAACTGCATCATAAGAGATTATTTTAAATGGGGTCACAAATTTAGTTCGACTATAAATATAAGTCCTATCTGAGCCTTCCCAAGGGGGCCTCAGATGAGAAAAACATAAGAAAAATGAATAAAATCTGTATTACAGGTGAATTTTGGAACAAATCGGCACGACATAGTTACGGTGCATTGCACACAGTCGCGTAGATAGCACCGCAGCAGGTGCAGCTGTCGGCCCGACCGCGGTTGTATTGGCTGGTGATGGACTGTAGCTTGTTCACAGCTTCCCTTAAGATCACTATGGCTCAAAACTTATTAATAATTATAAAAAAGTGTTTTTCAATTCCTCGATATTTATTTCATGAGCGTGGCGTAATGTTTTATAGACAACAACGAAAATAATAAAACAGTAAATAAAAGCCATTTAAAATGAGGCCACCTGTCTTTGGCCTGGGGCAAACTGCCCCATCTGTCCCCTCCCCCCCCCCCCTCGGTGGCGCTGTTGATTCATTGAAGGTAAATTAGAAGATAGAATATAGATGCAGTTAGGCACTTTGACAGTTAACAGTTTTCAGCTGTAACTATAATTTCTTTGGTTTGACGCAGTACTTTATAAGATAAGAATGTTAAAAACTTTTGTTTTAATTTAATTTAATTTTTGTTTTATATTTAAATCAAATCAGGTTTTCCTAGAATAGAGCCCTTACAAAATTTTCATCACAGAACTAAAAAAGTTATTTATAAAGTTAAATTAGAGTTAAGATTTAAGCAATTTTTGGGATCAATGCGCGTGATATATAGGGCATAAATTCAAACAAATTTAACTTAAGTGTAGGAAACAAATAAAACAAAGAATTCCAAAATACAATTTTTTATTTTAAATGAGTTCTTGGAAATTTTCTCTGACTACAACTCTGTATATACTGTACATTACTAGAACATAGGATCTTAAAATTATATGAACTTATAGTTAACTTTTTAATTTAGCCTATATATTTCCCTTTTAATGAAAGGAAACTAAATATTCAAAACTTCAAGATAAACTTGATTTATTTTTAAAATGTTCAATCTCCTCTCTGAAGTTGATGATGTCGTCCATTGAAGTTCTGCAACAGCCACTGATGTACTTCACACCCAACTTCAGCCAATCCCTGCAATACTCTCTGAGAGTTTTCTGGTCTCCGGAAGGCTCCCACCTGATCAATATACAACAGTAAAAACATCATGTTTCAGAGAAACAACATTAATTGTTGTTTATAATGTTAATTTTTAGCCCGTTTTTAAACTTGATCCTTCGTGGGAGGGGCCACATATATAGTGATGGGAAGTGTCTGCTTACAATATTATTTGTAACAGTTGTGTTTTAATCGGTTTACTTTATAACTGTTACTTTTTAACAAGGCATGACTTGAAAAATATAACAGTTTTCTAGGAGGCCCTGAAAGACATTTTAAATTATTAAAAGCATTACAGCATCGAGCAATTTATTTTGATATAATACAAAAGTTACATTTAGTTCTAAATCAATGACATCCGACCAATCCAATATTGTGAATATCAGAGATCACCAAAAACTACAGCTGTAAGTTAAGAGATGTCTAAAATGCTCAAACCAATCTCAATGTTATTCTAATGGGAAAATGTTTAATTTAATTTGTGGATAGTGCCCTTATTTTATTCTAGCACCATTGAAACCTCAAAATTTCCTATTAAAATAATATTGGGATTGAGTAAAGCATTTTAAACATCTGTTAATGTTAAGATGTAAATACTTGTAGTTTTGGTAATTACAGATATTCACAATATTGGATTGGTCGGATGTCATTGATTTAGAACTAAAAGAAAAATTTGAATTGTATCAAAATAAATTCCTTGATTTCGAGCAACTCGTATACTAGTTTATAGCTTATTGACCTTCACCTGCCTGTTCTATTGCTGATGACTAGCGTCAGGCAACACATTATATGGGATAGTTTAGATTAGCAACTGCTCAATTGAGGAAAACATTTGTTTATAAATCTTATAAGTCACGCCACATAAATTGACGAATGGCCAAAAACAGCTGGGTTGGATGAGGGGAGGAGAGGGGTTACTTTTCCAAAAACATCGAGTTCACGTTACATGCAATTTTTATAGAACAGCTGATTATCCAATCATTTTAACTGAATATTAGTGAAAATTCATTCGTCAAGTTACGTGGCGAGGGTTATACCTGACCAGAGGGTATAGGCAGGGGGAGAAAAAATCCCCCTGGACCACTTGCTTTAGAGATGTAATAACATTACTGTATAAAAATTACAATAAACACCTTTTATTGAAAAAATTTACAACCTGTTAAATTTTCTTTGTGTTCAAAATTATCACAACATGAAATAGAAAACAGAACTGAGCAAAAATTTATTTCTTTGAATACATATAGGTAATGAAAATAAACCAGGAAGGCATTGCACGTGGAAGCACGAAGAGGGATTTTAGTACTGTACTTGAAAACTAAATAAAAGTAAATAGGAAATCAAACGTCTCTGATACACCAGTAAAACTTTTAAATTTTCATACCTACTAAATTTTTGTGTTTTTATTGGCAACATTGACATAAAAGAAGACATTTGTGGTAGGCTAATTTTCTTCTGAATCTCCATCCATCATGTAAAAAAGATGGACCCGACATCAGAGAAATCTTTACCACTCAGACGAAAATCATTATGACTCACTGTCTAGTTTCTTTGTTGAATATCTCCGTAGTGTTGGGTTTCACCGACAGGGGAATGTCGGGGTTGGCGTCTCTAATAGACCGCAACAACGGCTCGGCCAGACGGGGCTGCAGGCAGTTGACTCCGATGGCCAGGATCTGATCTGCGGCCAGTCGCCAACACTGGAGGGCCGCATCTCGCAACGCTTCACCGTGGGAAATGGTCTTCTCATTCTGGCAACATCAATGTATACTCAACCCAATAAGTAGAAACGAGATGGCCCATGCGCAAATTATGCATTTTATGATTCTGTATGAGACAAACTAACCTAAAATACATGTATGTTGGTTATGAAGTGACAGAAATCTATTTTTGTTTACAATCCAACTTAAAATTTTTTTGGACTTAAAAATTTGTCTGAAAGTAGTCATCTGTTAAGGTACAATTCACATTTATAAACATCGTACAATGAAAGTTGGTCAACATTTTAAAGCGCCATCTAGAAATAAATCAAAGGTGAGGAGGATGAAGCCCGAAACAATATGACCTTTTTTATTACGATTCGTCCATTCTAAGCTTTAAAATGACACCTCAATCTTAAAAATCTGTTAGGTCGAGAGAAAAAGGGATGTAACAGACGAAACCCTTATAGAAATAAGAAGATAGATATCCAATGTTGAACAGTTTTAGTTTTACCCCTGAAAACCAGAGTAGAATAAAGTGCTGATGTTAATGCCCTAAAGAGTAGAATAAAGCGCTGTTACTTCTCTTAATATTTTTTTTCCTTTTTTTTAGGTAGAAAAACAGCTATACAGTATTGTAATACAACCTTATTGTACCAATAACACATTAATTGAAACATTAAAACATGTTTTATTTTATTTTTATTTTATTTTGTGTTTATCTACGCCAGTGGCATTTTTTAACGTTTTGATGGGGAACGGTCCAAACCCCAGTCTTGTTACTATCTAACATCGACCAGTTGTTAGAAAGCATCATTAATTAATGGCCCAATGACAAATGGCAACTGGGTCCGGAATCGAACCTTTAAAAAGCTACTAACTTTTCTCAGGATCGAACCGGCAACCTTTGGATTCAAAGACGAGCACTATAACCACTCAGCCCAATGACAAATGGCAACTGGGTCCGGAATCGAACCTTTAAAAAGCTACTAACTTTTCTCAGGATCGAACCGGCAACCTTTGGATTCAAAGGCGAGCACTATAACCACTCAGCTACCCAGCCAGTTTAATAAGTGAAAAATGGCAACATTTATACATATGTGTAAAACACATCGTATTGCTTAGAAAATCTTTCATGTTTCGACAGGCTCAGCAATGGGAACGTGGGAACCACAGATAGACGGTCGGACACTAGGTTGGATAACTCGAGGAGCCAGTTATCAAGTGGTCGGATAAGGGAGATTCAACTGTAAAAATTGTAATTGCCCTTGTTTGTGCATAGTTTAGAATTGAATAAAGCACTTTTTCATTCATTTCATTTCTACTGTAAAAATTAACAAAGTAAAAGGATGGATGAACTGTTTCATTGTGAGGGAATGGCAGTGACAAAAACTTCTTGGTAGATTCGAACCCACGACATATCGCTGCCATGGTCCGACAAGCCAACCACGCCACCGACTCACCCACACACCCTACGCTGGATGCATGAAGTCAGGCCCGTTCTGTTAGTTTTTAATACCAACACAAAACAAGAAACACTTACGATGCTTCATGCCCACGGACTAACACCATTGACTATAGAGCTTATAGTGTTGCACAGTCAAAACTAACACCCTTGCCACAGCACTGGCTGATTTAGCCATTTTTACAAAGTTGAGCAGTTTAGCCATTTCAAAACCTAACTTCAAACAACAAAATATAATAAATCTGCCATTTTTACCAATGTATATAGCATTTACTGTATGATAACTGTGTACTGTATGAGCAAAATCCAAATTTTTTAGTCTGATTAAAAGTACTATTAGGCTACGGCCACACATGGCGACTTAGTCGCCGCGACACAAACGCCAAAAAAGTGTGATACATTGAATCAAATGAAGGCGGCCACACAAGGCGACCCGCGACGTGCAATGTATCACATTTGTTTCTTTGTCGCGGCGTTTGTGTCGCGGCAACTAAGTCGCCATGTGTGGCCGTAGCCTTACTTTGTTCATCAAAATTTGATTTATTACAAAATTACTTTATTTAATCAGCTGTGAGATTGTTTTCAAATTTCTATATTGTTTATATTATTCAATATATAAGTTTAAATAATAAACCTGATTTCTTCGAACTATTACGGTACAAATTATTGACTGCAAGAATAATGTTGTGAGTTGGTTGTTTTAAGATATTCAAATAAAAAAAATTTAATAAATCAACATAATTCTTTCATTAATAATAAACAACAGTGTTCGTGCAAGTGTATAACAAAATGAGGTTTTCATTTAAAGTGATAATAGTAATTATAATGTATACACTCCTTGTAAGAAACAGCTACAGTGCAATAAATTGTAATAAAAGTAAAGATTGCGGTTGGTGTGGTTTCTGCGTTCGAGAAAAAGGGACTTTGCAATCTTGTTATTTCCCTTTTGAAAATTCTACTTATAATAAAGGAAATAAATGCTTTAGAAAATTCTTTTGCAATGGCAGTACTGGAGATCCCTGCCTGGGCCATGGTCAATGTGAGGACCGTTTCGGGTATCAGATTCCTACTTGTCGTTGTAGTGTCAGACAATACTATGGAGAGTTTTGCCAATTTACAACCCCAGAGAAGTTAAAGTATGACCTAGCAACTGGATTTGGTGTATTTTTTTCTCCAGTCTCACATTATAATATTCTTTTGTACAAGGAATATTTTTCTAATACACCGCGTGTGACATTGAAGCCTAATTTATACCAGTTAATAATTTATGTAACCACCACTTTTAAAGGGGATGGTTTGAAAATTCATGTTTCCACTAGTGAAAGTTTCAGGACATTTCTTTGCCATAGTCGAGGAACTTGTTTGGAAAACAGAAATAAAATACCAACAGTGTTCCCTTTTCAAAAAGGTGATCAGTGTGAAGACGAGAAATTTTGCTCTTCAACACTTCCAGAATGTGATGACCTTTATATTGCCTCAATTGACTTTCCTTACAAGCACGAGTCAGAAAATCCGTTAAGATTAATCAGACATCCTGGGATGGAAGCGCTGGGTTACATGGCCAATGTACAAGTTACAGCAAAAAACTATGAAACCACCGTTTTTTCTCATAACTTTAAAGTTATGGTTGATTTTAATGATTTAAAATATAACCTAAGATCTCCAGTTCCAGACATCAAAGTAAGTGGATGTTCCAGAAACTTAAAAGCCAGTACGATATACACGCGCTTCGTTGATATCTCATGGGAAGTTATGATCAGTACCCCCATCAAGGATTCCATGTTGGATTGGACAGTGTGGAATCTGGAAGAGATGTTATCTGATAAGGGTGATTGTTCTAGTGTCCCAGCACTGGAAATCAGTGGCATTGCCTCCTCACGTTTAACTTCATGGACCATCAACGCATTTCAGCTTAGTGCTGGGAAATATAAAATGAGATTAGATGTCAAATACATAGATAAAAGAGTTCTTGCAAACTTTGTAGAATGCTTCTTTGAAGTGCAAAACCAACCTCTGGTTGTACATTTGGAAGGAGGAAGAAGAAGGTCGGTGAGGAAAGAGCAGGGAATATTTATATCAGGAGCTAAATCTCACAATCCAAATGAACTACCAGAAAATCAGCACAATTTTAAATTTGTGTGGACCTGCAGCCCTGAATGTGATAACATAATTTTGGATTCTGGAAAATATATAACTGTTCAACCACAGGACCTTATTGTGGGAAACACATATACTTTTACACTAACTTTGCATGCAGTGGGTTTAGAGCCCCAGTCTGCTAGTCAGGAAATTTTAGTAATAGATGACAAAACTAGTACTGTAGATCTCAGTATAGAATGTATCACTAATTGCAAATCCAAAATAGTACCAACAGATGTGTTCATGCTGGGGGTGAAGACGACTACAAATATTACAAAAGATCCAACCAAGAACTTTACTTGGACATATTGCATACTTAATGATACTGACAAAGTTTTAAAAAATGTATACGATATTTATGACAGCAGGTATACTTCAGACTTACTCTGCATTAAAGAAAACTCTTTAAAACCTGGAAGAATATACCATTTTCAGGTATCTTATAAAACCTTTACTGCCAGTATTCAAGTAAATGTTGACAGTAAACCTTACAATGGGTCTTGTATGGTCAGTCCTTTAACTGGAGTATTAGGAAAAACCTTATTTACAATCAAATGCTCTGGTTTTGTTCATGAAGATAAAGTTTTGGTGTACGAGTTCTACAACAAATACAAATTTGAACCGGTTGAGAGTTTTGCTGGCAGGATGCTTGGAACAGATTTTGAAGGAAAACTGACTGATATAGTTTTGACCAGAGAAATAGTGGTGGTTTTTATTTATAGCTTGCACGGATTTCCTAGTATTTCCATCCATGAGATAAAACTGACTGAAGAAAAGTTTCCTGATCTCTCACTTATAAAATCAAATGTGAAAGAAACAATAAAAATGGCTCAGTCAGGAAACTTTGATGAAGTAATGAAGCAGCTCCCAGGAATAGCAGATGTCTTAATAAAATATAATGGTACATCTTTTGCCCAGATGAAGAATAACATTATTGATTCACTGAAAATAACATCAATACAAATTCCTGAAAAAGTAAAAAATTCAGTTTCTCAACTAAAACTTGCACTGATGGCACTGAAAGATGTATTGTTTGCGATCTTTTCTAAGGGATACATTGACTTACAATTATCAGATTTGAAATACGTAACAGTGTACATTAGAATGCTAGGTTATGCTTTGAAAAGTCAAGTAATAAGAACCAGCACTCCACAAATCACTAGACTTATCTTAAGGGATGTAGTAACGTGTTTCCTTGAGATAATTGAATCCTTATCAATACCAAAATATGGAGATGAACTTTCTTTGAATAAAATTAATGAAATGAACCCTAAACAATTCAATGACCTGCAAGAAATCAATCAGAATTGTCAGGATTTAATAAATGATCTTATATATGTAATCAGTTATAGCCAAAGTAAAAAATTGGAATCATCTGATTTACAATCAAATTCAACATCTTCTTCAATAATTGTTTTGACCGATTCTCCATTAGAGGCTGGAGCTAGAGTAAACAATGATAGTAAGTTTTTCATCAATCTCCCAATGAATTTATTAAATGAATTGAACAATGCAGATAGCTTAACTATTACATCATCACATTTAAAAAAAAGTACAACTGACTCTCATTCACTGAGTGGAAGATTATGTACAGATTTGATTGGCATAAACCTTTTTTCACATTACACACTATATGGACAACAATCTGTTATTAAACAATTAAAGATTCTGCCGGAATCGTTTGATTTATATTTGGGTGTTAAAATAACTTATGAACACACTCTGATATCACACTCCGCAAGGCAACCAGACGTAAAGTTTGCTGAAAATAAAGACCTGGACATTGCAGTAAGTATTATTAGAGTAGATGTGCCTCCAAGATGTAAGATGTTCATTAAGTTTATGTTGAATAACACATCGGATGAGTTACGAGCCAATATTCAAGAAGGATTACGGCCATCTTATGAGCTTGTAAATGCTTCGCAAATAATATCTCATTCCATGGTTTATAATGATGTCCCTTACAAATTAATCGATGAAAACCAGTTTTTGTACATAGGGGTTTTACCTGGTCCGAAAATACCTGCAGGCCAAAGTGTAAATTTCACTATCGATCTTTTCTGTAATACGTGCATGACAAGGTTCCGTCATACATGGGTGACTAACTTTTGTTCCATAGGAGAAAAAACTAACAAGTCTCAAATTCATTGTAGTTGCAACCATGTGAGTTTCTTCAGTGGAGTTTTAGTAGTGCCCCCACGTGACATTGACCCATTTAATGATTTTGATCTGTTTCTAACAATAAATGACAACCCCTATATTGTTCTTTACGTTGTAAGTGTTTCCCTTGTGTTCTTGATATTATCTTTACTGGCAATCCTTGTTGATAGAAAACAGTCAGCAGCTAGAGAAGTTATAATTTTAGAGGACAACTTTCCAGATGACAATTATTTTTACATTGTTGCAGTTTTTACAGGATGCAGAATATTTTCGAGCACAGATGCTAATGTAGGAATAGAAATTAAGGGAACTAATGGTAGAAGCCGGGCACATATTCTTAACAAACAGGGACATAAAGTGTTGAGGTATAACGGGGATGATTGGTTCTTGATAAGCACGTCCACACCTTTGGGAACGCTTCTTTACGTACACATTTGGCATGACAGCAAAGGCATTTTTCCTGACTGGTATTGTGAAAAAATCCTTGTGTATGACATGAATTCTTTTACCGTTTACACATTCTTTGCGCGAGACTGGATCGCCCTCGGACCAGACCAGTATCCTCAAGCTCTCTTGATACCTGCAACAGCTAATGATTTCAGGAGTTTAAGTATGATATTTTTTGAAAACCTTAGGCATGGTATTACACATTGTCATATCTTGTCGAGTATACTCTCCCGACACCGTGACATAAAACTGACAAAGCTTGACAGAGTTATTATCATGTGGTCAATAGTAATGACAGCCAGTCTCATTGGCATTTCATTTTATAAAGTTATAAAAAATGAGTACGATGGCATCGATGAACCCAAGTTCTCAATTGGAACCAAGACAGTCATCAAAGGCACTGAAATTTTCTTTCTCAATGTTTTTTTCATCGCATTTTTTCAATCCATTTTCAAGTCAAGTTATCATTTTGAAGATCATGTGACTTATAAAAAACACGACATTTACAGAAACCAACCAGGAGGATCCCTAACACACTTGCATGATGGAGTTTTTTCTGTTTATCTGAAACCTTTGAAACAATCTTATTTGTCTTCTTTTGAAAAATTTGTTCAAACAATTTATAAAGTTTACAGACCAATGACAGTCTTACCTGTTGTTTTATCAAAATCTTCATCGCAGGTGATCAAAACGAGGCCTTTCATTTATGCATTGGCTTGGCTCACTAGTTTATTTACAGTGATTGTGTGTTCTTTCCTAATTATTCTATACGGTTTAAAAATTGGTGATGTAAAAAGTAAAAGTTGGGCTACCCAAATTTGCATTGCGATGATAAATCATTTTGCTCTCTTGGTGCCTATAAAAATAGTGTTGGTGGCCATAATCTTAGCTTCTCATTTTGTGACTTTAGTTCCTATTTCAAATTACAAAATAAAAATAGATGATGTTTCCATAAAAGAGAAACTTAAATACCAAAACAGTCTTCAAGATGTGATAAGCAAACGAAGCAATGATATTTACCATCCCTTGTCTCTACAGGCAACATCAAAACTGAGGAGACAAAGAGAGAAGTATAATTTTATTGGGAAAATAATCAGAATGGTATTGCTTTCATCCGTCATTATCATCATTGCACTTACAAGCACCTGGAAGGACAAACATTTTCAAGCTAACCAACAAGCAAAAAGCATAATGAAATCAAATTCTTATAGGAATAGCTTTTCTCAAGTTACAAATAATACCCAATTCACTGAATACTTAGTGAATGTATTTGTAAGCTCGGGCGCTTTTTATAGAAAGAAATGGTACAACATGCAGAGCCTCAGCCCTTTGTATCTTCAAAACATTATATCCTGGACTGACGACTGCACTTATCAGCTTATTGGGGTTCCAATGCTGCGTCAACTAAGAGTGGTCCCGAATAAACGTAGACTCAACCGATATTTCTGGAGAGTGATCTTTGAACAGATTCCTGCTTGGAACACGGACGACCAAGATACAAACGATTATGACTTCGGGTGGACTGAAGTCGAGTGGGCAGTGGAAGATTCGTCTCCTGCTTGGACTTATCAAACGCCTACAGAATGTGAACTACCTTACACGGACAGTATCAGTGGCATAAGCTATCCCCATGGTGGTTACGTCGCAAAACTAGGAACAACGAGGTATGACACTGATACTGCTCTGTTAAGATTGATAGACGGTGGGTGGATTGATCAGAACAGTCGAGCTGTTTTCGGAGCATTCACATTGTACAATGTTAACTACGATATGTTCACTCAAGTTAGACTGGTGGCAGAACATTTACCAACAGGATTCTATCTGACAAAGATTGTGACAAAATCAATTTCACTTATTAGTCTTGAAATTCTGTACAGTTCTTTATACATTATTTATGTCTTGGTTTTGGTCTCGCAAACCGCCATTGACCTTCATCGCTATGGAGTTAAAGATTACATGTCAAGTTTCAAGAACATATTTCAAGTTGTACTCATTCTCATTGGAATGTCAACAGTCTTTTTCATTGTGGTCCATTTATATGTAACATCAGCATATGTGTCAGACTTTCAAAACAATGAATCTGATGTTATATTTAATTTCTATAATATTATCAAGTATCACGATATATCCAATGCGTTATCAATAATATTCTTCTGTGGTTTAGTTGTGAGGCTCTTCACACTTTGGACTTTTGGAAAGCTATATCACAATGTCATTTATACACTTAGAGCAATGACTACTACTCTGATCATTGTTGGTATCTGTCTGGCGATTCTTTGTTACATTCACTGGGCAATGTTGAATATTTTGAACTTATTATCATTTTCAAGTAAAGACTGTTTTTCAAGATACTCAGTCACTCTAACAGCTCGGCGGTGCCTTGGGGAAAGTCCAGGAAATGTAGTTATCTACATCCTCATTCAAGTTATGGCTGCATTAGTGTTAGTTTTAATTTTGAGTGAGTTTCTGATAACCAAATACAAATCTAAACCATTTTAAGATAAAGATAAAATGTTTAATAGTGTTCACTAGAATTTTGATATATTCTGACACATATTTGTAAACAATGTTGGTTTGTTAATTAAAACATATGTCCAAGTAAACATCCTTGACTTCATTTTTCACTTAATACAGTTTTTTATGAATTACTGTAGTTCCTTTATAAATATAATTAATCATGCATTTTGTGTATCCTTTGGACAAAATTGATTATTGTCTATACTATCTGACAGTAACTATAATAGCTTACTTTGGACATCTCATCATAAAAATAAGTACGAGTATGTTAAGTGTTTATATAAGTGATTTTGAAACGTCATGACTTTATGGATAGAATTATAATTGCATTTATCTTCTTTTTCTGGTGTAACTTTAATCTTCATTATAACCTTTGGTTTTGATCAATTTGATGCTTAATGATAAATATGCAAACTAATAAAAAATTATTTACGCGTAGATAATATACAAGACAATTTTCAGTGACTGAAATGGGTTCAATAGTGTAAAAATGTTAGACCCCACATGTTGACTGTTCTCAATCAGAAAAATCAACTTGCCTACAAAAATTCGTAGTATTTAATTAAAGAGCATTTATAACAAATATACCGTATAGCATCAACTTCCAGATAAAATTAGAAATTTTAATATAAGATCACAATGAAGAAAATTTTGATTGAAAATTGTTTATATGATGTTGAAGAATTCCATAATATTAAATTTAAATAATTTATAATTTGTAACTACAAACTTTTTGTATGTGTCTAATGGCATCTCAACAATAAAGTTAGTAAGTTACACTGGTATACTCATTAGTATGACATTACTATACTGAAGTCATTTACTTTTCGTAGGGCAATGAAAATGAGCATGATGAAAACACTTTTGAGTAATTTGAAAATATAAGGTCATTTTGTGTAATGTGACATCGAAATTAATTGTGAATATTCAAGACGAAAAATAATGTTTTTTAAGTGAATTCGTAAAATAAATATTTTTGCATATTTTTACTTACCGGTAACTTAATTTACATTATTAATTGGAGAGTCATTTAAAATAATTATTTACTGCAAACATACCTGAGCGGAGAAAGAAATGATTGCCTTAATTTCTGGATGTTGTTTTAGCAGAGTGATGAGTGCCTCCACTTCCTTCAGAGAGGGCATGGTGCCAAAAAACAAGTAGTCACAACCAGCCTCTATAAGGGCGCTCAACCTTGGCTTGTGCCATTCAGCAAGATCTACCAAAGACATGTTGTCTACGTAGTGTCCGCCTGAGTATTCCGACCCATCGTGCAGAGTTGCTCCATACGGTCCAATTACACCTACGATGTCTATTGGTCTGGTTAGTCCTGCGGAATAAAAGAATCATAGTATAAAAAATGCGAGGCGGAAAGAAAAAAGTGACCTGTTCGTGGCAATTTTTGATTTTGAGTTTTGAGTTATTCATATTTTTTAATTCCTCATTTCCTAACCATTTAGCAAGTCCTGCGAGTCTACGATTTTTTTTCTTTTTTTTAAAGATATAGGACTTTGAAATTACGTGAGAAAGAAGGGCCATTTTGAGAAAAATCAATTTGAAAATTCAAATTAGCATAAAATATTTATTTTTTATATTGAAGCAATGATTTTTTTATTTAAAGAATGCTCTAAATATCTTCTTTAATGGGAATACCTATTTTTGTCTTAACTCACAGTAGTTTCTAAGAAAATAATGTTTTTATCAAAGCATGTCTGAAAAGTGATAGGTATTTCAGTAAAGGGACCTCTTCGCGGTTCTATGTTATTTCTCCATAACAAATTGAAAAACTGCCAAAAAGACCTCTTGGCGGCATTTACCTCTTTTCGGGTTTTTAGTTATTAAAATATGTTCTATATTTACGCTAAACTCGTAGTAGTTTACGCCGATAGAATTCGTCAGAGTGCATTTTTCAAAGTGCAGTATAGCTTTTAGATTGGTTTTGAAAAGGTACCGTACCTGTTTGCGGCAATGTTCATTCATTCAGTCTTTGGATGGGGCGGACCTAATCCCAAGGCGCGTCAGCAATGTTATTTCTTCATAAGCGCCAAGAGGAACCTTTTCTCAAGCTAGACATTGACTACAATACTTTAATCACTATTTTGAATGTTTTATTCCATTACAAGTGTTTTGTAATCTATTTCAATTGGTAAAAGACGAAATTGAGAATATTAAATTGCAAACAACTGAAAATCGATACTTTTGACCATACCAAAATTTTTGCTTTGCCACGAAGAGCAGTGACGCTATAAGGATTCCCGGACGCTGCCCCCCCCTCCCAAAGAATTTATTAAAAAAAATATAAATAAATAAATTAACAAAAAATAATATTAAAAGTATATTGAACAGAATGACAATTGTATAGGTCATAATTTAAAGATAGAAACAGATCGTACCGCAATAAATAAAAAATAGACGACGATTCTGTCTCTAATTCTATTGCAGCCGGCTGGGTATATAGTAAGTTAAGTAGTTTACTAATTAATTAGTAGGTTAACAGTGGTGTCATGGCAATTTTTGCAGTGGCGGAACGGTTTACCTGGCCCAGAACAACTGCCGCCGACCGGCCCGTCTACCCCCCCCCCCCCCCCACACCACAATCAGCACCTAGCAGAATTATTGTTTGTGATGTGAAATTGCACAATTTAGTGGTGTTACTTTTGACAAGCTTTTGGAGGTTATTTTATATGCGTTCTGCTAACTTGCAAATTCAAATACAGTGTCAAAACTTACAAATAAATTTTGTATATTGAAATACTGCAGAAACAAGACAGACATACTCCACAGAATATTATATTTACCAACAAATATTGTTTGCTATATAGTGTATTTTAGGTTAGGATGAAAAAATAATCAAAGAGAAACAGGCCAAACACTTATAATGCTGTTAAACAAATAAAAGACATTGCTTTAAAAATATATTTCGAATAAAAGAGGCCTAATTTCATATATTTTAGTTCATGAAATGGCGTTCTAAATTGGACTAGTTATTAAATTAGTACCAGGTTAACCTCGTTGGTTTTAATTTAGTGTCATGGTAATAAAGCTATTAAATTTCCACCAATAACCAACTATATAGGCCTACCTCTTCACAGTTAACAGCTGTTTCAAAAGGTCTGACTAACATTACTGTTCCTTTATTTTTGTATACCTTTCGTTGTTATTTCGTTACCAAAATAGCAATCCATAAGACCAGTGTAAAAAATTACGATTTTTAAACTTAAATTTAGACTAAATTAGATTTTTCCTGGGATTGAGGCTGTTTCTAAACTTATTTTTGAACCAAAACACTCACTGCAAAGTGTAAGCAAAATCTACCCGCTATATTTCAAGATCGTGGAACACACATCCCTTCAGACATTGCTCGTATTATAGTATAGGATTTCATGCGGTTTACTCTTGACTGTGGTCTAGACTCTAGACCACAGTCTACTATAAGATATTGAGAGACGGTCACGACACTCGTATCTAAGCTGCATATAGTGTTGTTCGCAGGGCAACTAGAGCCAGCGTGACTGGAGTCCCCGGCCGTTCTCGCTACGGACGGGAACTTTTAATGTAACTCTAGTGAGCGGCAACCAATTCGGAAATACATTTTGACCGTTGTCATTCGATTAGGATTTAATTTTAAAGTTTTGATTGTTATCAGCATTTTAGGCCTATAGTCGATGGCATTATTGTCAGCTTTATCATTATTGTGTTGCGCTGCTAGCTGCGATCACCGTAGTAATAGTGTGGTCATATAGGACACCAACCACTACGAGCGCTATTAAATCAAAACTACCGTGATTTTAGCAAGTTTTATGTTGTGTTCATTCTTATTAGCTGTTCATTCTTATTATAGGCCTACGGTAACTACATTTTCATTATTGTAACTTACCATACAAAAAATTATTTATAGTTCTTTTTTGTACAATGCACAACATTGATATTCTGCAAAGAAATTATTTTTTCACAATTCGTTAATTTGTTATAACAATTTTATTAAATTTCCACTTTTGCCCAAAACCAATGCCGGAACAGCGTTCCGGCGCATTCAGGCACCATGACACCCCTGTAGGTTAAGTATCTGAGGGTAAGTTACCTTTGGCCACATGAAGTTCACCTACACAGATAGTCCTCAAGGGGCATATAACAGATAATCTAAAGATGGTAATTGACATTAAATAATAAGTGAATCCTTTCAAAGCGATCCATACCTTTGGCTCTTTCCAACTCCACGGCTTCCCTGCTGATCTTGACTGAACTTCTGATAATGTCCAATGCCTCCTCTGTGCTAATGTTGTAATGTTTCTGTAGGGTATCAACTGTCGTTTGATATGTATACGTCAAAATCATCTGGGCCCCAGCTTAACATGACATTTAGTGAAATTAGTACCTTTTCTTCTAAGGACTCCATAGTTATATTTTGTAGGATAAGGGGTGACTTTTAAAAATGTAAACATTTTTAGATTATTTAAAATTTTAATGTAAATTTTTTTATTTAACTTACGATTGGACAGGTGTACTTCATTTTTTTAGGATAAAAAAAGTGTACTAAAAATGATATTAATAGTTATGATTGAAATAATTCTCTACTATGAGACTCACCTCGTAACTTGAAGAATGAATTTACACTACTAACAACTAACTGAATGGATCTTACACGATCAATACAGATCATGATCTGGATCGTGATAAATATTGGCAATAATGTTTACTGGGGTTGAACTCACACAGTCAATATGGCTCATACATCAATATTTTACTTTATACACTCAATCCGTATCGTGATCCAGGATCACGGTCCCAATATCGCGATCAGGGATGCCCCGAGGGTAATTGGCGAGGTTTTGATCTGCGCCCCCTAAATTAGTTAATTGGAATATTAACTGGAATTTATATTGCAAATATTCTTCTTTTGTAAAATTATGAATGGTGTATTGAGTTATGTATATTGTACCTATCAATATTGTAAAAAAATTTTTAAAGGATCAATAAAGATTTCATTTTATTTCATATATGTGAATTGTAATGTTAAATTGCCGTCGGAAGCATTTTAGATGTATGGCTAACTTTGAATGCTTTTCAGTTTGATTAAATTAATTTTAAAAATTCAAATTTGTTGACGACACATTGTGTGGGTCTGAGTTTGTTTGGTCATATATAGACTGTCACAGGCCTATAACCAAAGACACAACCTGCACCTCAAAAGTCCTAACAGTTGATTTATTTGAGGTCCCTGTCTCAGATGGTGATATAGTACCATATTAAAAAAGAATAATAATTTTTACGACAAGGGTTGTGATTCAAGAATAATATTTAACTGGAGTCATCAATTCAACCATAACTATATTGTGATTTCAGAGTACAAGAAGGCCCTAATACAGCAGTGTGAATATAGAATGATGTTGTCAAAGTAAATAAAATTTCAAAATAGCAAATTTATTATTTTTATGAGCAGTCATTTTATTTTGTATGTATCGTCATTTTTATTACCTTACGTTTTCCTGATTTTATAGTTTTTGTGAAGTGTTTGAGCCTTTATAAAATCGGGAATTCCCCATGGCCTCGGCGCCCCCTTGGCCGTGGCGCCCGGGGCAACTGCGCCGGTTGCTCCGCCCTCAAGGCGGCCCTGATCGCGATCCCTATTGAACGTGTAAGATCCACCATTTAGTTTAGAGTGTTGGATAATCAGCTGATCCATGAATCTATATATTAATACGCAAGCATGTTTAATTTCCTCCTTTTTTCTCAGCTCTTATGCATCGTAGGATAAATCCGCGCGTACCGTTAGAAAGGTATAGTCCTGTAGATGAGCAGAATCACATTCTAATTCACATCGGACTCCAGGGCTACGCCCCACAGGCTTTCAAAGTTCCAATGTTAATCTTATGGAGAAAGGAGAATTGAATCAATCATAAAGACAGCTGTTGTAAAAACAACTGCTAAAAAATTAGGAAGAACAGATGTTTTAGTTGTAAAATGTTTTTAAGCTTCTTGGGTCCAGATCAACTGAAATTTTGATCGAATTTCGATCAGGAGGCGATCTCTAGTATAAATATATTACGTAAGAATAATATATTTGGAAAAGTACCCCTCAACCAACACCTTCTAGAGTAATCATGGAGTACCATTTCAGCCTCTTTAGTAATAAACTGCAGTTGTCCGTCCTCTTGTATTCTAGGACTCTAGGAGGTGTTGCTCTACCCCCCTCGCCTATCCCAGCTGTGTTTGGTGATTTGTAGCAAATCTTATGTAGTGAATCTTGTTGATTCAATTCCGCTACCATTTTCTGTGGGCTATGCAGTGCAACACAGCACAATGTGTCGTAGTGTGTAAAGCTTGTTATGAACACAATATCATAATCTGGAAGAAACTACCATACTGAAAGTTATGGGTACAAAAGTAATGTCCAAAATTTCAGGTATGTTTGATAATTTACCTACATTATGGGAAACCTTTCTTAATAGTGTGTATAATTAACTAAGTTGAAAAATATGTTATGCCAGTTTTACTTTTGGTTTAGTTTTGATTTTAGTGTCTCTTGCACTGCTAACATTTTAAACTGAAATTTAAATTATGTTACTGACTCTTAGTTTGGTAATCGGCCGCCATTTTGGGAAGCGCCACTGACCCAAATGAACATTGAATAACACTCACATTGACTTACTGACTCACTCAACCCGGCCCCTCACTCTGACTGGGTGAAGATTCAAAGTACTAGATGGGATTGTGAGTTTTTGGTGGCTAATTAAATGAAATATTACATCAAGGCAACATGCTGCTGTTAGAATGGCTTTAGAGACCTGAACGTCCTCCAATTTTGCTTGCCAATTGGAACGTTTGCTTCGTAAAAAACTGAAAGGAAGTGAAATTTAAGTTCACTTACTTTGAATTGTGTCTTGGATAACTCTTCGTAAAAGAGCTGGATTATCTTTTAAGTATCGGCCACTCCATAGGGGATGACCTTCACAATCACCTGGCCCGACATACTTCTTAAATATGTCATCATGACCACAGTCACCCAGCACAAAGTCTATCATGTTTTCTAAAATAAAGCACATAATTCTTTTTTAAGTTTATTGGCAATAAACTTATTTTGACATATGGACAGTGCAAAAGTCATCTTAGCATTTAACTTGGTTTCAAGTTAGTTTTATTGAGACTAGAGGCTACCTAAGAAATTGGGATAAAAGAAAAAAAATACCATACTAGGAAAGTTTGAAATTAAGTAAAAGCTGTAAAACAACTGAACTGAAAATGAACTTAAACACATTCACTGATACTGAAATTAACTTATAAATTAAATCTAACTAAGGGGCTTGTAGGGGCAAAAGCCCTTAAAAATCCAAATGGTCCTGCTATCACCAAAAGTATGATTCAATTCATCACCCCCTTGCACATTTACTGTATTTTTTCTTAAGCTGTGTACACTGTGAATTTACACTTTGGATTTTCTTATAAAATATTACATAATCTTAAGAAAACTTTTTAGCGGTATCAAATCAGCAATTAAACAATAACCTCCCTTGTATATACAAGTAGTATATTTTGCGAAGAAAAAGAAAATTTATTCGCCACTAAACTCCTTAAACATGTATGTGATAAGTTTGTAGCTAAAACAAATAAAATATATTAATACAACATAAAAAATGGTTATTTGCCAATTAATACGTTTTTCCTATATCCTGGACCTCTGTGCCCCCATGCAAATTTTATGAATTAACGGGCATTTCAACATTCACTGAGTAAAGACAATATATTAACTATTATCAACCATACCATGGCTAAACATCTTTTAATTGTGGTATATTCAGCATACAAAATCATTCTAGTCCTGTTTACTTAGTGACATAGAAAGAGTCACAACGTCACAACGAAGAAATGTAATGCGTACCCATATTTTCCCATGACTATTGGTGTTCTCCTGTTTTAGGCTATGGTGATATAGTGGTGTTTTGTCAATTCAAAAAAGTTATAGGTAAATTGTTATCTTAACTCAAAATGTCTGTTCAATAACCAGCTGAGTTTTAATAAAAATATTCTCTGAAACATCTGCTTAATCACACGTGGAGATCCAAAAACATTCTTCCAATTAGACTAGGAATACACTCATACCTCCCGTAAGCGTCTATTCGAAGAAGAAATTTAAACTTTTGCAATAGGGGCTGTCACATTCAAAAAATTTGATCCTTGGAAAACAAATTTGTTTTTGTTTATGCGACTACTTCACTCCGCTCCCGTTCTCCGTTCTGTTCTGAATCCAATAATTTGGACTGGACTGGAATTGAGCCGGTCAGTAGACCAATCAGAATGTCTCAGTCTTGATTGTTATAAGACTCGCAAAGACGTTACCAAAATGAAAACAAAGAACCGACGACTAAAAATGCCTCCAATGCATTTCTTATGGGGAAAAGTTACCGTACATTTTAGGTTTATTTGATTAATATTCATCCAAATGTTTTCAACAACGAACTTAGCCTTAAAAATTGCATAAAAAATATTCGACTGACATTTGAGACTGATCTGTGACTTCTATAGAGAGTAACTGTCAGACATTACATTTGCAATATGAGTCACTCTAGAGCCTATTCTTCGAATAGACAATTAACATTGAAACTTCAAGGTCCAATGGGGCGGAGTCCCGGTACCTTTTAATATTTATGGTATTTTTCCTTATGCTCTTGGCCCTCAAGCTTTAAAATGAGCCATCATACATTTACCTATCTTTTTTATAACTTGAGATATTTCGTGGGGACCGATTCGCTTACAGAATCTCTATATAGATATGTTGTAAAATATAATTTTAAGTGTAAAGAAAAAAACTTCTTTACTTCATATAATTAAATACCGTACTAATTCATCAAAATTGTTCATATCCCTTTTACTACTAACAGGAAGTGATATTTAACTGTATTGTAAATGAAAACAAAAAAAAGTAAATTGAAGATGACAATATTCAAATAAATTTACAAATTTGGTTGAATGAGATTTTGCTTTTTTTATGACAATAAATAAATTTACTTACATTGACCATGAGGTTATGAAATAAGAAACATTTATTATTGAAATATACCTACCACCATACTTTGAAATTAAAACAATGAGCACCTTAATTTTCCGTTAACCAACTCAAATAAGCACTAGTTTTAAGTTATCAACTGAGGTTATCTCTCTTTCTCTTGCACAAACAAACACTATGATTTTCATTTCTACTTCTTCAGGAGTAAATTTTAAATAGGTGCAACTAATGTTTTTTTTTTTTTTTTTTTTTTTAATGGAGGGGTTTTGGTTTTTGTGTTTATATACCGTGTTAGGCCTTACCTTTTTGCCATTTGTAATGTTTTTAATGTATAAATAAATATGTTATACAAACAACTATGTGTCACTAAGTCTCTTGAATCATAAGTAGTCTTGTTATTACCAAAAGTCAATTTAAATTAGACAGCATCAATAAGATTAATTTGAAATGGCAACTTGCATTCAATCCTGTTTGGTTTTAATCTAACGAACGTTAGTTCCTGAGGTGAGTAATTTAATCACTTTTTGCTCACCAGCCCAGCCGATATTGTAAATAGTGTAGTTCAATACTAATCAACAAATATTAAGCTGCAACTGATGCCGAGAATAAATTTATTTATATGTTTTTTAATATTTCATAATTGGCACCAAAAAAGTAAATTTTCTTAGTTTATATCCAGAAGGCATGCTGGCAAATGTTTTCTGTAGATCAAAATTAACATTTTGAACTGTTAATGAAAAAATATTAATAATTTTAAAAAATTAATAAAATCTAAAAAATATTAGAAAGATAAGATCTTTTCAATGAATTAGTAGAATGCATTCTTGTATGAACGTTGAAATAGTCAAAAGTAATTTAGAACCCTAACCCTACCCAGATACAGTAAATCAACAAGAACTTATCAAAGTTTTTTGGTGAGTTAAACTTAAACTTGATACGTTGCATTTTTAAAATTAACATAAAACATTAACACGTTCGCGGCGGCATGGGAGCAATCGCTCCCATGCGGAACCCTAATGCCATCCTGATGGGTGTGATCGCTCCCAAGCTGCACGGCTTTACAACATGATTTATTTTTAAGCCAGGATATGAGCTAGAAATCTGAAGCTTTGTACAGCTCTGTTCAATAGTACAATGTATTTCGGGACCACGTGAGTTTTTACCGGACAGTGCTGCTGCTACGGTGAGGTTTTTCAATTTTTACATTGAGGATGGTGATGAGGTTCGAGCAAAAGACCCGCCGCCGCAAACGTGTTAAAGAAAGTTCCAGAAACTAAGGAAATACTACGTTTAAATATTAAATAACATTTATTTTTCTTTTAAATATTCATCTATTTCATGTCTAAAATTAAGAATGTCTTCAACAGATGTTCGACAGCAACCACTGACATACTTGAGTCCCAAATCGTTGAGCCAATCTCGACAATATTCTTGAAGCGTCTTGGGATCTCCAGTTGACTCCCATCTAATAACAAAAACCCTTTATTAAACTTTTACAATTTAATGCAATGAGATTTTTAGTGAGATGAGCCAAAAACTTTTCTATACAAGTGGTGCCCATCTCTTAGCATAATTGAACAACTACCAAATTGTAATTTTTAAGAAAACCATTCTATATATTCAATGGTAGTATTGTAAAGACTTAACGAATAAAAGTAATCAGCAAGATATTATACCATGGATTAGTCATGGTTTTTTTGATAACTTTGTAATTGAAATTTTACGTCTTGCAAACCAAACTTAAAGCATAAAGAAAAAAAGAAAGGTGTGTAATACCAACTGGTGCATGTATTTATTGGTATTAAAACCATCTTTTCTTTAGAGCATATTGATGTTAGGAGCTGAGAACCAATCAGTTCAGTCAATTAATTAGCTATTTGTCAACAGAGCTAGATTAAATATCTATAGGGCTAGAGACGAACCGAACTATGCCAGCTGAACTTTGCTCACAATTCTTTTTAGCGAATGTCCCTATAGGGAATACGCTATTACAGTTGTAGTCATGGTAAGATCTTAGTAAGACAATCTTCAATAAACCCCTGAACAAAATGATTCGATCAACCATATAAACTTACTGTTTCTTTTTAACGTTAAATATCTCCGTGGTGTTGACCCTGACGAACAACGGAATGTGAGGGTTGGCGTCCCTGACAGACCGCAGTAGCGGGTCTACCAACCGTGGGTGGAGGC
Source organism: Neoaliturus tenellus (assembly GCA_030545055.2). Lineage (NCBI taxonomy): Eukaryota > Metazoa > Arthropoda > Insecta > Hemiptera > Cicadellidae > Neoaliturus > Neoaliturus tenellus. The sequence continues at coordinate 92,606,592 of CM061536.1, forward strand.
AGTTGACTCCGATGGCCAAGATCTGGTCTGCGGCCAGACGCCAGCAATGGCAGGCCGCCGCGCTCAGCTTCTCCCCATGTACTATCGTTTCTTCATTCTGAAACAGGGGGCTGATTTTGGATGTCGAAACTAAATTCTCTTTCAGTACCAAAAGAGGTTGCGAGAGCTTATAGAGATTTGTTTGTCTTGTGTCAATGAATTTAATTTTTTTACCATATGAAAAAATAAGAAGAACCATTTAAAGTGGTTGAATGTTTCAGACAGTTAAAGTTATAATATTTCATTAATTTTGGTAGAAGATATGTTTATGACAAGGATATACAGCTGACTACAAAATTGGCTGCACACAAACAATTATTTTGTGAGTGAATAATTAAAAATTTATGAAATATTTTTTATTACTAAGGTAAATTCATCTAATGAAATTTTAACATAGATCTATCTTTATTAAATTCTGTAAAGGTTTTTTAAATTTGATGTATATTTTTTAGTATTTTCTTAAAGAAAATTTTTATAATCTCAAATCAGAGTAAACAAAAAGAGAATGAAAGCTAGACAAGATTATAACTTCTCACCTATTATTAGGACTAGACTCCAAAAAGCCACAGATGATAAGAAATTCAAATGTAAGAATAGTGAAATTGCAGATCCTTATCATTCTAATAAAACAAAAATTGTAAAGAAGACAAACTTAGAGTCACAACAAAAAGAAAACTCTAAAATATTTTGTAAAAATAAAAGCACTCTGACTTCAGACTTGAATGAAATACACTATGTTTTGGCAGATAAAAGTACACAAACTGACAAATTATATTTAACCAGTAAAGTTTTAATAAGAAAAATTGAAGAATTAAATTACAAGAAAAATAGCTTAATGGAAAAAGTGTTAGCTTAAGAAATAGATCTAGAAAGAGCAAACTTTCAAATACAAAGCTTAAATGGGCAAAACTTAACGAGTACCAATGTAAATAATTCACCAACAAGGTTCAAGAGATGTTTTATAAATTCAGCAAGAAAAATGCTAAAGGTTTGACTATTTTCCACCAAAATACAGACAGGATTAGTAATAAAATTGAAAGAATGAACCATTTACTCCACTTCCAAATCCAAATTTAGTAGTGATCACTGAACATGGCCAAAACGGTGAAGTGGATTTTCAGGTGGCTTAAGCTGGAATTTCGGACCATACAGGACAAACTGTTCAACCTATTGCCTGAAATCAGAAAAAATGTGCCCATGACAACAACCCTAAGGCGCATCAACACCGACACTTTACAACATCTGAAGACTCTTCTAGCTGAACAGGATTGGGATGAAGTTCTACAATGGGGCAACGTCGAAGAAGCTTACGACAAATTCATCATGACGGTGACGCTTGCTTTAAACTCAGCTTGTCCATTTAGGAAGTCCCGAGCGAAACCTGGTAGTACTGCTAAACATGTTTTTGATGAAGAGGCTGGCTCACTGAGGACACAGTACGGTACCTTGAAGCACAAAACATCTACATCTTGAGTGGGAGAAGTGAAGATAGGGAAATCGCTAATAAGCTTAAAAAGTCCTATGATTTAAAACTGAGATCATTAAGAAAGGCGCTAATGCAACCTACATCTCAGAGTCCAACAACAAAAGTAGAGCTGTCTGGAAAATCATTAACAGCGAAAGGCAACCAAAGAGAGAACCTTCAAACACAGTATATCTGAACATAGGCAAAACAGTCATTGATGATCCTGTTGATGTCTCTAATGAGTTTAACGCCTTCTTCACATCTATTCCAGAAGAGACTCTTAAGAAGATACAGGCTGAGAAATCGGATCACATCCAATCCCATGAATGGCAAGTTGAATTCATGTATCCAGCAAGTATCCAGCATCAGTGTTCACTCCTACATCGAAGAAGGAACTTGTCAAGATTATCAACAGCATGAAGAACAAAACTTCTTCTGGGCTGGATGAGGTGTCTTCGTTAATGTTAAAGCAATGTCATGAGGAACTTATAGAACCTCTAAACCATTTATCAATCTTGGTTTCAACCAAGGCCACATCCCCAAGAAAATGAAGTCATCCAAAGTGGTCCTTATTCACAAGTCGGGAAGTAAATACGAGCTGGGCAATTATAGGCCTATTTCCTTGGTTTCAACTTTCTAAAAGTTGATGGAAAAAGTGGTTCTGTCAAGAATAGTTGGCCACCTAGAGAGGAATGGCATTGTCCTGGATAAACAGCACGGCTTCATCAGCAATAGATCCACATCTACCGCCTTGGTTTCTCTAGTTGAGGACATGATGGACAAGCTTGAGGGAGGTCAAACAGTCATGGGCATATTTCTCGATCTAAGTAAGGCCTTTGACTGCCTCAGTCACAGCCTGATCCTAGCCAAACTCGCTGCCCTTGGCTTTGAGGAGAGAGCACTTGCATGGTTTTAAAGTTACCTCAATGGTAGAGATCAAGTTGTTGAAATCAAGCAAACCAAGAACAATACATGCACTGCTGTGAGATCCAGCAAACTTGCAGTAAATAGGGGTCTCTCTCAGGGATCAGTCTTAGGCCCTGTGCTGTTTGTTCTGTTCAAGGCTGACTTTCCCGCCTACATGAGTCTTTTCTGCAATATGGTCATGTACGCTGATGACACGGTACTTATCACATCAAACAAAAATAAGGAAAATCTTGAAATTGAATTGTACATTGCCTTAAACATGGCTGTTGAGTTCTGCAATATGAACGACCTAGTATTTAACGAATCAAAGACTAAGCAGCTCAACTTTCTAACTCTCAAGGAGGAGGTGTCTGCTTTCCCCGATATTGAATGGGTTGAGGCCACGAAACATCTGGGAGTGGTGATTGACAGCAAGCTGACTTGGTGGGAACATCTGGATGGGCTCTGCAGCAGTCTTAGTGCTCTTTTTGTTCTTCGAAGAGTGAAAAATATAAGTACTTCGGAAGCTGTCATGACCTTACAACTCCTTGTTTGAGAGCCGACTGCGCTATGGGATTGTTCTTTGGGGCGCCACTTCCAGAGCAATCTGAAGCGTGTGCTCACCATCCAGAAGAAAGCAGTTCGGATGATTGCTGGTCTTGGTTGGAGGGACAGCTGTAGAGAGGCATTTAAAGACATGAAGATACTAACTGTCGTAAATATTTACTTACTAGAGGTGATCTGTTTTGCCGCCTCAGCAAATCCGCAACGTAACAGAGATGTTCACACCCACAGCACTAGGAATGTCTTGAACTTCAACCTACCAGCACATCATACTGCAAGATTTCAACGTAAGCCCACCTACGCCGGATCAAAGCTCTTTAATGTTCTGCCGGATGCGGTGAAGAGGACTAGCCCCGAGAAGCTGAAGAAGGTGCTATCAAACTGGTAGTTGTCACACCCTTTCTACATTACGAGGAGTTCAAGGACTGGAAGAATAACTCTTTGTAAATCAAGATCATAATACAATTTTCCAATTTAGTATAAGTTAATGACTCCATTTTCAATCTTGATGATTGTAAAATAAAGATTCTCTCTCTCTCTCTCTCTCTCTCTCTCTCTCTCTCTCTCTCTCTCTCTCTCTCTCTCTCTCTCTCTCTCTCTCTCTCTCTCTCTCTGTCTCTCTCTTTGTTGCACCACCCTTATAAAATATAATGCACTTCCAAAATGGCTGAGTTTGAACCTGACTCATTTCTGTTGGTTCTGATTTCGTAAAATTTTTTTTACAAAAGTAAAGTTTAACTTTCTAGCCAAGGTTTGGTGTTAGTTTTGTGAGTGTGATTATCTTTATTCTTTGCAGCTGTAACCAATCGCTTCATCTGCCCAATAAACTCAAACCATTACATAATTTGTAAAGCTTTGCCTGTCATATTAAACAATGGTTAATTTTGTATTGAAAATCAGAGGAAAAACATTTTATTTCAAACCAGAAAGAAACCGGTTATATTTTCTTGACTACTTTGCCCCTTCAAACTAAGTAATAGTTCTGAGACTTTCTTTGAGACTCCCTCACAATAAGGTGGTTTTTAGATTAATTACTAAAATAATTTATTTGCTATTTCCAAATTATCTTCAAATGTACATGTTCAATATTCAAATCAAATCAAATAAAAACTTTCTTTATTCATAAAAATGCACAAAGTTCATTGAATAGACTCAATGAAATTATTAAAATAATTTTTTTTAATATTTAAATATTACTGATTCATAGTCTGAAATTAAGTTTAAAGAGTCTAAAGTACTTCCGCTATAATGATAATTAAAAACTTTTGAAACAAGAAAACTTTTTACCTGAGCAGAAAAAGAAAGAATAGCTTTCATTCCCGGGTATTCTTTAAGGAGTGACAAAAGAGCCTCGGCTTCTTTGACTGAAGGTGTGGTACAGAACAGCAAATAGTCAGCGCCCGCTTGGATGACAGCCTCTAACTTAGGTCTATGCCAGTCTATCAGCTGTTGGACTGTCATGTGATCAACGTAGCTGCCGCCAGAGTACTCTGATCCATCGTGGAGGCAAGCTCCGTAAGGCCCGATGCAGCCCACAACTGACACTTCCCGCTTGTTTCCTAGAATCAAAGAACAGCGATAACCGCAGGAGAACTCCATTTCACTGGATGTTTGGTGTTAAGGCCGGAGCACACAGCAACAGACGGACGTATGCAGACGGACGGAGGAAAACCCCAGGTTATTAAATGTTGTAACGCACACAGACGTCCGTCTATCTGCGTGTCTGCCAAAGTCTGCATGCAGATATTTAGAATCGCTCCGAGGGCGATTTTCTGAACGTCTACGTTTTATATCGCGCATGCTAGCAGCACTGGGACTAGCAGCTGATGATCCCCCATCTGTTTGTGGTTTTGTGCGTTGACTTTAAACATCCGTCCGCATGCATACGTCCGTCTGTTGCTGTGTGCGCCAGCCTTTAGTTGGACACATTTTAAATCTGATTTAATATAACTTAGTTAAACGTTCATTGTTCTAATGAATTAAAATTTTGAGTTATAATTTTTTGTTTTTGCACATAAAAAGAATAAATCCTTAATATACTAAATTTAAAACTATGATTTGTAAAAAAAGGTTTTTTGACCTGATTTTTAGTTTGGTAATCGGCCGCTATTTCTGGAAGCACCATTGACCCAGAAATGGCCAAGACTGCATGTTGGTTTTTCAGCTGAAAGCCTTCATAAATAAAATTACACCCACTAAAGTAAACCAGTGAAATATAAGGTAAAGTATACTAAAGTAAACTTAATACGGATTATGATTATGGTACATTCAATTTTTTACATTGGCTTGGATAATCACTAAACCGTTACATGATTCTAAGTTCACCTTTTGCTCTTTCAATCGCCACAGCCTCCTTATAAATCGTAACTCCTCGCTTGATGATATCCAACGCTTCCTCTTCTGTCACATTCCAGCAGTTTTGAACGGCTTCGACTGATGCTTGGTATGTGGCGCTCACAACCATTTCTGCTCCAGCTGTGGGAAGAATTCTTTCTTTTGATTGGAAGAAAAATATAAAAAAATAAAGGCAAATAAAAACTATCAAAAAACTTGACTTTTTTATAAATTAAATGTAAACATCTATGACACTCTATAGCACTTTGCCTATTTGTAGTAGCAAATAGTTTTTATAATTGAAAAATTTTGCTATTATTGATGTCCCCTAGTAGAAGTCAAATGAATGATATAATTTGTACTAATAAAAATACTGTCCACCCTGATATACCGTGTTTAATTTTCTAGACCAATCAATTAATTACACTGAATTTAAAATTTTAACTTTTCATCAAAAACTAAAAGTAAAACACATTCAAAGTTATGGTTGAATCCTGTACTATAATACGAGCAATGTCTGAAGGGATGTGTGTTCCACGATCTCGAAATCTAGCGGGTAGATTTTGCTTAAACTTTCCATTAAAGAATGTTTTGGCCCAAAAATAAGTTTAGGAACAGCCTCAATCCCAGTAAAAATCTAATTTGGTTTAAATTTAAGTTTAAAAATCGTAATTTTTAACATTGGTCTTATGGGTTGCTTTTTCGGTAACGAAATAACAAGGAAAGGTATACAAAAATAAAGGAACAGTAATGTTAAGCAGACCTTTTGAAACAGCTGTTAACTGTGAAAGAGGTATAGTTGGTTGTTGGTGGAAATTTAATAGCTTTATTACCATGACACTATATAAAAATTGATTTAAAACCAACGAGCAAGGCTCGGTTAACCTGGTACTCTGCGTTAAAGCTGAAAATACAAATTGTAAAAACTCATGACAACGTATGTTTTTGGCTAAATTTTAATCAGGTCAAGTACTTGCAAGTTGTGTCAAAAGAAACTGTGATATCATGATGAGGTTTATTCAAAACTGGTCAGCCATAATTAATTATTTTAATCTGCATTTCCAAACAAGTAAAGAATGATGGAAAAAGCTTTTATTATTTTGGTCCAGTAATAATACAACCTTATTTTGGTCCATAATACAAGTAACCTTAGCTAAATAAAAGTCAATTTTTAATAAATTAAAAAAAGTGATTAATTAGAAAAAATATGGGTGATTTTAATTTTGTGTTTATTTTTGTTATGATATACTGTTGTCTTAAGTTCTACTCCAAACACAGAAGAAATCAGTTAAATTCTAGAGAGCTCTAAATGTAGTTAGTTTTCTTTATATATTTTGAAACATAACGCATATACTGTACCTTTAATGTAATCCTGGCAGGCTTGGCGCAGTGCGTCTGGGTTCTCCACAATGTATCGGCTGATCCACAGTGGATGTCCATCAAAGCTGGAGCCGGCATACTTGCGGATAGGAGCCTCGTGGCCTCCATCCATCAGAACCACAGAGTTCATCCTCCTTAGTTGAAGAATAGCTTGTTGGTTATCTACATCTGTACTTATTTACACTAAGAATTTTTTTGGAGTTAGAGCTCCTCCTACAATTTTCAACCGATTTTCAAATTTTTGGTGTTGTTGGATCGGGCTTGGTCTATAGTTTCTGAGAAAAATTTATGGGAGCTATAAATAAGTGTAATTTTGGTAATTACTGCCCACACCTGATATGTTACTGCAAGGCAAAATTATTAGACTTTTGTACATACGGTGAATCAAGAAATCGAGAATAAGAAGGTAGGCGACTTGATGTGTGAGTTACAGGACAGATAAGTATCAAGTTATGGTAAGGAGGGAAAAGCCATTGACTCTTTTTTCATAAAATAAACACCACTTGATGATATACTGAAAGACTACTGTGACCATTCGCACGAACCAACACAATATTGTTTCCTATTTGTTGATGCTGAACAAATTGAAGCAAAATTGCACCATCATTTCCTTGTACAGTATTATGTATAAAAGAGACATCGGTTTGTGGCATTTTTTTGGCATTCAAGTAGGAGGTTATGTATATATTTTGCATGTTGGTAGCAAATGTGTTCAATAAGCATCTTTTGATTCAAACAATGGTATGTACCACCAACAATTCTGCTAACTCAAGTCTGACTGACTGAAAGCAACCAAGAACAAAAAATAGATTCAGTTAGAAACAACATAATGTAAATTATCAAGGAACTAGCAGTTACCTGGCATGCTTTGCAATGCCAACATAAGGAATCTTTTGTCCTTCAGGTAAGCTCATACGCTGCGCTCACTCACAGTCAAACCTCAGTACAGCTGTTTTGCAACACTCTCCTGCTGTAAGTCTGTAATATCCTTTAGTTTTTTTTTTTATCACCAGTCTTCACTCAATACTTTAAATGAGGACAGCTGTTTATAGAATTAATTCGGTATTCCTAAATCTAATCATATGTTCCAATACAAAAATGTTGCTTCCATAAAAATAACATTGTAACTTCAAAGATGTTTGGGGCGGAGCCCTACGGAGGTATTTGGGAAAAACGTTGCCTAAAATAAGACCTCTACAGAATCAGTATACTAAATTTCATCCCTCTACCTACATGGAAAGTTGGAGAATTAGTGAGGCATGAGTGAGAGAGGAAGGGAATGTTTTGCCTATTATAGATGTATTTTTTAAACGACAAATAAAATTGTTTTTTACTCCTTAGATTACATAAAAAAAAATAAAATGTACATTTTAATGCAATGAAGCAGAGTGCAAATGCGAGACCCTGCATAAGTGCAATACAGATAAGTTCTAGCAAACAAAAAAACATTAATTAATTTTTGTACAATATAATATAAGAAACTCACCAAGGTAATTAATGTTCACATGAATGTCGGAGCGGTATCAGGCACACTACTGGTCTCAGTTCAGTTGCATCAGATCAAGTTGTGACAAACAAAGGTCTTTATGAATTTCCTCGTTGCATCAGAATAAGCCCTATGTAAATTAACCTTCACATATTGACCTTGTGCTTGTATATGCGTTGAAATAGTTTTATTTTACTATAAAGATTGCATTCGTTTGAAAAAAGAAACTGTTGTAATATTGATATGATTACATTTATGCTTTTTAGATTGATTTTATTAAATTTTTATTTAAGTGGTTCATGAAACAAATTATAATCATAGTTCACTGGTTAAGCAATTATCTCCCAATGAGCAAAAAAATGGGTTTAAAACTGTTTTAAAATAAGTTTCAAACTCGTATTAAAACTGTTATCAATATAAGTAAAGTTAACAACGTTTTCGTATTAATACGAGTTAAAAATTGTTCAAAACTCTATTAAAACAATTTTAAAATTGTTTAAACTTGTATTAAAACAATTTAAAAACTGTTATCAAAACATTTTAAAACTGTTATCAAAACTATTTAAAGCTGCTATCAAAACAATTGAAAAACTGTTATCAAAACATTTTAAAACTGTTATCATAACATTTTAAAACTGTTATCAAAACATTTTAAAACTGTTATCAAAACAATTTAAAGCAGCAAAAAGTATACACCGCTGGCAGGATTAGAACCCATGAGTAGATATAGAATGGGCATTCAGGCGCACTCGTAGTTTTTTTTGACTGCTTTCAGCTTCAAATTGACCGGTTTTTGACCGGATTCTGGCCGGTTTTGGCCAAATATCAGCCCATTTCAGGGCATTTTCCAGGATTTCCGACAATGATTTCAAGGGGCACTTTGAATTTAATCCAGGGAACTACGAGATGCCCTCTTAAGTTAACCATAACTTTTAAATGAGTTAAAAGTCAGGGCATCTCGTAGTTCCCTGGATTAAATTCAAAGTGCCCCTTGAAATCATTGTCGGAAATCCTGGAAAATGCCCTGAAATGGGCTGATATTTGGCCAAAACCGGCCAGAATCCGGTCAAAAACCGGTCAATTTGAAGCTGAAAGCAGTCAAAAAAAACTACGAGTGCGCCTGAATGCCCATTCTATATCTACTCCCATGACCTCTCGATTCCCAAGCCGCGACCCTACCAACTATGCCACGCTGCTCTCCACTTCACTTGACAATTGTTACACTACTTGGCCAGTTGATACCCAAGTTTTTTTGCGTTGATCAAACGCATTTCCCGTGGCATATATTTTTATGTCTTCCCAAATAGGTCTTAAACTAGAGTTCCCTTACATGTTAGTTTCATGTGTAAAGGTTTAACAAATTGCAGTTATCTCCATTGATGTAAAACTTTTGACTGTGTGATAAAATACTTTACATAATTTTTACATCAAAATGATGTCAAGTTTTTAACGAGTTCAATTGTTTTAAACAAATAACAATGTTCTCTTGTTGTAAAAGACTTAAAGAAATTTTTTTCTTCATTTATTACATTACCTTTTAAATTTAAGAATGCAAAATTTTTACATCATTTTGACGTCAATACTTGATCTAATATTTTACTTTGACGACTTTGATCACTTTTTGACGTCAAATTGACAATGTGTGCTATATGTGGGTACGTACTCAATCCCATGGTTTTTATGGGAAAATAGAAAAAATACCAAATTTCTGTTGGAAATTCGCCGAATACGCAGGTCTGCTGCAAATTATTTGCTGATTGATAACAGTTTTAAAATTATTGTTCGATAATTTTATATGAGTTCCAAAACTGTTAGTAAAACAATTTAAAAACTGATATAAAAATTTTCTAACAAAATTTTTAAACTTTTTAAAAAACTTTTATTAATAAGCAAATAAAAATAATATTTAAATCGTTTCAATTCAATTTTAATATTCTTGCAAACTGTTATTATAATAACTTTTTAAACTTTTCTATTAAAATGGTTTGTAAACAGTTTTAAAATTGTTTAATCTTGTATTAAAACTTATATTAAAACAAGTTTTTTATAACTGATATCAAAATTATGTTTAAACAATTTTAAAAGTGTTTAAACTGTTGATAAAACTTGTATTGATACAAGTTTATAAACTTGTATTAAAACAATTTCAAAAGTGTTTAAATTGTTATTAAAACTTGTATTGATATGAGTTTATAAACTTGTATTAAAACAATTTTAAAAGTGTTTAAACTGTTATTAAAACTTGTATTGATATGAGTTTATAAACTTGTATTAAAACAATTTTGAAAGTGTTTAAACTGTCATTAAAACTTGTATTGATATGAGTTCATAAAACTTGTTTTAAAACAATTTTTAAATGATTTAAAACTTGTATTAAAGTTGTTTTAATACCAAACTTATATCAAAATATTTTGAAATTGTATTAAAACAATTTCAAAACAGTTTCCAACAATTTTTATGCTCATTGGGCTACAACCTTTTATTACTTTCACTAACATTAATTTAGTCGAGCCCTCACTGAGGGGGTTGGGGGGCGAGGGGAAATTTACATCTGAAACCTACCGTGTATTTGGTTAACTAAGGAATAAAAACAAACTTAGATTGTACTATTCTACATGAAAAAATTTTGTTAAAAAGAGTAAACAATTATCTTTGTTGACAAACCAGCTAGCCTAATTCAATGTAAAAAAAGACAGCAGACTGCAAAATAAAAGAAAACATCGTAGGGATGCTGTATGTTTTTGGTTTTATTGATAGCTTAACATATGGTGGAATAAAAAAAAAACCAAAAACAAAAAGCAAATTGTTTTGGCCAATGGCATGCTTCAACTTCCCCTTTACACCGCAACCCCCTCACTGGCCAACAAGTCATTTCCGGACAATATATGCCTGGTTATTTTGATATTAATTAACTGCTATTGTACAGTACCTGTTCTGTTGCTCAAATTAGGCAATTATTCGGATTCTTTTCAGCACTCATTTAATGCAGTTCATCAGCCTGTATATCCTCGATGGCTCAAAATAACCTCTTTGTGATGAATAGACAGATGTTCCCTGATGAACTTTACTGATTACTTTACTGATGTGTTTACTTGTTACAGCCGTTAAACTTTAAAATCTTTTAATTCCCTTACTAACGTTAATCATATGGGGAACTTACAAACTTTAAAATCAAGCTCAAAAAACTGAACAATCCAGTACTTTGAATTATTGTTCTACGTCAAGTAGTTGCGGAGAAAATTCAATTTTTTGTTTAGCGGTAAATGCAGTACGTTGTTAAACGTCACAGACGCGCGTAGAGTCAAACTCGCTGCTCAGCTCGTAGCTATCCGACTGAGCCATCAAGAAATTAATAATGTTTTGAGGTTTTTAACACCTTTCTATATTCTTGGGAGAAAGTATGTGTCAGTTATCTGATACAGTTTTTTAAATTGTATTCATCAACCTCCACAATGAATTTTTGTGTAGAGAAATTTAGTTCCGAAAAAACAGTTTTCTTTTTAAATAATTTTAAATTATGTTTTTCAACCTTACGATTTAAGGGTGATATACGAATGATTTGAGTTTTGTAACAGAGGGTTAGCAAATTTTTTGACAAAGTGTACTATTTCAAGGATAATCAACCCATAAACAGTCAAAATTCCCGGATTTGCAAATTATTCCTTTACAGAAACTGTAGTTTTTTAATTCAGCATCGTTCTAATAGCTCTTTTTTGTTGAAGAAGTAATTTGTCCAAATTCTTTTTTGATGTTGCACCATATATGCCAATCCCATAAGACAAATAAGAATAAATCATTGAGCAATATATTATTTTTAAAGTTTCCAAGCTACAAAATTCTGACATTTTTTTTCTGACCTTTTCAAAGCAAAAATGCCAGAGGAAATTCTACCATGGGTATACATGGGTTACATGGTTGTCCAAGCTTAAATTTTTATCAACGATTAGGCCAAAAAATTTTTTTTCCTGAACTTGGTCAAGATAATCTTCATCCAAAAAGAATCTGTGATGAATTATGATTAACTGCTTTTTTGTGGAAATTAAAATAAATTTTGATTTATTTGAATTTAGAAAAAGATTTTTTTCATTTAAATATCTTTTATCATTGCTGGAACCAAAAACAATGAAATTTCAACATTTTCTATTGATTGAACTGGAAATAGAATGTTCGAGTCGTCAGCATATAAACAAACATTACTGCTTAAATCATGCAAGGGTGTAGAACTCTTGGAAGGCCCCTTATATATATCAAAGAAAGAGTAAAGGTCCCAAAGTGGACCCTTGTGGGACACCATGTTTTAATGGTTGTTGTTTTGAGCACATTTTAATTATATATTTGGTGTTTTTTAGGTTTAGGTGTAAAGTTATCTGAAATATACTCCACTTCTACATATTGTAGTCTGCCCGATAAGTAAGACTCAAACCATTTGAGTTCTTTACCTCTGACTCCCAGATTACTTAAAGTTGTTATCAATTTAGTGTGGGAGACCTGTCAATAGCTCTTGACATGTCAAGAAAAATGCCAATTACTTTTTTTGTCTGTTGCATCTTTGTTGATTGAATGAAATTCGCCCCTGCTGTTATGGTAGACTTTCCGCTGTTCTTTTTCCAATAAGTTATTAATTTCCAGATAATTATAAAATTAATTATATACCACTCTTTCAAAAAATGTTGAGAAAGCTGGAAGTAAAGATATGGGCCAGTAACACAAAGGTTCTGTAAGGTACCCTTTTTTGAATAACGGAATTACTTTAGAAATTTTTTATTTGTCAGGAAAAATTCCGGTTATGAGGGAGAAGTTGATTAAATGAGTGAGAAGCTATAATGAGTGAGAGGCAGTATATATACATTTATATACTGTACTTAGTTTTAGATAATTTTAGCGGATTTCCCTATAGGGAATACGCTATTACGGTAGTACTCACAGTAAGACCTAAGCCCGGCACCATGTTATTTTTGGTTTTGAGGTCCTAGAAGCTAAAAAGCCCGTTCAAATTCATATACAGTATATATTTATATATATAAATCGCTATATATATATAGATATACAAATATCACGATCCGTATTGACCGTGTAAGATTGGCCAATAAAATATTATGATTTTATTATTTTTAATGACTTGGAATGGTGGTTGGGTAAAGGGTAAAAAAATTACTCAAGATGTGAAATGACATAATTTGTATTTTCCTGTTTATTAATTTCTTGGTTGACAAAGGTTAGGTCACTTGCGGTGGCAGTGGACTCATTAAGAATTTTAAAAGCGTAATGTTTTATAGGTTTTTGGGTTAGGAACTTAAAAACAATAATGTTCTCTTTTCAAAGAACAGGTCAAAATTTGTGTTTCTTCACTTAATTTTGTCGAGAGGAAAAAATATGTTGTAAACTTGAAGCATACATGTTGGAAAACAGACCACATTTTTACCAGAATAGAAAAAAAGTTACGTTTTACATTCAAATAAACACAGCCTCTTGCACTATACATGTAGTGTAAATTCTTCATTAAAATCGATTCACAGTAAATAATTTTTTTGTTCATTTATGATTACAATAATTTATTACATATCATAATACCAACCTTATAATTCATTATCTTAATCTAAAATGATGAATCATAAACAAATTTTAAGTAAAAATCTTTAGCCCAGATTGGGTGGTAAAACAATTATAATCCATCAATTTTGAGATCATCTTATAAAATTTAACGTATCAGTTTACCTGTTATTTATTGAAGTACAAAACATGATGCCAAATATGAGTTCATACAAATTTGGCAGTGATTATACAAAAAGTTACAGTTCACATATGCTGAAAATATTCATATTGTAAAATTGTTAAGCAAATTGCACTGAGAGCTAGCTAACATAGTACAGATACCATAGCTTAGTTATAAATAGGTATACACTTTAATACTGGACACCTATAACACTTGAACGTGCAAGCTACGCTACGCCGCTACTGGCACAAAAATATGCACATATTGAACCCGATCTTATATCTATGGAAGAACGACAATATGATATTTAGTTTTCAAAGAAATTTACCCTCAAAAAAGGACAAGAGCGAAGTGTAACTGAATATTAGATGAATTAAACTGTGATTTATAGCGGCTGATTTAGAAAACACTTTTGATTTAGTTTTTTACCATCATTAGGTATTGTGATGATTCAACTCTCTCCAGAGACTTTTACAACAATCTTCGGAGTTAGATGAACTTTCGTTATTAATATTGTACTATAACAAACCACCAACTATAATGTATGATCATGTTCTTTTATTATACAATCTCTACAAAATACTAACGAGTTCTTAGCTTGTGGAGAAAACTGTTTATCTCTTATACTAATGCGTCATTGGTACACACAATTTATCAGGGAATGTTGTAACCTCTCTCTTCTAATTCATTTTAAGTAGATCATGCTTGGTATTGTCATTTAAAAATTTATTTAAAATAAAAAACACTACGAATTAATAAACAATTGATTTAAAATGGAATTATACAATGGGTAACAAAAGTGACGTTATATTTGTAGCATATTTTTGTGCCAAAAGATTTTAAACCATCTAAACATATTGAACAACTTATATGGTATACATATATTTTGAGAATGTAGGAAAATACTCCCATTGAAAACATACAAAATTGGGAAGATAATAACAAACAATAATCACAGTTCTCGTAAACTTCTAGCTACAACAAACTTTTCAGTCTCTCCCATCCGATTGTTCTCTACCTAAGAAACTCAAATAAAACGATTAATATATTACGTTCAGAAACACTCTGAATATTTTATAAATTCTACAGTCAAACAATAATGCCTTTCATTGTAAGTTGTTAAGTACTTCGAGTGAATCGCTCCTATGTACACCTCTGAGGTTATTTATACATATTTTACAATTAATTACGGAATGTACATTCTATCCTAAACATGTCGTAGGTTAATTAATCCATATTCTATCATATTCATGGTCAGTCTTATTACGATATTAGCTGTACAATCGTTGGATTAAAAAAAAAAAAAAAAAAAAACGATTTGTCTTTTCACAAATATACCCTTTTAATTCTCATACTGATTTTCACACATTACTGATAAAATATATATCAAATCAAATTTATAAATGGAAATCAGTAGATTAGGCTTTAATGTTTAAAACACTTCAATAAATTGTTTTTAAAACTTAATCTATAAACTAAACCTAAAATATCACAAGAAAATAAAACTAACATAAAATATTTTAACAAAATAAAAATAAACCATAAATGTTTTTATTTTGTAAAAAGGTAACAACTTTTCATGCTCCTAGGTGTTTGTTTTACAAACACTTGAAAACACATTTTCTTTACTAACTGATAAAAAAATTGGAATTACCCAGATTACCTGGGTATAGTTTATTATACTCAATAAATTTGTGTTATTTTTTAAATTTAAATTATTTTATATTTAGTTTGAATAAGGTCATTCATAAATGGTAGACTCGGATAATGTTTTTCTTGAAAACCATTCAGATCATCAGGTTGAATTTAAATGTTAGAATTTTCACATCTGACTTGTCAATAATTACTGAGTCTTTCATGTTTTAAGTCAATAAGTAGTTGTTGTAATACCAAAGAAAATTATAAAGAATCAAATAATACAAAAAGTTTTTAAGAACAAAAAATTGTAAAAGTATGAGCAAGAAAAAGGAATATGGGTTCAGACACAAAACTGTATATAATTTTAATTTTACATCTTCATATTGAAACATTTGCAATTCAGCCTTTGGCAAAACAAGTATACGTTCAGTGACTATTTGTATACTTAAACTACAACTTCCTACTGGATACAACCGAAAGCACCATTCAGTACGTTAATCTCATTTAGACGCTGGTCCCGATAGCAGGGCTGTAATTTTGCGGTGTCTGGGGTGACGTGACAGGCTCAGCAGAAGGTTCACACTTCTCTGACATTACGGTGAGCACTTGCTCGAACTTAGAGTGACGATCGCTTGCGGCTACTGTCGCGCCGCGCGACCCCCACAAGAACTTCAGGTGGAACTCGGTCCGAAACATGTCTAGTAGAAGGTCGTCAACCTGTAAAAGGGATTTAAAATGGTGGTGAGATTAAAAAGAAAATCAATGATGATTTTCATTGGGATTGGTACACCAGAGTATTTTGCAGCTGCATCATCAAAGAACCAGCAGTGGTGCTAAAGCTATGAGACCGGCTCTAGGGTTTCTGGTGCCCTAGACGAAAGTGTCAATAGGCACCCCCTCTTCCTCCCCTTCGATTCACAAATTTATATCAGCAGTTCTTAAACAAAAATAAACTTTTTAATGGAAATTTGTTATAAAAAAATAGATAGGCATTTTACATTCATAATCAGTTAAATTTACAGCCAGCCTATGTTTAATTTAGCCTAATAGACTATAAGTGGCAAACTAATCATAAACGTATGGTCTAGGTTCAAACACTAAGTGAAAAATCAATGCCAATTAGTATGGTAAAATTAGTCGGAAACAATGACATAATGTTTAGACAGCTAATTTCTTTTTTCAATGTGTGCCATAGCATTCCATGACATTCCTCCGAAAGGTCCCCTGAAATATCCAATGGAGATCATGAACAAAATTGGGGGGGGGGGTTTACTTATTTATATACTTCTGTATCCATGTGGGCCATCCCATCTCTTTTAGGCGTTCCCCATTGGGGGAAGTCAGGGGACTTTTCTGGAGGAGGTCAGATGACACAGGAGACATTTAAATAAAATTCGGCTGTCAAATTTTTTAAAATTTTCTTTAGTTTAATTTTACTATACTAAATTAAGAGCTTTATTCACTGCCTATGGCCTATAGGGGGAATTTTGTACTGCCGATCAGGAGCCCAATTTACTGCCGACAGTAAGGGTTACTTACCGCCGATAGGGAGTGCTCTAAATTACCAACCAAACGGTCTTTACGGCTGATGGAAGCGCTCTTAAACGCTGATAGGGGCGCTCTTTACGGCTGATTTGCAATAACATATCAGCAAAACATTGTCAGCACACCAAATACAGCAAATACATTTTCAAGACATCTTTGCCCCCCTTCGGGAGCACTTTTCAATGCTGATAGGGGTGCTTTTTACTACTAATGTGGGCGAATTTCATCGCACGTCGGGGGCACTCTTTATCACTGATTGGAGTCTCGTGGGGGCGCTCTTGAACTCTGATAGAGGGTGCTCTTGACCTCTGAAAGAGGATACTCTTTACCACCAATAGGGGGAACATTTCAGATGCCGGGCGCTCTCTTTACCACATATTGGTACCTCACATAATGCTGATAAGGGCGCTCTTTAACACCAGTGGGTGAGCGTCTGTCTCCACTGCAATGGCACCCCTCAGGCCTCAGTGCACTAGGCAGTTGCCTTGTTTGTCTATATCGTAGAGCCAGCCGTGATAATCTAAGTAGGTATACGGATACGGAATGTAGACAGTACAACTCTTGAGTAAGACCTCAAACTATCGTATTCGCATACTTAAACATTACTGAAAAATTGCACTACGTTAACACAGCTGCAAGTCTTTCTTGTGTGATGAGCCTAAATTATACTCAGGTCAAAGATAAAAATTTTTAGAAGTGCAAACATATTTTCTCATTACATTACATCAATATCACCTATTTTGACCCACACTTCTAACAGAAAAAATCATGCTTTTTTAGGGCCAACAATTTAAAGCGGCGAGACCTCATTAGTTTTGGCACTTAAACCAATGGAAACTGGAAGCTGATGTGAAGTGATTGCCTAGCAACCGGAAAAACAAGCAGTGCATCCCGCTAGGTTAATTAAGGTTATGTTTTGTGTGTTATGGGTGTATAAAAATATATTTTTCTCTCGTTTAGAATAGAATTTATTGAACAGTGTAGTGCAACAAAAAATTTCATTCGTAACTCGGACAAAAATGTTTTGCCTACTCTCGATCGATTTAAGTTCTCGTCTCAAACTTGAAACACAATCTCGAGGCCGGAAAATTGCCATTTTCAGCCCTTTTAACGAAATATACCATACTGAGGTACAGTAATAAGTTTATGTCTAAAAACATATCAAATATCTGCTCTTTTTTGTTGGACCAAATATCTTCTAAATAATTTAAAAAATATCATTACACTTTTTATTCTCTTTTACCGTTGATCTGGATTTAAGGTAAGATGATTTTCGTGTTGATAATATTTATTTTGTGTGTTGAGTAAATATTTTACATACATGAGTAATTTACATATTAGTCATAGTTTTAAACTATTTACTTCCTTTATGAAAAGCGTTTTATAATGAAAGTGTGTGACGATGTATAGGCTAAGGTTTTGTTGAAAAAATCTCACTGGCAGCATACATTATCACAAATTTTTAATTCAATCATGAACTATAGTTACCTTTGAATCTCCTAGGACGATCTCTGCATTTCTTCTGAAGGATGGCAAAGATTCTCCAAACTTCCGAGAAGACTCCAGATGGGCGAATAAAGTTCCAAGACCAAAATCTGAGGTCGAAGATTCCCAGGAACTCAAACAGCTAGCCTCCAAACTGGTCAACGATTTGGCGCTTTGACCTGGAGAAATGACGGCAATTAGTTACACATGATAAACTGGTAAAGGCAATTAGGATATTTACAAATCTGTGAATCTATTCATCATTCTTGCCTCTAGGACTCAGGCCCGCGGTTTGTATGTGACGCGCTATGGGCCCGAGAGATGTTTGCGCCCCCCCCCCCTTCCTCCCCACCCCTCCTCTCCCGTGGATATGAATCACCAAATAAAAAACCCAATGCCATAGGCATTTGACGATTTGAGCCGGGCATTCGCAACATAACAACAAATTGAAACAATGACAGAACTATTTTTATTGTGTTCATTTTCGACTTCTAATAATGCGGTTGCGCATTGTAAAAGTAAAAAAAAAAAAAATGTAATCTTGCAAATGTAAACAACATTGCAAACTAACTATCAAGTAGCAACACGCAGGGTGCAGGCAGTGGCAATGATGAGTCATGAGTGGGAATCGAGAGTGGAGAGGATTCAATTGGCGGGCTATTTATAGGTCTACCAGACAGAGAAGAACCTGCGCAGAACCACGATCTCGAGAATTGCACGCACGTAGGGGCTATGGTGTGGGGGGGGAAGAGGGTGGGGCGGCGCGCCAGGGGAGATGGACCCGTGGTGGGGATTAGTCGTTGGCGGCGTTGACGAGCCGTTCGGGAGAACGAGTGTTCCTGCCACGTCGCCTTTCCGCACTTGTGTGCTACACAGTACAGTACGCGCTGTATACTGCGACCTCTACTGATCGCAAAACATTTATCATTATTACTGTTATGAGTACAAAAGCCCCGTGGTTATGGCGTCAACATCAAAATCTGCTTGATAAATAGTAAAATATTTTCCTTGTCGCGCTCCCAACAAACCTAAGAGAGCCCTTGATTGGGCCCTTGCGCCCCTTGGCCCTTGCGCCCCTTGGCCCTTGCGCCCCTGGGCCCGGGCCCACCGGGCCCATTTACAAAATCGGCCCTGCTAGGACTGTTTGGATAACAGAGATCTAAACACAACTCTGTTTCAAAAATGTCTTTCTGACCCCCTTATAAACAAGCTGAAGGAAAAATTAAACATATGAATACAGTACTTTTTATATAACAGCCTTGACACCTGGCTTTGCAAAACGCTCACCTTTTATGCAAGGTTGTACATGCAAAAACTTATCCCATTTTTTGTCTTAAACTACTTCTTTACCTTGTAACTATGACGTACATTTTTAGCGAATTTCCCTATAGGGAATACGCTATTACGGTAGTAGTCACGGTAAGACCTAAGCCCGGGACCATGATACTTTTTTGTTTTGAGGTCCCTAGAAGCCAAAAACACCGTTCGTTCAAATTGATATATATGTATATATATATATATATATATATATATATATATATATATATAGTATTAAAAATAAAATTAAAATACCTGAGCACCCTTTTGTTTTCATCTTTTATTTATAGACCAACATGTTTCGGCGATAATGCCATTTTCAAGGTCTTAGTACATACATAACCTAGTTCAGAAATATCTTTAATAAACTAATATTTTCTTTTCTAAACACATGATTCATATTCCATGTGTTATTTTTTCTTAGTTGGTGTAGTTTTCTTAACTTTATATTCTTTTATTTTGTCAAAAATCGGGTTTCTTTGTTCTATTTGCATTATATTCAGTAAATTGTCTTTGTCCTTTAATTTATTTAAGTAGATGTACAATTCTTCTTTAGTATTCATTTTATTTCCTTTTTCTTCAATTGTCAATACTTCTAGGCTTTCCTTCAAGCTTCCATAACTATGGTCGGATGTTAGTATGTGCTCAGCAAATTTAGACTTTTGGGTTGTAAGATTGTTCGACCTAATTGCTTGTATATGTTCTTTATATCTGCACGTGAATGTTCTTCCAGTTTGTCCAATATAATATTTAGGGCAGTCTTTGCAAGTAATTTTTTAAATGCCTGATTTATTAAATTTTTCCGTCTTATCTTTTTGTGTTGAGAATTTCTTTATTATATCAAAACTATTATTTCTTGTTTTGAATCCTATTTTGAAAGGGGTCTTTTCAAAGGTTTTTCTTGTGGCTTTATTAAAAGTTGAGCTATATGGCATGCACAGATATTCTTCATTTTCTTTTTTATTTTGGGATGATGTTTGTCTTATTTTATTTATCATGTTGTTGATAATATTCCTTCTATATCCGTTCTTGGTGGCAAGGTGTTCAATTATTTTCTTTTCTTCGTCATAGTCCTTTTTATCCATTGGGATAGTGGTGAGACGTCTGACCATATAATGAAAACTGGACATTTTTTGCTGCCAAGGGTGATTTGACGTTATAGGAA
This sequence comes from Neoaliturus tenellus, assembly GCA_030545055.2. NCBI lineage: Eukaryota > Metazoa > Arthropoda > Insecta > Hemiptera > Cicadellidae > Neoaliturus > Neoaliturus tenellus. The sequence goes on from CM061536.1 coordinate 92,627,629, forward strand.
TTATCAGGTCTGTTTGGGTCGATTTTCTGAATATTTTAAATTTATGTTGTTTTTCATATTTAAAAATTGTTAATTCCAGGAAATTGATTTTCTCACTTTGTATTTCCATAGTGAATTTGATTTTATCTGATATCTGGTTTAAATAATCCAAAAATTCTTCACAGTTCTTTTCATTTCCATTGAACAGGCATAGAATGTCATCGACATATCGATGCCAGTAAATTATATTTGGTTTAAAAGGATTGCATTCATTAATGATTTTTGATGATTCTAGTTTGTTCAAATATATATTTGCTAATGTTCCTGAGAGGGGCGAGCCCATGGGTAGTCCATCTTCTTGTTTATAGAATTTTGAATTATATTCAAAATAGTTTTGGTCTAGGGTGGTTTTTGTTAGTTTTATTATATCGTCGATTTCTTTCTTATCAATTCTATTGCTTATGAGATTTTCTTTCAAGATTTGTAATGTATCCTTTGTAGGGATATTAGAATACATGTTAGTAATGTCAAATGAAACAAATATTGCATTTGTTGGAATTTCTTTGTCTTTTATCTTTTCTATTAAGTCCAAGCTGTTAATTACATTGTATTCTTGGTCAAATTTGAGGTTACTTTTAAATTTGTTATTTAGAAATTTGCATAATTTGTAGGTTGGGGCATTAATAAAGTTAACTACTGGTCTTATTGGTATCCCTTCTTTATGCAATTTTGGTTGACCTCTTAGTTTTGGAGCACATGGGTTTATAGTTTTAAGTTTATTCTTGTCAATGTTTGGTATTGTTTTACATTTCGAGATTACACTATTTGTAGTTTTATTATATTCATTTGTTGGGTCTTTGTACATACATGTAAACACATTGTTTTTCATGAAGTCTTCAACTTTTTTATCATACTCATTTTTGTTGATGATTACTGTTGTGTTACTTTTGTCTGCTTTAGTGATAATGGCATTATTTTCTTTTAACTTATTACCTATTGATTGCGCTAGTTTAAATTCTTTTTGTCCCTTTTGGATAATATGTTTATTCTTGATATCTATTCCAGTTTTATTTAATTCATGAATGAAAGTGTGCCTTATAGATTCCTGTACTTCAAAAGGCTTGTTTTTTATAGCCACTTCTACATCAATAAGTTCATCTGTTATAACGTTAGGTTTGTAGTCTAAATTGATGTTGTACTTCAATGATTTTTCAAGTAAGCTACTTTCATCTTCGTCAAATTGGATGTCAGTCATGTTTTTTTATGGTAGGAGGAAATTTAACTTCAACTTCTTCATTGCTTTCTGAGTTTGACTTACCTTTTTGAGATTCAATTAGGTTTTTGAGTTTTTTGTTAAGGGTTTGTTGTTTTTTATGGATGATTGGTCTGATCCAATCATCTATATAGCTCTCAAATTCTTCAATTGATTCTTGATGATATAGGTCTTTGATTTCTTTTGTTATTTCTTGGCATTTTTTGTTAAGGTTATTAAGTTTTGAATAAAGGCTGTTTATTTCTTCTTTGACCCAGATCTTGCGGGCAGTCTCTAAAGTTATTTTAGCAGCTCTTGATGTTGATTTAGTTGTGATATTCACATATTGAGGAATTACATTTTCTTTAAGGCAGTTTTTATTAAAAATAATATCTTCTTTGATTGTTCTAATTCTTACCTGTATGTACTTGAGTTGGTGAACTATACGAGGTTGGTGGGCCATATTGATAGGGAAATTGAGTTCACTTAAGAGGGCTACTACAATTATTAAAAATAAAATTAAAATACCTGAGCACCCTTTTGTTTTCATCTTTTATTTATAGACCAACATGTTTCGGCGATAATGCCATTTTCAAGGTCTTAGTACATACATAACCTAGTTCAGAAATATCTTTAATAAACTAATATTTTCTTTTCTAAACACATGATTCATATTCCATGTGTTATTTTTTCTTAGTTGGTGTAGTTTTCTTATCTTTATATTCTTTTATTTTGTCAAAAATCGGGTTTCATTGTTCTATTTGCATTATATTCAGTAAATTGTCTTTGTCCTTCAATTTATTTAAGTAGATGTACAATTCTTCTTTAGTATTCATTTTATTTCCTTTTTCTTCAATTGTCAATACTTCTAGGCTTTCCTTCAAGCTTCCATAACTATGGTCGGATGTTAGTATGTGCTCAGCAAATTTAGACTTTTGGGTTGTAAGATTGTTCGACCTAATTGCTTGTATATGTTCTTTATATCTGCACGTGAATGTTCTTCCAGTTTGTCCAATATAATATTTAGGGCAGTCTTTGCAAGTAATTTTGTAAATGCCTGATTTATTAAATTTTTCCGTCTTATCTTTTTGTGTTGAGAATTTCTTTATTATATCAAAACTATTATTTCTTGTTTTGAATCCTATTTTGAAAGGGGTCTTTTCAAAGGTTTTTCTTGTGGCTTTATTAAAAGTTGAGCTATATGGCATGCACAGATATTCTTAATTTCCTTTTTTTTTTTATTTTATTTATTTTTTTTTTGGGATGATGTTTGTCTTATTTTATTTATCATGTTGTTGATAATATTCCTTCTATATCCGTTCTTGGTGGCAAGGTGTTCAATTATTTTCTTTTCTTCGTCATAGTCCTTTTTATCCATTGGGATAGTGGTGAGACGTCTGACCATATAATGAAAACTGGACATTTTTTGCTGCCAAGGGTGATTTGACGTTATAGGAATTATCAGGTCTGTTTGGGTCGATTTTCTGAATATTTTAAATTTATGTTGTTTTTCATATTTAAAAATTGTTAAGTCCAGGAAATTGATTTTCTCACTTTGTATTTCCATAGTGAATTTGATTTTATCTGATATCTGGTTTAAATAATCCAAAAATTCTTCACAGTTCTTTTCATTTCCATTGAACAGGCATAAACAGCCTTTATTCAAAACTTAATAACCTTAACAAAAAATGCCAAGAAATAACAAAAGAAATCAAAGACCTATATCATCAAGAATCAATTGAAGAATTTGAGAGCTATATAGATGATTGGATCAGACCAATCATCCATAAAAAACAACAAACCCTTAACAAAAAACTCAAAAACCTAATTGAATCTCAAAAAGGTAAGTCAAACTCAGAAAGCAATGAAGAAGTTGAAGTTAAATTTCCTCCTACCATAAAAAAACATGACTGACATCCAATTTGACGAAGATGAAAGTAGCTTACTTGAAAAATCATTGAAGTACAACATCAATTTAGACTACAAACCTAACGTTATAACAGATGAACTTATTGATGTAGAAGTGGCTATAAAAAACAAGCCTTTTGAAGTACAGGAATCTATAAGGCACACTTTCATTCATGAATTAAATAAAACTGGAATAGATATCAAGAATAAACATATTATCCAAAAGGGACAAAAAGAATTTAAACTAGCGCAATCAATAGGTAATAAGTTAAAAGAAAATAATGCCATTATCACTAAAGCAGACAAAAGTAACACAACAGTAATCATCAACAAAAATGAGTATGATAAAAAAGTTGAAGACTTCATGAAAAACAATGTGTTTACATGTATGTACAAAGACCCAACAAATGAATATAATAAAACTACAAATAGTGTAATCTCGAAATGTAAAACAATACCAAACATTGACAAGAATAAACTTAAAACTATAAACCCATGTGCTCCAAAACTAAGAGGTCAACCAAAATTGCATAAAGAAGGGATACCAATAAGACCAGTAGTTAACTTTATTAATGCCCCAACCTACAAATTATGCAAATTTCTAAATAACAAATTTAAAAGTAACCTCAAATTTGACCAAGAATACAATGTAATTAACAGCTTGGACTTAATAGAAAAGATAAAAGACAAAGAAATTCCAACAAATGCAATATTTGTTTCATTTGACATTACTAACATGTATTCTAATATCCCTACAAAGGATACATTACAAATCTTGAAAGAAAATCTCATAAGCAATAGAATTGATAAGAAAGAAATCGACGATATAATAAAACTAACAAAAACCACCCTAGACCAAAACTATTTTGAATATAATTCAAAATTCTATAAACAAGAAGATGGACTACCCATGGGCTCGCCCCTCTCAGGAACATTAGCAAATATATATTTGAACAAACTAGAATCATCAAAAATCATTAATGAATGCAATCCTTTTAAACCAAATATAATTTACTGGCATCGATATGTCGATGACATTCTATGCCTGTTCAATGGAAATGAAAAGAACTGTGAAGAATTTTTGGATTATTTAAACCAGATATCAGATAAAATCAAATTCACTATGGAAATACAAAGTGAGAAAATCAATTTCCTGGAATTAACAATTTTTAAATATGAAAAACAACATAAATTTAAAATATTCAGAAAATCGACCCAAACAGACCTGATAATTCCTATAACGTCAAATCACCCTTGGCAGCAAAAAATGTCCAGTTTTCATTATATGGTCAGACGTCTCACCACTATCCCAATGGATAAAAAGGACTATGACGAAGAAAAGAAAATAATTGAAAACCTTGCCACCAAGAACGGATATAAAAGGAATATTATCAACAACATAATAAATAAAATAAGACAAACATCATCCAAAAAAAAATAAATAAATAAAAAAATAAAAAATAAAATGAAGAATATCTGTGCATGCCATATAGCTCAACTTTTAATAAAGCCACAAGAAAAACCTTTGAAAAGACCCCTTTCAAAATAGGATTCAAAACAAGAAATAATAGTTTTGATAATAAAGAAATTCTCAACACAAAAAGATAAGACGGAAAAATTTAATAAATCAGGCATTTACAAAATTACTTGCAAAGACTGCCCTAAATATTATATTGGACAAACTGGAAGAACATTCACGTGCAGATATAAAGAACATATACAAGCAATTAGGTCGAACCATCTTACAACCCAAAAGTCTAAATTTGCTGAGCACATACTAACATCCGACCATAGTTATGGAAGCTTGAAGGAAAGCCTAGAAGTATTGACAATTGAAGAAAAAGGAAATAAAATGAATACTAAAGAAGAATTGTACATCTACTTAAATAAATTAAAGGACAAAGACAATTTACTGAATATAATGCAAATAGAACAAAGAAACCCGATTTTTGACAAAATAAAAGAATATAAAGTTAAGAAAACTACACCAACTAAGAAAAAATAACACATGGAATATGAATCATGTGTTTAGAAAAGAAAATATTAGTTTATTAAAGATATTTCTGAACTAGGTTATGTATGTACTAAGACCTTGAAAATGGCATTATCGCCGAAACATGTTGGTCTATAAATAAAAGATGAAAACAAAAGGGTGCTCAGGTATTTTAATTTTATTTTTAATAATTGTAGTAGCCCTCTTAAGTGAACTCAATTTCCCTATATATATATATATATATAGATATGTATGTGTCCGTGAACACGATAACTTTTGAACGGAACCTCCAATTTTGATGAAATTTGGTACAGGGGTGTAAGCCAGCATCTACTAGATTGAGTTCGCGAACCAGAATGATCGGACCATGGGAACTGGGTTTTATGGGGTTTCAAAAGGGTAAAAAAATGGGTTTTTGGCTTTTTTTACTTTTATTTATGAAATTCAACAATTTTAACTTAAACCATTTAAAAGAGCTTAAAAAAACAAACAATCTAGTATTTTGAAATTTTTACCTAGCTTAAATGGTTATGGAGAAAATCCAAAAACTATGTTTTCCATGTTATTCTTATGGGAAATCAAGAAAACCATCTATCTTGCTTATTTATTGACATATCTTGATAAAATTTGGTAAGTTCATTCATTCGGAAGCGTTTAACGTATATTTGCTTAGAAAACCCATATGGCGGCAAACCTACATACTCACTCCTATGGGGTTTATGGGGAAAATAAAAAGAACACCATAACCTGATAAAATTTGGTATGTACATTCACTAGGTAGGGTTTAACTTACATTTACCAACAAAACCCATATGGCGGCAAACCTACATACTCTCATCCCTATGGATTTTATGGGGAAATAGAAAATATACCAAAATTCCATTGGAAATTCGCTGAGTACGCAGGTCTGCTGCGACGGGGGTATTTTATATTGGACAGCTACTTCCAAGACTATTAAGGTCAGAAGTACTGAAATCTGCATATTTTGGTTCACAGAGCTGCCGGGAGACTTCTTTTGGCCTGGTCCAGAGTTTGTTTGTGAGGCCCCCATACAAATTTGTAGAGGGGGAAGGGGGGTTTTGTTGATGCCGCCCAAAATCGTTTGAAAATTAATAAATTATAACTAGTATTTGAGCTGAACATCGATTTTGTAGCTTAATTGCCTTTACTTAGTAACTAAACCACATTGAGAGGTGTGGGCATTTTCACCTCTCAATTTAACCATTAATTTTAACCACTCCTTAATTTCTTTAATTTCTTTAACTCTTTAATTTTTAACCATTTAGTCATAGAAAATAACTTATTTCTCTCAGTAAAAACGCTGATTTAAAATCATTCAGTCTTAATAGCTGTTTTCTATTAAAAATATGTTACATAATGATTGTCGTGTTACTTATAAAATAATCCTATCAGATAGCAAAGTATTACAAGCAATGAAATTAAAAATTTTTCTGGCAATGAATTCCTAAGATGTGATTCCCACTTTAAATTTGGGATTGTTATATACAGTGCTCGATTTCAGGGGGAACGCGAACGCGGCGGAACGACGTTCCTGTACCTTTTTAAAAAAAAAAATAATAAATAAATAAATAAAATAAAAAAATAATACTAATAATATTTTTTATGTTATTTTTTTACAGTGGATTAATTTTGAGAAATGGTTTTTAATAACTTTTTATTTAGCAATATTATAATATTGTTAGAAGTTTAAAGTACAGTCTCTAGGCCTCTACTGGTCGCTATCTTTTATAAGTGGCGTGAGCGCGATGCGCTGGACAGCAGCGCAGTAGGCCGGTTCAGCTTACACACTGGAGTTGCCGTCACAATGTCACCGTCATATTTCGTGCTGGCGACATCAAGGCCAAACACCAACTCATGTTATCTTATGGGAGCTTACACACTGAAGTCGCCGTCACGATGTCCGCGGTGCGCGACACGTTTTAGCCAGTATGAAAAATGCCTGCTCCCGAAAGGCTTAATGATTTTTATTAAATCTTTAAAACTGTATATTTTGAGTGTCATAAAAAAGCTGCAAAAATATTCTCAGGTACGTTAACCCTGGAACTGCCAGTCGTCTACATTGTAGCCGACCGGCCCCTTACTGTGAAGTGCCAACGGCTACAATGTGACCGATCTGATTTTTTCCCTATATACACGCTCCTGATCATTTTTCGAATTGTTTTTATAGTCAATGTAAAGCCAAAGAGTTTCTCCAGATGCTCCTACTTGAGTTATTTCGTTTTATCACGTTGGCAGCAAGTAATTCAACAGCCAGTGCTGCCAGATTGAGGGTAATTACCCGAAAAGAGGATATTTTTATGGTCTGGGGGTATTTTTGAGGGTATTTCATTATAGGGGGTATTTTGAGGGTAACAATTCACATCATAGTTATTAAAAAATTGTAGTATGGTGAACAAGAATATTTTTTGTTGTAATGGTAGGTTTAGATTATAAATGATTGATTCTTTTAACACTTTTGGTGAAACTATTAATTTCTACTGCAGTGCAAACAGCATTACATTTATCATTGTTTGGTTGTCCATGGTTAATCAAGGTTTAATCGTGGTTTAATCATACTTTATGAAATTAACTTAGTCAAAATATTCACTCTAACATTATGAGAAAATTGTTGATTTTATAGCCTATTGTCACTATCAAGTTCATTAAAGTTTTTAAAGAAATTTTTTGGTGAGCTTGTTTAATGAATATAATTTACATATTTTTGCTTAAAATTTGTCATAATTATTTGAGCTTTTTAGAATTGATTTCGATTAAATCTTATTACTGAAGATATTTATGGCACTTATGATGAAAATGAATACAGAGGGCAAAAGGCAAAATATTAAATTGTTCCCAAGAAGAGATATTATAGTTTGATAATAACATTACAGTCTCCATACCTCTAATTACAGATTTAAATCTTATGAATAATATAATACTGGTGCTCGCTGGCCATTTAATTATATGTTGTCCAAGTGTTTGCGCTCAATGATTACTGGCCCATTACCTATTCGCCTGCCTGAGGGTATTTTAGGGTATTTTTTCACACTGACGGAGGGTAATTTAATTGAAGGCGTCTGGCAGCACTGTCATCAACAGCTGTTTTACTTTTTTGATACTTACTTACTTGATACTTTGCTTCTTTCCCGTTGACTCGGCAGAGTTTTGGGAGCGTCAAAGGGCTTCCTAAAAGAGAAGCCTAGGCCATTTTCTAGGAATTATGCCAGGGGAGGAAAAATCAGGCAGTATGGAAACATACCAAGGAAATTCAAGGTAGTAGCATGGCTAAGTAAGCTATTTCGATTTAAATCTGAAGAACTCATCTAAGCTGTAGAAAATATTTTGAATGAGGAAAAGTTTTAGATCTCTCTTGAATTTGTTTACAGAGTCAATTTGTTTTACTACAGTAGGTAGGGACTGGAAAATTTTTCTACCAATGTAATCAGGCTTTTTTCATAAAGAGTTAGTCTATGCTGTTCTGAAAACGTGTTCTTAAACCTAGTATTATAGCTATGGACTGTGTTAATATATTCTGGTAATCTAAATTTAACATAAACAGAAATTTCAAAAATGAAGAGACATGGAACCATTAAAATTCCCAGGTTTTTGAAGTGTTCTCTACAATTTTCTCTTTGATTTAATTGAAGAATTGTTCGCACAGCTCTTTTCTGCCATACAAAATCTCCCTCAGATTTGAATCCGAAGAACCCCAGAGGGGGATAGAGTAGGAGATGTGTGACTCGAGCAAACAAAAGTATACTGATTTCATTAGGCCGATGTTGCGGAGGCCACTGAGGCTTCGCAAGACAAAAACTCCTTTTGCCAGTTTGCTCTTTAATTTTAACAATTGCTCACTCCAGTCAACATTATATTTTACATCTTTGTTGCATCTGTGCAGTAGTGTCATAGGTTAACCGGTTTACTGTTTATATTTATTTTACCATTATTTGGAATAACAATAAAATGAGTTTTCCTTTATTTTCATATTTGTTTAGGTTAGTTCAAATAATAAAAAGTGTACTACAACTTATAATTTTTTATTTGTTTGAGAGTGTTTGTGCACATTTTTTGCTACTGGAGTATACCGTTACTATGGATACGCTCCCCATAACTTGCAGTATGTTTTTCAAATTGTCCTTAGTTTCTGAAAACTATATTTATTTCCATAAATTAGATAAAATTTGCAGCAAAATGTATATTTTGAAAATCCTCTATCACTTCTTTTGTGATTTGTACATGACCCATGAAATATGGATACGTTTAAATTTTTTTCATTATTATATATATAAAATAATTACAAAGATATGTATTGGTATTTTTCAAAGTAAATTTTATCATTATATTCTTTGTTTTTTTCTGAAAAAAATTATGTATAATACATCATTATAGTCATGTAAGAAATATTTTTTGCGAATTTTTAAAAATATACATGCAAATTGCCAAAAAATACCCCGGCATTTGAAGAAATTTGTTAGGCAGTTCCAGGGTTAAAAACGCTGCAACTTAAAGAGTAATTTTAAAAAATCTTCCGGGGGAGGGCTCGTGGTGAGCCAGTTCCTTTACAGTTCCCTTACCTCTTTTTTTAGAAATCGAGCACTGGTTATATATATATAAATAACATAATATGTTAATATTTCATTTTAAAAATCGTAAGTCCTCATTATTTATAATTTGAAAGACATACCCATGATGTCTTCTAGAGTTCTCTCCTGCAGCAGAACGCAGGGGAGAAGATGAGGAATTGTAGTGTTGGGAGCTTGCGGATTGGTACACTCATTCATACTCTTCAAAGTTGGTCGCAGTTTAGCCTCGAAGTTGAATGCTGAATCAGTGAATTTCTGCCGCAGCACATGCCATGTCACTGTTAATCTCTGGATCTGAAAAAGGAAAAAACTTTGGCGTTAATGTCTTGCAAATTTTATACGTCCTATACTCAAACACGGATCTCGAAAAAAGCTCTAATGTTTTTTCGAACTTCACAAATAATTTGGTTCTGCTGTAGCCTGATAGTAATAATAATAATTAATTACATGGGTCTCTGTGATAGGAAAAGTCTTATTTCATTATAATCTTGATTTTAAATATTAATAATTTTTGGTCTTATATGGTGTTAAAAATTTATTCAAATAAAGAGTACCTATCTGAAAACAGCAAGTTCACCTTTCAATATACAAATTAACACGTTCTTCAATATAAATATTTGGTTTATTTCCATTATGTTATAGCCACTTATAGAATTTAGTTAATTCTGAATGGTACAAACATAAAACTTATACAATAAAAACAACTGTTTGTCAGTTTTTAATTAAAATCATACTCTGTACGGGTGATAATAAATGTTTATAATCATTGATCTCAAAGGCTTATCCGATTCCGAATACAAAGAATATGAATGAATGAATGAATGAATGAATGAAAAATCTTTATTCCATAAAAGTACAGGTCATGACAATGCAGATGATAGTAGTAAAAAAAAATACGGTAATACAATCATAAAAGTACTATACAAAAAAATAGAAATAAATAAATAGCAATGTTTATGACCAGAAAAAAAACACAATACATATTAGGAATAAGCCGACATGGGCACTGGAGCCTGTGCGTCGGCTTTGGTTGCGTCCGGTGGAAATAATTTTAATATGGAACATTATTGGAACAATAATTGGAGTGAAATGTGAAGGATGGCTGGATGAATTAATCAAAATAAAAAAAAAACAACTTAAAAATTTAATAAAAAAAGGGGGGGAAATGTTAGGCAACAGAGAGATATTTTATACTGCTTCGTGGTGTCCTTCGAGGTGGGAAGCGCGGACGGGCTGGAGGGCTGAAGTCCAAAGTAGGCCTACAGAGCTGAGGCAGTCAAGTGTAGGTAGTCAGGAACGTCTATAATCTGGTGCGATAATGCGCTCGGCCTCGTCCATACTCAAACTGAGTAGCCAATCTTTAACACGTCGTTTAAAAATGTTTATTGATGTTGCGTTGAAAAAATCAAGGTCTTGAAAATAACTGCGAATGTTACGGTATAAAACATGGGCTATGTAATAGGAATTTGTGGTAGAAAATGTTTTACTTATTTTTAGTGATGTAATTCCGACTCTAACAGAAAATCTTGTATTATGCAAATGGGAAATTCCATGGAAAATATTATTAAAATTTTTAAAGATATGGGTTAAAACGCTTTTAATAAAAAGTTGTCTAATGGTTAAAACAGAAAGGTCTAGAAATAGTGCGTCAGACGGGTATCGCCTGGGTTTCCCAAATCCAGTTTTTAAAATAGATTTTTGAGTAATATTTAAAGGCTCTAAAATACTTTTAAAACATCCACCCCAGACTATAACCCCAAAAGTTAAAAGAGATTGAACAAATACAAAATACGCCATTTTCATTTCCCTTTCACTGAGGATTTGATTCAATTGTCTAAAAGCAAAAATGTATTTTCTTAATTTTTTATTGAGAAATTGTATGTGACTAGTCCATTTAAGACGGTAATCAAAAAATATTCCTAGATATTTATAGGACTCCACTTTCTCAATTGATTCACAAGGGCAGTTGGTGCTGCGATAGTCCCCGCAGGTGTGGATTATAAGATCTTGTAAGTTGTAATCTGAAATATTACTGAGGGAAATTGGCATGAACTTAGTTTTGGAAATGTTCAAAGAGAGGATATTTTGATTAAGCCACAATCTAGTAACCATGAGGTCATGCAAGGCTTTGTCACGAACCTCGGGCCATGTCTTACCCTTAACAAAAATTGAACTATCGTCAGCAAATAGAAAAAGTTTACCAAAAATGTCCAATTTTGCTATGTTATTAATGTAAATTAAAAATAAGACAGGCCCAAGTGTGCTGCCCTGGACCACACCGTAATCAACAGGCTGAGCGTCACTGTGTGAATTAAAAATTGAAACAAATTGTGATCTATTTGACAAATAACTCTTGAACCACCCGAGAGCACCACCTCTAACACCAACCGATTCTAATTTAGAAAATAGTTTGGACCGGTCTACTGAATCAAAGGCTTTCTTAAGATCTAAGAAAATTAAAATTGAGCGTTCATTACTTGAAATAGCAGAATTTAAGTATTTATTGATGTCGAAAAGTGCGTCTGAAATAGTTTTGTCCAAGCGAAACCCGTACTGACGCTCGCTCAAGATATTGTTTGTCTGTAAGTAGGTAACTAATTGGTCCTTAATTATCTTCTCAATAACCTTAGGAAAAACACTCAGAATAGAAATCGGTCTGTAATTGTTCATGTCGGAGATATCATTGGACTTAAATAGAGGAAATACTTTAGCTAGTTTGAAACAGTCTGGAAAGGTGCCAGAAGAAATGCTTAGATTGATAATATGTAACAATGGTTTGCTAACCAAGGAGAAGTTGGCTTTCAGGACTTTGGCCGAGACGTCATCACAACCAGGCGCCGACCCGCCGCGCAGTCTGTAAACGTAGCGTTTTAGTTCAGTTTCCGTGACAGTTTTCAGAGTGAATGTGCTTTCATGTGTAAAGTCATTGTCATCCACTATTGGGTCACCGCTGGAATCTATTACTTTAGCCAATTTAACCCCAACAGAAGAAAAAAAAGTATTAAACTCGTCAGCAACTTGTTTACAATTATCTGGGGTTACACGACCGTCAGGAATAAATTTATCGATTGGAAAAGACTCATTGTTACAGACTCTACCGGAAATTTCATTAATTAACCCCCAAAACCTTTTTGGATTATTATTTGTTTCGTTTAGTTTGTTTCTAAAGTAATTTCTTTTTGTAACTTTTAGAGAATTACTTAAATTATTTTTTATGTCGTGATAGCGAATAACAAGCTCCTGGTTGAAGGGTTGTTTTTTTACTTGTTTGCTAAGCTTATCTCTGACTCTAATCAAATTGATTAAATCTGACGTAATCCATGGTTTTATTTTCTTGGAACGAGAGTTGTAATTTGTGACAGGTTTTTTAGCGGCTAAAACAGAATTGGAAAAAATCCTACAAAAATGTTCGGAACAAAAATTGACATCGTTATGGCATGCAGTGATAGGATCCCAGTTGGACTGTGTGAGTAAGTGAGTGAGTAGCGCGTGGTCCAAGTAAGTGCGTGGCGGCGGGTCGGGGTGTCGGTGCGGGGTCGGGCATGTGATAGTAAGTCCAATGCTGTAGTGGTCGGTAACGGTAGTCTGGATCACTGCAGATTCAACATTTTCTAAATCCACATACTTTATGAAAATGTGATCCAGACAAGATGAGGTGTGGCGAGTCACTCTAGTCGGTTTGTCGATGCATTGAGTGAAGCCCGCCCCGATCAAACAGTTCAAGTATCGGTCAGTTAACAAGTCATTTTTCAGTAGGTCGACATTAATATCACCGAGAAAAACACACACATGATCTTTATTTATTCCACCAAGTAAAACTTCCAAGTCATCTAAAAACATGTCTACGTCGCTGTCAAATGTCCTATATACAGCAAATAAGTCAAAGATTTTGTTCGAAAATTTTAAGTGCAAAGTTATACCGTAAACGTCCCCATCGATAAGCTCAGTAGCAGTAGCTGAAAAACTTTTGTTTACAAAAACTGTGACGCCGTCATTTTGGTTTCTGTAAGTCATTGTGTGGAAAAGGTCAAAGCCCTCCAAGGCCGCGACCCCCTCCCTTCCAGACAGCCAGCATTCTGTAAATACAATTATATCGACATCCTCAATAAAACTATTTAAATATATTAACATTTCATCAAAATTCTTATTTATACTTCTAATATTAGAGTGAAATATATTTATTTTGCTGTTGCCCACATTACGATTATAAAAATGTGCATATTGAGAATCTGAACTTAACTCAAAACAATTTAAACTGTCCTTTAATTGATTATCGTTATCGATGTCATTAGTGTGCATGACAACTGCCTCAGTGCCCATTGCCAGCCCAGATTAAAAAAAAAAAAAAAAATATATATATATATATATATATATATATATATATATATATATATATATATATTTAAAGGTGTTGGAAATGAAGCCAGTAAGAGGCATCCAGGGACTGTCCAAGGACAGCAACCGGTGTAGGCATTGTCCTATATCCGAGAATTATATCACTGAAACATTGCCACATGTCCTTGGACAATGCCCACGTGAAGGTCTCCTAAGGAACATTTGCCATAACAGAATTGTAGCCGATGAATTTAGATTAAGATCTTATGAAGTTTATGTAAATCGGAAAATATCTATTTTAGGATTAAGAATATTTGGAATTAATTAAGAATTGAACCTACTAGTAGAAATGAGTTAGTAGGTTCAGTTCTAATATATAATTATAAAAATTCCTAATCCTTAAATAGCTAGTTTCAGATTTAATTTTAACAAATGTTAATCAAACCATCCCGAATTTTTAAAATGGTTGTCATTTTTGTTAAGGGTGAGATATCAACCTGCGGTTTGCGCCATTTAATTTCTCTTGATATACCGTTTAAAATGATGGGTCACTCGATAAGGGTTTATATTTGAAAATTTGGGGCTGCCCCCAAAATACCCTTTTTTTCGGCCGACGCAAAGTTGTGACTTTGATAGAAAATTGCATTTTTATGTTATTAACATGTGCTGAGTTTGGTTTTCCTACTGCAGCGTTAAAAGGTCAACTGGGGGGTGTTCAGACTTTAGCTTACTTGTCCATCTCAAATTTTAAAATGGCTGCTATTTTGGTTAGGGGTGAGATATCAACGGTTTGAACCATTTAATTTCTCTTGATAAACCGTTCAATGAGGAGTCACTCGATAGGGGTTTACATTTGAAAATTTGGGGATGCCCCCAAATCACCCCATGAGGGCCAGGGCAAAGTTGTGTATTTGATATAAAAGGACAGTTTTTTATGTTACAAACATGTGCCGAGTTTGTTTTTCTTACTGCAACGAGTTAAAAAGTTTACTGGGGGTGTTCAGATTTTTGCCTAACTCTGATATAATGGTTTACTTTCATCTGCACAAAAACATTGTGACAGTTGAGAAGCGGTTACATTCAATCGGCTCATCCTTTCAATCACAACATTTGTTGTGATAAATACTTAAATTCTTAAATGTGTTGACTATAAATTTTTATAGTCAATCTCATGAATTGCAACGACAGGTTCAATTTTTCAAAGCTTCTGACTGGGCAAATTTCTCAACAACTATGTACCTCATTACTATGTTTAAGGCCCTTTAAGATATGGGTTGGATTTTGGTTATTCATTAAAAAAACAATATTGTCGGTACGTCTAATATACTGCAAATGCTTATTTGATTTTAATCTCTAAACGTTATTAAACTAATACTGTACTATTTTTATTACCTTTCCATCATCCCACGTTCTATAGCCAAGAGGGAATAGATTATTTTTTGTTTTTGAATTTACATACCATATTTTTAATGCCAATCAACAATTGGTCAAACTCATATATTCAGAAGTGGCAATATAACAAACACAGGATGTTGATAAAATCCAATATTTCACTGAATATTGCACTCGGGTGGTTCTTCACAGCTGAGATCCTGGTACACAGATTAATTAGACAACCAACAGGGGATTTAATTGAGCTCTATTGGCCCAGCTGCAACCGTCTGCTTGAGCGGGAAGAGTTGAAAGTTATTGTCTGCGTCTTGGGATAAAGATTTACTAGGCTTTAAGGGTGAAAATTGAAGAAAACTAGTATAACATAAAAACAACACAGTATGGCGTGGATTGTCCAAAATAATTGCCTTTAAGAAATTTAGATAAATACAAGAACTAGAAATAAGAGAGAAATAAAGAAATAAACAAAGGAATAAGATTTTTCCTAGCATATAGAATTGTGTACAATTTACATATTATTTTTATCCCGAAAATAAGATTTTGCAAAATTTGAAGAAAATTTTTTGGGCAGTTTTTGAGATCTGTCTGCTTATATGCAATATAACTTACCCTACTCGTATTAGAGTACCATATAGGATTAATAAACGAATGTACGCTAAAACAACACAAGAAATATATTCAGTGATATATATGCTGCATGGATGCACCAAAAGAAATAATTGATGTATCAAAAATAATAAAATATAATTGTTAAATCCATGTTTGAGTTTTAACAATTCTTTTGGGTAAAGAGAACATTTTCTTCTGGTATAGAGATCATTTCCCAAAATCTGAAACTGTGGTTGAAAACTGATTTGAATAACACTTGAAATAAAATACTAGACTGATCATGCCTATATAAGTTATGGTAAATGCAGAGCTTTAAGGCTCTGCCCCAGCCTGGTACATGATGTGGAAACATATTTGAGGTGATGGCCTTTAAAACCTCCCTCCTTTGGCTTGATTCCACCCTTTAGGGCCATTCTGAGGTACATTCCAGTAAGTAATGTTATCCACTTCCCTTCTGACTGCCCATAAATCATTCTGTTAGCATGTCCGCTTGCTTGCTTTCCTGCAGTGATTTCCTTAAAAATATCGGACTTTTAACAATTTTCACAAAATATGTTTTTTGTTTGTATTTAGCTACAGTTGTGTATTGTGACACAAGTAATTTATATTCCACTATTAAAATTATTGTTTCGTGGTTACTTTTAAAAAATTTTAATTTTTTTAAAAGTAGTAATCAGAGAATTTTGAACATTTTGTCACCTAAACTGACTATTTAAAACAAAATATTAAAGTTTTACATATATATATAAATTCACGATAGTTGTGTTCATCGAAAGTGCTCTCAGTCTTTGCAGAAAATTCATAGTGCCATGTTTTTGAGATTTAAAGAAAAAGCACAACATGTAATTTATCATAAATGATTAGATCTCAGAGCTATGCTCCAAATTATTTTAAAATTGGTGGGTTAAGAAGAGATTTGAATATCAAGTTTGCAATTTAACAGCAATACGGTCGCTATACATTTTTGTTAAATATATATCGTGACACACAATATTCTTAAATAATTTGTTAATGAAAACCAATTTAAAAGACATTAGACTGCAAAAACTTTTGTAGAAAATAGCCAATTGAAAAATATTTTTCTAGATAATCTGCAGACCTGTTAACGTTTGCCAATTTGAGAGCCGGGATGTGGCTAATGGGATAAGTTAGTGGAGCCAAACATTGGCCCATCGCTATGGAAACCACTTCTCAAACAAAGAGCAAAATGATTGAAGTGCTCTCCATAATTGTGTTGACAAAACTCCTTGTCTCCCAGCCACTGAGGGTTGGCAAACAATTAATTGCGAACCAGTTGTCACTTTCATCAAAGCTTTTTGATAGTTTGAAGAGTAAAAAGATATAATATCATGCACATGTCTAAATCCTTGACTAATTTGTAATTTTCTTTCAAACACACTCTTAAGATGAATTGACTATACAGTGTTTACACCATAGTATGATAAAAAAATAGGATAAGCTACATTATTGCTGAATATAAGCTACATTAATTTAAACATTACATTGTTTAAATGAATCCTGGAAAACCTTGATTAAAATTAAATGTCACTCTAAATAGATTTCAATTAGATTCGTACTCATTTATTCTAAAAAGAAATAAAAATTAATTTTATAAAATCATATAAATAATTGACTTTAAATTAGAAATATTGGAAACGGTAATACAATGATGATCAAAAGTTTAGTTTAATTTTTCAAAATTATTTAATGAATAGAAAAGAAATATTGTTTAAATAGCAGTAGTTCACTAAAGCTCCTAATTTGAAATTCTCAGAAAAGCCACAAAAACAGTATATAACTACAGTCATTTTTAGAAGATATTGACCTTATCATTAGAAGCATAATAAAACAGATAATTGGTCTCCCAACCGACTGTCCAACAAGTATGATTTATGCTTCTAAATCATTGCGAGGTCTAGAAGTTGTCAGAGCTAGTTGGGAGGCATATCTACAACACTACAATATAAGTACTAAACTACGCACCATAGAAGATAACCATCTACAACATTCCAACAATTTTGATGAGGAAAGAATACATTGCTTAAAAAGTTTAAATATCAATATTGAAGAACTTACAGACAATCAAAACATTCTTCCAACAAAAGCACCAACAGCTCGAAAATTAAGAGAAATTTTAAGGAAAAGATCATACGAAGATTGGAGCAAACTCCCTCAAAAAGGCAAAGGAGTGTCCCTTTTCGAACAATGTCCAAAAGTAAACAAAATGATTATGAACAAAAGTAGCTTAAGTATTTCTGAATGGACGACCATAATTAAAATGAATGCCAATGTAACAGCAGTGAGAGCTACTCCAGGCAGATCTCAGGACAACCATTGCCGTCATAAAGACTGTAATGAGATTGAAACCCTTGGCCATGTCCTGGGATCTTGCCCAAAGGGAGAATTGCTTATAACCAACAGACACCATAAAATAAGATCAATGTTGGCAGGTGCTTTTAAGAAACCAGGTTGGGAAATATTTGAAGAAATAAGTGCAACATCTTCTGACGGATCTCAAAGACGTGTCGACATTATAGCAATATTTAGAAAAGAAAACAAGGCTTTAATAATCGACCCAACCATAAGGATGGAAACAAGGGAAGAGCAGGTAGAAGAAGTAAATAACGAAAAGAAGAAAATTTATGAACCTTGCATCCCATACCTATCAGAAAAGTACAATATTAAAAACTGGATTGTGATTGGCATTCTAATTGGCAGTCGTGGAACCATTCCAAAATTTCTTGTTGATTTTTGTAAAAAATACGAAATACCATCAAAAATTATCGATTCAATTTGTATAAGTGTTATAAGAGACTCTATCAAAATTTTAAATCATCACTTATTCCAGCCAAATACATAACTTTTATTTTACTGTATGTAATTGAAAAATTTCTTATTGTATCACAATCAAAATTGTTTGTATTCTGGATCAACTTTGGTCAACTGGAAGTCCAGTCAGATTTGTAACTTTTAATAAAGTTAATTTCTCTCTCTGGGTACAAGAAATGCTGACTTTTGGCATCTGGCCCTCTCTTCCCCCAATTCGATCGATAGTCGATTTCACTACGACCTCACTTTCATCAATCAGTTCAAAGTACAGCCGTTAAAGAGCTTCAGGAATCATTACTTTACCTGATTCTGAACCCATTTTGCTCAGCCAAAGATATTTCATATATGAGTACGGTTCTTTTGCCTAAATCATCAGGCTTACCGGTACCTAATATTCATAGGACACTATGTATACATTACTTTAAACTGAATAATAGTACAAATTCACCCGTCAAGTTATTGTGGTGCGGCTTTGTAGTTGATCCTTATTTCAAATCAAATGTTTTAATAAGATTTTGAAGTTTTCAAACAATAAATAACAATCAGAGATATACTTTGATGTTCCTACCTGAGGCATGCAGAGGCCAAGCATTATACTGGCAAAGCCGAACAAGTTTCCGAGGGCTGTCTTGGTGTCGATGGCAACTTGTATCCATTTGTTGAGCGTCTCCGCTCGCTCGGCCTCCGTAGCACAGGTCAGAATAGTCACTGCGACTAGCAGCTTCAGACACTGCGTCCTGTCAAGCAAATGGAGCCCTTCAGCGTACGATTATGAGTGTATGAGTGTTTTAATTTGAATCTATCACCAATTTGGTAATGTACAGAAATTTGAGAACTCTAAAATTGAATTTAGAACATTCTCTAATTTATGTTTATCAAACGGTGGTAAGTGGGGTGGTTTTAAACTAATTTTAAATATGTATATTTTGAATACCAATTCTCATTTAGTAAATTGTTGTGCTTATACCTTAGGCACATTTTAAGCAAAACTTTTTCAGGTGAATTTTGATCAAAGGAAAGCTAATTAACATAACTTAACATCGTATATAATCGAACAATCGTTAATAGGAAAAATTGGTTTTTAAAGCATTCTTTGAAATCGGGAAGTAAAATTAACATCTACAATATGGGATAATTTGAGAAATAAATATTAATATTGGTTTTCGATCAAATTTAGTAACAGTAGGCATATATTTTGAAAACGGGACTAAACAAAATTGGCAAAAAGTGATGCTCTCTTCAGTTGTTGGTTGAGAAAATAATCAATGTCATACCTTTCGATTATATCCAGGCGTATCTGATTGCCAATGGGTAAGGCGGCCATTTCAATCCCAGACTTGACTCCGACACCAGCTTCTGCTTCCCAAGGCTTACACGATTCTGAACCTATTGTCAGTTCTAGATCCATTCTTGTCAGGTGGTTGGCCAGAATACGAGAGCCACTTTCTTGCAGCATCATTCTGATTCCTTGAAGAGCAGTCGCATCCAGGGGTTTATTCTCCGAAGTTGGGAGAAGCAGAGTTTGGAAGTTCTCCAAATCAAAGAATGTTGGAAATTCAACATTGACAGCTGCTTCCATTAACATAGAATCCTCCACGGCTGAGTCATACTCGAAAGCTTTTAGCGTTGTAGAGGAGCAAGATGAGGTGAGGCCCTGGGAATGGATGTACCGCGGGTTTTTGATGACTACACCACTCGGTCGCTGAGGGAGGGTTGAGCAAGGGGTTGTGGATTCTGAAGCGTCTCCGGCAGCCGAACTTTGAGCGGAATCTCCGGATCCATTACCAGAATCACTACCAGAGGCGTGATATGACACTACCCTCGGGAAAGTCCCATGGCTGTTAATGGGATATGGGATATCGGTGAGGGTAGTGGTGCTTTGCCTGGTGTCATCAATCATATCACCATCAAGTGGATTGCTCTCTGATCTCAAAACTAACGGTAGCCTACTAGGTTTTGGAGGGGGGTTTTCTCGACTTTCTTGTTCATGCTCTTCATGTTTAGAGTCAGGGGAACATTCAAATCTTCTCCTTTCCAAACAAGGACTTAAAGCTGGATCACTGGTAACTCTAACAATTTTGGAATTCCTTGGAACAGTTGCAGTACCGGGCTGTGTAATTAAAGGTGCCTTTGAATTTAATCCTGCTGCTCTCGGTAAGGAATGCGTTGAAAACTTACTACCGTTAGTGCAAGGCTCTTGACAGGATCTTGTCATCGGTGAATCCAAAATAACTCCATCAGCACTGTTACTCCTTTCATCAATAGAACCGTGGGTACTAAGAGAAAGACCTCTTCCATTCATCTCTGAAGGGGTTAACGAATGACTCCGCTGTTTCTTACTGGGTAATCTTGGAGGAATTTCACGTTTTGTTCGGGGTGGGGAGTGGACTGGGCTTCGGTAACTGTTGTATGTATTAAATCTTAAGGTGCCGCCAGAAGCAAGAGGGGAAGAAGCGATTGGAGAGATGGCAGGAGTTCCTCCTCCCATCTGCTGTTGTAGCCCATACTTGGTTGCGTAGAAGGAGAGTGGGTAGAGGCGGTTGCGAGGGGTGGTGATTCGTGCTCCAGAAGCTGTCGAGATCGGCTTGCCACTGCCGACGTAATAGGTGATCAAATCAGGTACAGTGTCAAACGCATCATCTTCAAACTGGTATTGGACTCGTTCATAAACTGTGTCTGGCTGAATCACAACCTGAGAAAGAAAAATTTTTGTTAAAACTTCCAGGGTGTAAGTAAAAAATTAGGAAATGCTTTTTAGATCGGCAACAAGATGCCGAATCTCGGATCAGTGGAGAAAATTTTTTGAAACAAACAACATTGATTGATCAGAGAAGGGTGATTAGGACAAGCCATTTTACTCAAAAAGTATGATGTTATAATGATAAGGTGACATTAAGTCTACAGTTTTTGAATAAGCATGTGTATTCAGCTACATATTAAGATGCAGCTGTTCGAGTTCTTAAGTAAGGTAGTACTTAATTTATTCTTTTTTTGAGAAGAATTAATTTTTTATCTCTATCAATTTTTCTCTTTGGGCGTTAGGACAGTTAAATGAAGAAAAACTTTTTCCTCTCTCGTTATAATTGAACTCAATATCTCACATTGGTAAGAAAATAAAAAAAATGACCCTTGGACTATGCTTTTAATGGAAACAACTATCTCTAAAATTAAATACATACATTATACACAAAAGCGTTTTAAATTAAAAAAGTATATTACCACAAAGGATTTCCAAGTGAGTCATAACTTTTTGGAAAAGGTTAACCCTGCATTATGAAATACTTGTTTCGAAATTGTTTCTACACCGTCACTACAGTAGACGTGTCAACGTGTCTCCTGAAGTTGACATCAATTTATATTTCTTTTCCAGCTTTACTCTTGTCTTGACAGTTGCGCCCGTCTCTTAGTCACCTTGTTGATGACGAAGTGCAGCCCCTGCGCCTTGCTGCGACAGCTGAGCACGTAGTTGCCCGGCTGGGAGGCGCAGTCTCGCACCAGGAAGTCTCCGTTCTCCTGGAGGATCTCGTCGGCGCGTGTGCGCGGGATGGCGCCGTGGTACCAGGCGTGCGAGCGCAGGTCGCGCGTGTCCAGCGAGAGCTCCCACTCGAGCGCCTTCCGCAGCTGCGCCGGGTCCGCCGTCGGGTCTGGCGTCGCCTCCTGCAACATGATGGCAATGCTGCAACGTGTTGGCTATCAGAAAATACAAATGAAGAATAGGCTTTTATCGTGGGGGTGGGAGGATATGATATATGTATTAAGAAAACAAACAATCTTGTATCATAAAAATGGACCACAATTAAATATTGGGATAGGTTATGGTCTACTCAACAAATGATTATAGGATTTTTATTCCATGATTCCAAGAATATGGTTAGGAGAATTGTAGACCTACACTAGGGGACTAGGTCTACCCTCTCAAAAAATTTAAATGTAACCACTGGTTGTAGGATACCTCTTCACAATCAGTGATCTTCATTAATGATGCCTGAAGACGGAGACTGAGGTAAAAGGGGAGAAACACAGCAATTTAACTTATTATTTAAGTTTTTTTGTATAACTTATTAGTATTTGGAATTTTGTGAAACTCATCTACTTAAAGCCTAAAAGCCTAAAGACGCTTTGAGATGCTTTTAGTGGTTCGAGAGTTAATAGGGTGGAATGAAGGGGGTGCATTATAAATGAAAGGGTAGGATGGAATCAAGTAAATTTTACTATCTGGCAAAATGAATTAAAAGTGTGCAGTACCGGGGCCTTGGATTTTTATTCCCTTAAGACTAATTTTAAATTTCAAACATCCGCTATGCCTTTAATATTGGTCAAAAAGATTCATCTTTATTTTAAAAGTAATTTTAAAGGATTTTTTTATAGGTACTTATAGGGCCCTGTGAAATCAAAATAATTTTAGGGCGTCATCAAATACTTTCATTCAATCACTTTTTATCTTGTAACATTTTAAGTCTTCGCTATTTATCTCATAAATATAGATGAGACTAAATTTATTGGTGTACTGTAGTCTATAATTAAACAAAAATATCAACAACTATATATTAATAGACCTACGCAAGCATATTTCATTTCCTCCTTTTTTCTCAGCTTATGGGCATCGGCATCGTAGGAGAAATCTGCGAATAGCGTTGGACAGGTTTTGTGCTGTAGATGAGCAGAATCACATTCTCATTCCCATCGGACCCCAGAGCTAAAGGCTTTAAAAGTTTCAATGTTATTCTTATGGGAAAAGGATAATTGATTGAATCCATAGTCAGTTGTTGTTATAACAAATGCTAGCTAATCATGGAAAACAGATGTTCACTTATAAAACATTTTAAAACCGATTGGCTCAATATCAACTCAACTTTTGGTCGAATTTCGGCCAGTGGGAGATCCCTAGTACTAATTAATAGCTCTAAGTCTGTCAAGCACGCTAATGTTTTGTAATTAAATAGAGTTGGCACGAAACTTACTTAAAATCTTAAAAAAGTTTTATTTCTAGGAATAATGGAATAGCGTTACTTTATTTTCCAAGTTGAGAATATTTACAGTAGATTTAATTTACACTGTACTATGTACCATATTTCTTTTATGGATTACAACAAATTATTTCTGTATTTTTTATGAAAAACGACATTTTTACGACCACTCAGGAGGCTATTGTTGTCTGGAGGCCTATGCGTTGACTCTCAGGTGTAATCTTCCTCAGGTGTTGTACCATGACCTCAGGGGGTGTGTGACAAATCATTCTCATTTTTCACCCCTCCCAACGCCTTCATTTCATCCCTCAACTCCACTCTCTCTCTGCGCGCATGGATATTGTTATATCTGATAGTAAAAAATCTCTGAAGCAGCTGAAAGGCTCAAACTTGTTTTAAAATTTGACTGATAAAAAAATGTGCGAAAAATGTGTTTTTGAAAAGTGTTGTGAATAATAATAAATTTAGTTATACAAAAAGGCGATGAATTTTTAAAGTCATAAATTCACCTATATCGTTAACAGCTCCTATATCGAAACTTATTTAGTATTCCAATAAAAAATTAAACTGTCTTAAATATTTCTCAGGTCCTTGTTTCTCAGGAAGTTACTCATTTGTGTATGTGTACGATGTAAAACTGAAGCAAGAAAAATATATAAACCTCACTCAACTAAACCTTATTTATATATTTCCATGCATAAAAATGCCAGCATATATTTTATGATATTTTTATAAATTACTAGTCTACTAGCAAAAGATAAAACGTTCAAAATACAATTTTAAAATGAAATAATTAAATATACAACAGCTGAAAATAGTACATGGATGGAGGAATTATGAATGACAATGATGAAGGGTAATGGGATATAGCAATTAACAGTAATGTTACATTTTAAGGTTAAAATCATTATTTCATTATAACATGACTACATAACTGTATAACCGATACTTCTTTTTGTTACAACTGAATTTCAATCTATATTGAGGTGTCTAGACACTTTTTTGTCTGCCAAGGAGATAATATTTTCAACAATGGCAATGGCCTATCTCTTTTGTATTTCAAAAGAGCCTCTAACACAATGTTTATCAATGTGAGGCACCTCTGATCTAAAGGGTTATACGCACAAAAATAAATGACTGTGTTTACACTAAATAAAACACTCTCATGCCAAAACAAATAAATAGGCAATGCATTCTTTAACGAACCCCATAAAGCTTATACTGGTAATAGAAAAATATGTTTTACAAAAATCTCTGGATAACAATAATTGGGAGTTTTAAGCTCAAAACATAAACATTGTAGAGTCATGAACACCGTTTTACAGCTAGTAAAAATTAAATTTTCTCTACGGACGGACGGATACGAAAATTTTTGATTGACGTACCTGCCTCAATGTTAAAGAAAAATCCAATTATTTTCAGATATGTACTGTAATTAAAACACTGATGATTACATGTTCTAATTATCCTCAAGTGAAATTTGTTAATTACAATTTTATGATTGCTTTTACGCCACGCCGGTATTAATTAAAATTCTTTGAAATGCGGGTGGATGTCGGACGTTGGCTGGCCACCCCGAACGGTGACATTATTTTGAAAAAGAATTATTAAGGGGTTCTACCTCGAGTTGGAGGGGGGGGGGGTACGTCTACGTTTTGATTCTATCAAATATACCACCATTGTTCGTCGAAGCCGCATTTCAATATTGCACCACAATGCACATAGTCTGTTACGACTTAGAAATAATGTTGCATGTTAAATGCAGCGGTGCATGCGAACGATTGCAGTTCAAGGTGACGTGGGTCAAGGTAATGAGATTTATAGCAACTAACAGTTCAACAGTTACATTTTATAAGTTTAAACAAATTATTATTTGTTATAGTTCTACATGCTTGAATTATGCCTACAGTTTTTTACTTTATTTTCCACAGTTTTCTACAATATTTCGTATATATGCTAATAGTTTCCTTACGATAAAAACCACCAATTCACTTTTACTAGACCCACAAAAATTATTTGATGTTTTGCGGATCATTACCACTAAGTTTTTTTTATGGTCTGGAATGCGATCTTATCTTTGCTGCTTCAGTTTTTGTGGTTATAAAGGATCAAAGGATCAAGAGAAGAAGAAGAATTGGATCGTGAGAGAATGACCGGAGGATTAGTCTCGGTGATTATGAAGACAGAGATGGAGTATGGGAGAGAGAAGGACATAAGGTAGGAATGTGGAGAAGGAAAACACAATAAGGCCAGTAAAATATGGAGAAGAGAAGGTTCAGCATCAGAAATGAATGCATAAACATTGTCAACAAACAAGAATTTAAATTTTATCATACAAATAATAATCTTACAGTAAAAAAATTGTATGTTAAAAATAAAAAAGTGACAAATAATAATAAATATAAATTAAATAACTGCAGATTGGTAACCCAAGAGGCAAACCTTTCTTTTGATTTTCAACTCATCCAGAGATGACAAACTACAAAATGATGCTATTACTTAAATTTTTACATACCGTGTTTTTAATATCGTTACTCACTTTATCATCAGAACACTAATTAGGCATATACGACTTATTTTTACCTCGTTATGTCTGATTTATGAATAGGCCTACAAATTTCTCGGCTATTATCCTCTGGGTTGCGGGCAGCTGAGGGCAGCAATGCATTGTCTGTAGAGCATTCGCTCATATTGCAGCGAGAGAAAGTTCTGGTTCTGCAAGCTTGTGACAATAACAATAAACAATACAGAATGCCAAGGGTACATGAGCCCTTCCCTTCACTGGGAATTTCACCACTGATCAGTTGGCACTTTACTTAAGGACCTAACAACTTGAACTATGGTTGGCAAAACAATGTGAAAACAGACCGCCATATTTGAAGTGGGCAAGTAAATGCAGTTTTTCCAAAATCCACTCAAGTAAAAAATTGAAATATTTAGTCAATCTACAGGTAGATGTTTCTACGAGGTGGGTTATTTGACGACAATGCTAATTTACCCATCTCAAAAAGACCATAGCCACGGAATATTTTAAAATCATACAGTTCCACCATATTCACAATTAATTTAGGAGTATTCTTTGTCATAAACACCTACGTAGACTTATGATGGGCTGATGACTAATTTTGTTTAAAGTTTGATGTAAATGTTTAACGTGTTGAGGCCGTTAGAACGGTTTTAGATTATTATTTGTCCAATGCAGATTAGCCTAACTAAATCAAATAATGGACAGGCATACCATATAGTTTGATATATTTTAAGCTATCTTAGAAGTTTCATCCCTAAAGGGCATGGTGAGCGATTGTGGTAACAAAGTTTATTTTACAGAATGAAGGTCTAAGTCAAAAGGCCTACGCCTAATTTCCTACAGACATAGGCATAGTTAGCCTACTAATTTACACTATTTCATAGCTTTACAGCATCTATAACGTAATGGCAGGCCGTCAAATATAAAATTAAGTGCAGCACTTGTAAAAAGCATACAAACAGATGTAATAACGAAGACATACTACTCGCACATAATTTAAATAACTGTTACAGGACAGGATCTGTCGGCAGTTCTAGTTCTGGGAAGTGTAAAACTCCTGTAGTGCCATTCCTATAGCGAGTGCCATTAGCTTTGTGTGAAGTGACAACGCCAGCAAAGCAAACACGAACTGGCGGAAAATCACTCGAGACAATCCAATAAGCAACTTCCGGTGGCAATTTGATTTGTTCTCAGTCCCAATCTAGCGGAAAGGTCAACAAAAAAGATTGCGATTGACAAAACCTGTAAGTCCGTTTATTACTTTTGTCTTATTTCCCTTCATTTCTATGATGTTAATAATTGTAGTAAAAGAATTTGGCTATCGGAAATAATCAATAACCGTATCAAAGATTAAAATAAAAAGGGAGAATTAAATGTTCATCTTTAAGGAATACGTCCTGAAAAATATTGAGGGGCAAGCGCTTTCTGTTTGGAATATTGAATAAGGCTGAATAAAGAAACCCTTAGAATATGTGATGACACCAAGCTGTTCTTCATTCTTGGGAGTGTGTTTAGAATAAATACGTCAGAATACTGGTTAGAAATAAAAATTTTCACCTGGATTGATACACTTGATTTAAATTTAATTATTGCATAAATTATTTTTGCAGATTTTTAATACATCAAAGTTAAACGTTACAATAACATTGCTTACCGTTACAGAATCTGGTTAGTATAAATTGTTGAACTTAGGTTCAACATAGAAAAACTAATAAATTTTTCTGTAGGTCAAGTGAAAATTGGCCTGAATCTTGGATGCCTAGAAACAAAGTTTACAGATTTGAGCTAGCTACTTTTATTCGAGTTTCTGGTGGCCTGTAGGCCTACTCCAGATAATATTCAAATGTATATCTCATTTGTCTTTGGAGTATAATAAATAAACATGTAGGTGATGGTAATTAATGCAGTTAAACAAAGACACAGAAACAATTGACAATAAAGCGAATGGAACCTGATGCAAGATAGTGTTTCGGTACGATTTTTTCCCACATAGCTTTATCAATTAGGACGAATTCACTAAAAAGTATTATGGACTGAATTTTAAACCACTGACCAGAGGACATTTGTAAGGATGGAAGAAAAGTACATTTTTATCCTCTGTACTCTTGGTATTAAATTAATGCTATTTCTCCCACCCTTTCATTAATTATGCACCCTTACATTCACCCCATTTCTCCCCTTGGGCCCTTAAAGCTTTCTAAACCATCTTTGTCCTACTTAGTTTGTATAATAGATCAAGTGTAACAAAAGCAATGCAACCCACAATGAAATTGAATACCCCCCCGTCGCAGCAGACCTGCGTACTCAGCGAATTTCCAAATTAGTAATATTAATTTTTACCACATAAAACTGTAAACCAAATAAAATCACATGCTCATAAATAGGGAAATAAATGTCTATTCTACTTATGATTAATATAGGGAGAGTATGCAGGTATGCTGCCATGGGGAACACAAAGATTAGGTTTTTATCATAAAAAAAAAATTTATTTTGACCATATGGAAGCCATTTACTAAGTTTCATCAATATCTGTCCATTGATAAAGAAGATTGCCTATTCTCCATATGATTAACATGGGAAAAGAGTATGCAGGTTTGCTACCATGATAAGCACAAATACCCCCGTCGCAGCAGACCTGCGTACTCAGCGAATTTCCAATGGAATTTTGGTATATTTTCTATTTCCCCATAAAATCCATAGGGATGAGAGTATGTAGGTTTGCATGGGTTTTGTTGGTAAATGTAAGTTAAACCCTACCTAGTGAATGTACATACCAAATTTTATCAGGTTATGGTGTTCTTTTTATTTTCCCCATAAACCCCATAGGAGTGAGTATGTAGGTTTGCCGCCATATGGGTTTTCTAAGCAAATATACGTTAAACGCTTCCGAATGAATGAACTTACCAAATTTTATCAAGATACGTCAATAAATAAGCAAGATAGAAGGTTTTCTTGATTTCCCATAAGAATAACATGGAAAACATAGTTTTTGGATTTTCTCCATAACCATTTAAGCTAGGTAAAAAATTCAAAATACTAGATTGTTTGTTTTTTTAAGCTCTTTTAAATGGTTTAAGTTAAAATTGTTGAATTTCATAAATAAAAGTAAAAAAAGCCAAAAACCCATTTTTTACCCTTTTGAAACCCCATAAAACCCCGTTCCCATGGTCCGATCATTCTGGTTCGCGAACTCAATCTAGTAGATGCTGGCTTACACCCCTGTACCAAATTTCATCAAAATTGGAGGTTCCGTTCAAAAGTTATCGTGTTCACGGACACATACATATATATATATATATATATATATATATACATATATCAATTTGAACGAACGGTGTTTTTGGCTTCTAGGGACCTCAAAACGAAAAAGTATCATGGTCCCGGGCTTAGGTCTTACCGTTAATAGCGTATTCCCTATAAGGAAATTCGCTAAAACCAAGATTTTTTTACCATAAATGGATGAATCTCAACCAAATGAAGCTGAATTCAAAGTTTCATCGAAAAATATTGGTTAATGAGTGAAATATTAACACATCAAAATTCTCCTTAAGATTAACATTGGAATACCAAAATACAATGTACTGTCTTTAGACTTTTTAATATCTCGGTAACCAATGGAGATAGAGCAAAGCTTCAAGATACTAAATTGTGTGTGTTTTTGAGCTAAATCCAATGGTTAAAATAAAAATTTAAAATTTTTAAAATTTACATATGAAAAATGCAAAAAACCCATTTTTGGGGTACAAAACCCCCCAAAACTACCCCTTCCGGTAGGTCGATATGTCTGGTTTACGAACTAATCCGAAGAAACGTTGGCTTACACATCTCTACCAAATTTGGTGTCGATCGGACCGTTTTTACGACAGTTATCGTGCCTAGGGACACATACATATATAAATATATATATATATATATATATATATATATATATATATATATATATATATATATATATATATATTAATGACTCTTATTTTTGGTCTCTGGGCACCTAAAAACGAAAAAGTAACATGGTCCCGGGCATAAGTCTTACCATGAGACCTACGGTAATAGCTCATTCCCTACGGGAAATTCGCTAAAAATGTGTACCAAAATTTAATGGAAAAAATCTGTTTGTAATAGTTGAGGTAAGGTTATTGGCAATTTATCTTTATTTACTCAGTCGCGAAAAAAGTCCTTAACAGTTTCTTATTTAGAATATATTTTACATGTTATTTAAGAGGGTAAAATAGTCAAATTGATGTATTTTGTTTCGAATGTCCTAGTTTAATTGCAACAAATGATTTCTTTAACATTTCAAAATAATATTACAGGCAACTTGTTATTCTTATTTTAATTTGTCATTGAAATGCTGATTTCTGACTGTTTGAATAAACAAGCAAACTAAAGATTACAGGGCGTTTTCATAAAATTAATGTAACAAATATGTCGTTTAAAAACATTTTTATTCGTGTTGAAATGTATAAACAATAAATTCTGACATTTATTGCTTTTATTTAACACGGATGAGGTTTCGATTCAACGCGCCTGATACTCTGATACATTTATGTTTTTGTACGATTAGGCATATTATTAGTGCTGTAGGCCTAAGTTAATCAGTTCAAGCCACTAACACAACCAAAATGGGCTTAAAAGCGTTACCTCAAAAACTCTTATGGCGACCACCCAAAGTAATTACTTCTGCGTTACCCCAAAAGCTCTTATGTTTAGACCACCAAAAGGAAATACTTCTAGCCAAAGTAAAAAAGCATTATTTTACTTTTGGGTTCTAAAGGCCTTTTTAATTTGAAAACCGCAAAACTATAAAACATGACGCACCGGAGTCTCTCCCTTGTTAAAGATGAATATTTATGTATTGCGATGAATAATTCACAAACCACTAAACCCCTACCCTCAACCCTCAACCCTCCTGCGAAGCTCGATAAAGTAGAAGCTCTGTGGAAGAGATAGCACAGTACTTGTGGTTTATAAATGCAAGTAGATTACTTTTATTCAACTTTTTTCACAGCAGTCAATTTTTATTAAATGTTTAGAGTTTATTAGTTTAGAGATGATTTGATATCACAGGTAACTTAGTTTTTATCTAAAAAAGTTAAAAAGTTGTTTGTGCGAGAACCAAGATATCAAAAATTGATATTACGCCTGCACATCCAGAAAATGAGTGTCTATAGTTTAATTCGTTTGATAAAAATAATTACATTCTTTATTTTTGTTGCAGAAGAAAAAAATCAATTATTTCGCATGAAATTAAAATTAATTAATTGTAAACAGGCGGTTGCCATTGAACAAATGAAATAAAATGTGAAACACACATAAAATATATAAATTTTCGTTCATTTGCAACTTTTAGGCCTAGGCCTACTATAAAACGATTGATTAACAGAAAAAGTACCTGGGGGCTGAGCATCTGCTGGTAAACTTATACAATAATTCTTTGTAGAAATAATAACACCAGGCATAGACATGAACTAAAATGGCAAGAGCAAAAAGATTTGGTCTATTCAAGACGAGCTCTAGGCGTGCCCTCCACTTACACCCATTCGAATGTTTTAATGTTGGCCTATGGGTGCTGCACTTCTGTTATAAATTTTTTGAACCACATGTTGAATCTGTGACATGCAAATTTGATTCCTATCTGTCCAAATTTTACATCCTATTACTCCAATTCTACAAATAATTGCTTTGTTGTTTTATTTTTTTATTTTTCTCATATCCATCTAAACATCATTAACTAAGACTAAGAACAATTATAAAGTACGGATAAAAAAATAACAGATACATTTTTGTTATTATAGTATCATCATTCAGCAACTCAAAGTGGCTACAATGGAATAACACATGTTTATACTAAAGCACCTGGTTCGTTTTTCGAACGTGGAGTCAGCCTTTTTCAGCAACTCTTTTGTTTTGATTTTTAACTCCATAAGACCAATTACAAAATTTAAAAAATTCAATAAAGAAAGATTATTATAAGATAAAATCGTTCCTAGCATAAACATTATTTTTTATCCCAGAACAAGTTATCTGCAAAGTTTGAAGAAAAGTACCAGGGGGACCGAGCTTAAGCTCGGTAAAATTATTACTCTCGTTTCTCACACAAAGCTCTTTCGCTCCGCTAACTCGTCATCATCCTTGTTTAGACAAGCTCGTTTTCTTTTGATTATTAACTCCATAACTTTCGTTTCTTACACAAAGCTCGTTCGCTCCGCTAACTCGTCATCTGCCTTGTATAGACAAGCTCGTTTTCTTCGCTCACTCGCCAGGCTGAAGAGTGCTGCACTTTGGTATAATTTTCCTACGCCACAGGTTATAGATGTAACACATTGGTTTATATCTGCAGTTATCAGCTGATTTTTGTTCAATTTAAAAATCTTCATAACGATAACATGGGAACGTCGAAGGGCTCTAGGACGAAAACGGGATTTTTCCAAGCCATTGGACCGATTCCAATCGATTCCTGGTGGCCAAAACCCTCAAATTCAACAAAAAATCTAAAATCCTTGGAGCCAAAAAAATCTTGTCCGTACAAACATGCTTGTTTTTGTTTTAGAGTATAAGATATTTAAACAGTTTTCAATGTCAGTTTTAATACCTTGTTACTTGTATTAGTGTACAAAATAATTATGATACGTATTATGCATTAACATTATGTATTTTTTGTTTAAGAAATATAGTTTTGATTGAAAATAATATGTCACATACTGTTAAAATGAACTAAAATACTCGTAGTTATAGTGTCTCCGTTATTTTATTATTTCTTCTTGGAGTAGAAAAAAAATCTGCTTTTCGGAGAAAATGTCAATGGTTTGTTTGTTTCGGTGGCAAGTTGTTGATTACCCCCACAAAAGCACTCTTGTGAGGCATCATTCAGTTGCCTTAACTCACTCCTTAAAGTTAACTTGTCTTTTAAGTTGAAAATGGCAATTTAGAAAGGAGCAATGGCTCGCTTTACATCGGTCGTTCATCATTTGCGCACTTTTTAATCCTTTTGTAAAATATTTCGAAGGGTCGCCTAATCCCCTTGCATCATTTGCGCACTCTCCCGTCCAGGTAGCCTCAGCCTGCCTACAACAATTCGCAAACAGTTGTCCCCCACACATACCACTAGCGGCAACACATGTGTATCGCACATTGATGAATAATTTAATTAAGTTTGTAATGTATAAACCTTTTTGTAATACATCGAGTGTTTACTTATTTTACTTTCAATGGTTGGTGAGGATTGTATTACTGTAATTGCTCAGGATGAAATGTTTTGTACGAATTGTTTCTATGGCAAGTTTGCCTCTATTCTAACTGTAGATAGCAGCCTCTCTTATACTAACTCCTCAGAATAAAACCACTCATAAAATTCACTGTTGCAATAGAAACAAACTACAAATGGTAAACATGAAATCCAAGTGTTAATGTACGGGCCAAGGCCGTGATATTGTGTCCGATTATTTGCATTACTTCTGTTCTGTTGATATTGTTTTGCTAATTTTTGAACTTATATGTCTTATGCCAAACACGTTTAATAATTCAAAAGACTATTTGAACACGGGCATGAGTTTTCAATAACTTTGAAAATAAAAATAATGCCGCTTCCACCACCCTGCGATGCGCAAACGATGCATCTAACCACAGAAAAAGTAACTGAGAGCCCCCTGGAGCTCGATGCGCAAAACAAGCATCCGTTCTACCTGGCTCACCGCATGATGCGCAAATGATGCACGCCCCTTTACATTTAACCAAAAGCTTCTTGGAAAATGCAATTTCGTTCCAAGCACTGCCTTTGAAGAGCCACAATGGGTTTCAGGTCTTTTTATAATAGTCTTTTTAATTATGTTTTTAATATCAAATAATATCTTTTAACCTTATCCAAACATTATTTCTATATTTCAGCAATCGGGCTTAAAAACTATGTCCTTGTTAAACTTGCAGTGTACGTTTACGTGTTCTATTTATATTATTTTTTCCATTATAATTTTTATTGGGTTAATACAACATCATTCATAATCAAGAGTGCCATTTGGGCATCGCACGTTAATGTAAACACTTAGGTGTAAGGAAGTAACCGAACTCATAAATGATTATTCTTTGGCTCTTATGGCCGGATCTGGATGGGTTTTCATATCGAAAGTTTTGTTAGATCCCTCATCATTTTGTCCAGGAGTTACTGAAAATAAAATGATTAAAACCATAAACTATATTTTTATTAGTTATTTATTATGAGATAAAGCATTTTACAATTTGCATACGGTACTTTTTGCAATTATTATTTTCAACAGCAAATTATCGTCAGCAAAATTTAATTATTTACACTTTGCTGAGGTGCAGGTTCAGACAGAAGAAAAAAGAATCACTGCCGATCAGGGGCGGTTTTAGTGACCGCCGGTCAGAGAAGCTTTTTACCGCCGCGCCGATCTGCCTTCTTTACAGTCGATCAGGGCACTCTTTGTCTTTACCACCAAACGGAGGCGCTTTTTACCGACGATCGGTTGAGTTCATTGCTGCTACACGGAGACGCTCTTTATCGACTTTAAAGGACGCTCATTACCGCCTGTTGGAGACACGTTGACGTCTGTTGGAGGCACCCCCTATACCGCTGATCAGGGGAGCTTTACTGCCGATCACCGCTGATGTGCGCCCTTTCTTCACAGCCGATCTCGGGCACTCTTGACCACCGATCAGGCGCCATTTTTATTGCTTTTAGGGACTAACTAACGTGGTTGTTACCACCAATCGGAGGCGCTCATCCGAGCTAGGGTGCTCGTTTCCACCAAAATTGTGCCCTATAGGCGGTCGCCTAGTTCACTTTTTTTGTAGTGCCTTTGTCCATCCGTCTATCTCACCGATCTCAGATACTCTATTCTTTCGTCCACAATACACAAAGTCATTCCGTTGATGTGAACGAATGGAAGCTCCCCTTCTTCACGGGGTGGATTTTCTATGTGGAATTTGAACGACCGAATTAATTGAGCTATCTGAGATCGGCGAGACATATGAATTTTGTCACTTACAAGACACACTTGGTTTAGCCTATTTAAAATCTTAAACAAATTACTAAAAGTTGATTCGCAAACCGATGCATTACGCACACTGAAGGGTTGAGGGCAACTCTCTCAACACGCAGCTCACGACCCTCCAACTAAAGGCCCCCTTAGGACGGTTTTGCCATCTCCCACACAGCTTTCAGCCCTTCCACACTTCAACTCATTAAAACAAACATTCGCAATTGTTTCTCCACATCGGCGGGAGTTTCAACTGCTTTAAACCTCTAAGGGTCATCGTCCGAAATTGTTTAACTCCAGGGAAGCATAACTTAATTTGGCGAATCAAAACGTTCCATTTTTAGACTTTACGCACAAGGAGAAAACTCAATTAAACAGTTCTATGAAATTATAGATAGCCCTTTAACAGCAGGATTAAGGATTCTGTTTTTAACTTTTTGTTAAAAATAAAAGTATAAAAAATAACGATAGTTACCAAATTTATGTTTTTTTTTTAGAAAAAAAATAAACTGTATCAGAAATTATAATTGAAAAAAAATCATTAAATTAATTTAACATATATTAATTAGTCTTGTAAAACCTCTACTAAATTTATAAATACACTATGTTAAAATGATTGAGTGTTTATATCAAATAAAATAAAATAATTTTAATAAAACGAGTTTTTTTTATTTCGAAAGTGGTAGTGACGCCCCCCCCCCCCCCTACCTAGCGTAACAATGCCGTTTGTGGGTCATATGACCCATGGGAAATAACCCGCCGAATTGTTTTGCGCTTGTTTTGCCCCTATCTCTAACCCGGCAAACACGTGTTAAAATGGCTTTATTGTTTTTGAATTCTTATTATTATTTTTTTATAGGGCCTAATGATAAATCCATGCAGGAGCACAAAACAACTCAATACAGTTACAAGCTAAGTAAAATTACGTCAACACTAGATTTTTCTTTAATTTGTATATGAAAATTATAAGTAAATAATTGGCACGTTAACTAATCAAAGTTTAAGATTAAAAAAAAAAAAAAATTGTAAACAAACAGAATACTGTATTTATGTTGCTGTTCGAGAAAACAAATCTTGATTTACTGGAAGTCAAGTCCTTGTAGTTTAGTCAAGCGAATATCCAATAGCTACTTAAAGACAAACAATAGCGGAAGTGCGCCAATATCGTACCACCTAAGCATAAAGTCAATTTTCAGAAAACCGGAAGTATTAAAAAAATCAAAATCAGGATGGTCTTGTAGTACTTAATGACAACTATGTTCTATAAAAGTTTTAAGCAATTTCGTTAAAAAATATAATAGGAAAAAATTGTTTTTTTGGTTTTAAAAAATTGCCATAATTGTACCATGTACCCCTAAATTGTACCACCTGTTTCCAATAATTGTACCTGTTTCCTTAATTGTACCTATTGTAAAATTAACCCTTATTTTGTAATAAAAACACAACATAATTATTGAAATTATATTTATTGTAAAAAAATTATTATAGTATGTTATAAGTATTCTAAAACATGTTTATTTGTATAAAAAAAAATATACATAGGGATAATGTAATATAGTAAAATTATTCACTATTAGAAAAACACTCGTATTTATCATACGATTTATATCATATATTGAAAGTTGTAAAATCGTTAAACATAGAATGTGTAATGAAAATTATATGAATGTTGTCAATGTTATATATAAAAAATTACATTATGTCATAAGACTAAATGCCGCAGGTAAAAACAAGGATAGCTCCTTTCAAATATTGAATGTTCTCTATATGGAAAATTATAACTTTAAAACATGTTGTTACATCTGGTCTTCTAGTTCTTTTGGTAATTCTTGAGATTGGCCAAGCTTTTTAGAGACATAATTTGCATAGACGTTAGTTCCCTGATGTATGTGCCTTTTTAAGGTCGGCTTCGGAATTCCATAAGTTCGGCAAACTGCATTTAAACCACCGTTTTCATAGGCCGAAATAGCGCGGGACACGTCGTCTTCGGTACAGTTGTCATACTTATTAATTTTCTGAGCCATTTGGAAACAGAATACAGTGTTAGCCAAAATTGTACCACTTAGAATGGTGGTACAATTATGGAAACACAGAGTGGTACAATTTAGGGTAACGCGCCATCTTGAACTCAACTGGCCATAACTACACTGAAAATACACCTAGGAAATTGGTTCTTACGTTGATTTACAGACAATTAATCACTTAATCAATAACATATTCTGAAGATTAATTTACCCTGGATGGTTTCTTATGAATTCCAATAAACTAAAGCATCAACACTATAAGAAACGAGTCAAAATATTAAAACAATTTTTCACAAAATAACGAACACGACTCCATTCGTCCCAGTAAATGCTCTGGCTAATGAGGTTGACGGAGGGTCAGAAACAGCCGCAAGTGGCAGCTTAGTTTCCTCAAAACCACGGTGGTACGATTTTGGCGCTGGTACAAATTACGCGCACTTCCCCTAATTGTTACTACCTATGTCTGATGTAATTTTAATAATAACAAAACTAAAACTACCACTACCGAAGATTCTGTAGCCTACCGGACGTTGAAGACAATAAGGTAAAACAGCGTAAACTTTCTCTGTTAGTTAATTGTTTTACAAAGTGTATGCTGGAACGGTGTCAAACGAGAGAAAGCGAGTTGTTTTAAAGGGTTGTGAGAACGTGGGGTGAATGAACCCTCGAGATAGAAGAGGGGGAAGGGGGGCTTATTAGGCTATCTAAATAAGCTTTGGGAGACGGCGAAATGTAACAGAATGACTGAGTAATTGTATCACTATATCTCTGAATAAGACGAAGACGCTATCTAGTTATAGGTCTATACGCAAATGTATATAAAATGATGAAATTGTCAGATGGATATTTGTTTTCTTTAAAAAAATATATATTATTATATATTGGCATTAATTTAATTTGCTTTTACAGTCTGGTATACATAGTTTTTAAATTAAAAGTAATACGCATTGGACGTCAAACAACACTAATCCATTATTATAAATACACAAAGGTAATATATTTCGGCATTCTATGTTGCCATCATCAGACCAACATATGATGGCAACATAGAATGCCGAAATATTTACCACAGAGTAAAGAACTCACTCAGAGTAAAGATACCACAGAGTAAAGGTTTCTTACTCTGTGATATTACCTTTGTGTATTTATAATAATTTTTTTTTTAAATAAAATTGTTGTTTGACGTACAATGTGTATTATTTTTAATTTGTGATTAACAACACGTAGAAACAATGATTTTCATGAAATTAATAGGTTTTAAGTACGTGAGAGAAAAAGTTATAAAAAATTCTGAATTATGAGAATCATAAAAATTTACGAACATAGTAAATATTTACAAGAACTTTGGCGATTTTATTTGCTAATAAATTGCGTTGGTAAACTCCAAAACACACCTATAATTAAAATAGTATATGTAAGCTATAAGTGAAATTTAAAATTATTGTCTTCAAAAAGAAATCACATAAGCAAGACACAAAGTAACCAGAAGAAGAATAAGAAGACAATCTCGTTCAATCTCGAAATTAAAATTGCATTTCTAATTCTGCTTTAATACAGAGAAAAATGAAGTCACAAAAACGCATGTTAGTGACAGTGCTGTAGCAGGAGGGGGTGTGTTGGGGGGATATTGAATTTTGCCCCCTCCCCTTACCCCCATTGCCCACCGCTACCGGAAAATCCCAGGTCCAAAGCCAGAAGCTGGGGAGGTAACTGAGTTGCCTTGTAACCATGATAGCTTTGATAATAGGCTTTGTGCACGCTGCCACTACTATGGAGTGTGTGGTTGTTTAAAGGGCTGATTTTAATTAGTTATGTAGATACGTAATTAATAATCTTAATAATTAAACTTATATGTTTTCTTTATTTAGGCCTAAGCAAAATAATTTGCACTATTTCGTCGTTTAAAATGAAATATTAATCGTATTTTCCAAAATGATTTATCACTGTTATTGTTCATGATATAATATTAGGTAATGTACATTTATTAATTATTAAAAAAATTAGGCCTATGCCTAAATTCAGATGGAAAAAGCATTCCTTTTATATATGTCGCGCTGCTATATAATATAACTATATAATAGTAAAACAAGCTCTAGTAAAATTTTAAGACTGACCAAAGAGACATTAGACCTATTATAAGTAAAAATAAAATAAATAATTTATTATTATAAAGTGAGTATTTTTTTACAACCGCATGTAGACTATATTTGAGCACCTATGTATAATCTTGTTTTTTAATAAAGTTATTTTGGAAATAAACGATTTTGAATTTGAATAAATTTATACAAGAAACTGGCATTTCGGTTTATCTGCAATACATATAGTGTTACGATACAGTACACGTTTAAGAGTCATCTTCACCCCTGGGCCAATAGCCCATTGTTGCGCAGTCGGCAATGTTAATCATACGGCTTTTAATACAAAACATGGCATTTGATTCCCCTGTTTCGGACGCCGTTTTTCAACCGATTTTCTTTAAACTTTGTAAGTGTTTAGTTGAATAGTTGTATTAGGTCCCTCATACCTCGAAATTTTGAAAATTTTACTAAATTTTGAAATATTACTAAGGAAAATCGAGTTACTTTGCGACGTCACAGAGAGTAATATTTGTTGATTTTTCAAAATTTCGAGGTATGAGAGACCTAATATAACTATTCAACTAAACACTTACCAAGTTTAAAGAAAATCGGTTGAAAAACGGCGTCCGAAACAGGGGAATCAAATGCCATGTTTTAAAAGCCGTATGGTTAACATTGCCGACTGCGCAACAATGGGCTACTGGCTCAGGGGTGAAGATGACTCTTAAGGGAAGACGGAGTAGAAAACTCATTCCAATGTTGAGTGGATTTGTTAGTTTTACGTCACAAAACTTTATTGAATATCAAATCGAACAAAATATACAATTTGAACTATTATAAGAACAGCTGTTATTAAGGAGATGCAAAAAGGTATTGTGAACCAAATTTTAATTTGAGTCACCAGTGTTTTCTACTCCGTTTATGAGCACCGAGGGCACTCACATCCCTGTTTATGTATGCCTAAATAAAATATAGATATTAAAATATAAAAATATTTTTATTGATTAAAAACACATTTATGGTAAATTAATTTATATTAGTTCACGAATTGAAAATATGTTTCAATAAGATTAGTGTTGATTTAAAAGTTATGTCAGTAGGCCTAATAACTTAACATGTGTGGACTGTTCGGACTGGTCAGAACTGAGTCCCGTTAAATCAGCTGTCAGTTCCGTCAAACAGCTGATCGAGATAGACCGATCAAAGCGGCATTCCAGAGCTCCAGGGATGCCAACCACGACTGTGGGTGGAGATTGAACAGCGCACAGGCCGTTACAAATACAGAGATAGGAACCAGCGGCCATTGTGTTGGCAACACTGCGAGATTAGAACGTCAAGAGTAAAAGCGGTTATGAAGGGTGAATTGAATCAAGTTATTTACTGTTTTACTATTTTATTCGACTTATCAACTGGGTAGAACCTGATTCACGGTACAGTTGTGATTTTCTATAGAATTTATATTGCTGTTATGTATGTTTTGCGAGTAAAATCTCTAGGATATTTATTTAATATTAGTATGATGATGATAGCTGGCTGGGCAACTGAATTGTTTAATTAAGAACTTGAGCTCGCCATATAATCTGAAGGATGTCGGCTCGATCCTGAAAAAGGTTAGAAGTTTTTTATTGCTCGAAACTGTACCCAACTGTCTTTGGTCATTAATTAAAGATCCTGACAATAATCAGCTGATAATTGTCAGTAACAAAGCTACACCTCATTCGATCCACCACATTGTAACACTCATCATTCAGATATTCACCTTAAAATACGCACCACAGAGTGCGTCGGTGTCTCAACAAGTGTATCAAACACAAACGAAACCTTAAAATTCGTTCGCTATAAACTAAGGATTAGTTAGTCTATGGTGTCATTTAACTGACTTCTACGCAAATGGTCTAGTCAGATTATTATTGGTGCATTGAATTAATGAGAATTACTGGTTTTTCTACTGTTAAGGTAAATTCAATTTTATTCAGATCTGATAGTAATATTTGACGGGATAAAATGTAGAATTTTTGCACTCAAAGTGTTGTTTTGTTTACCCAATTAGTAATAAATTCTCACACGGCATTTTGAAACGATAATCAGTTGAGTCAAAAGAAATTTTGCCACGTTTAGCATTGACTAAACATCAAGTATGGCCCGATCGAATTCGAACTAATCACAAACTTCTGATTAATATGACTTTGGGGACCACTTCAGAGTTGGTTTGGAACCTCTTGCTGAACGCCGAGTTGTGGTGCTATTGCTGTTATACAAGCCCATCTAGATTTTTGAAAATAATCCATAAATCAAAATCGAAGGATATTGCATTGAAACCAATAAAAATGTTCATTTTTTCATATTGGTAATGCATGACCCTGTCAAGAGCTTGATAGTCCAAGGAAACTGATAAATTAGCCTTAAAATGTAAAACGTGATTAAGAGAAACAAAACACCAACATATAAGTAGAACTGCCATAAAAACAGCCTTTAGGAATTTGTCAACTTATAGAAACACCCTAAAACCATCCGGATTCTAGAAAATGCTTAACTAATTTGCACCCTAAACACAAATGACTTAAAATAAACACGTAAAAGCAAGATTAGCCTTGGTAATATTAAAACCCATCCCAGAGCACTTCCGGTGAAGCAATTAACTTCCGGGAGAAGTAAGCCAATTAGGAGCCAGGGAGTGGTAAGGGGAGGGGGTAAAGTGTGTGCAAAACATATTAAACGGCGTAAGTTCACATCTTGGCCATTAGACCTATCTACATTCAATTATCTTTGGCAATCAGAGCCAATATTGTCATAGGATGAGCATTGAGTGGTTGGTAACATCATTTGCGAGAGACGAAAAAGACTCTAGAATTTATTGTATAAACGTAGTCTTGTAAAACATGAATCCTTCATTTAACAAAGTGGATTTAAGTATTGTTTGTTGATTTTGAAACGGTAATAGCTGTATAAACCTTTTGAGTTGCATATTCACCGGATTAAAACTGGAATTAATTTGTTTAATTTTCATGACGAAGGATATCTTTGCAAATGATTTATAATATTACAACCCCTTTGGATTTAGGCGAAAATAGGGATTACTGATCAATGAATGGCTGTATCCAACATTATTTGCAATACTAAGAAGTCGTCAATAATTTTCAAGAGATGAAAACTGAGAACAGTATACAGTACCTAATTCAAAAACAAGTGGAGCAAGCCCTCGGATTATTTATATAAATACGTAACGTAACAATTTCAAACACGCTCAGAACATATTTAAAATTTTTATGCCAATCGGATGAATAGTAAAGTATTAAACGGAAAAACTAAATTGAAGATCAGAATCAAATCTCAACTACTGATATAAATTGTTATACGGCCAACAAATATAAAGGAAAAGAACAATATATAAGGAG
The DNA here is from genome assembly GCA_030545055.2 of Neoaliturus tenellus. NCBI lineage: Eukaryota > Metazoa > Arthropoda > Insecta > Hemiptera > Cicadellidae > Neoaliturus > Neoaliturus tenellus. The sequence goes on from CM061536.1 coordinate 92,670,493, forward strand.
AAAAGCGAAAGTATTTTTTATCTACAAAATTATATTCAAGCTAGGTCATGATAAGGTTTTGTTAAATAATTGAAAATGACAGAATATTCCTCTGAACAAATGAATTAATTGGAATATTGAAGAGATTGTTAAATTAAAATGTCTAAGTACTATTAAACAGTAAGTTCCGCTCTAAAAAAGGTAAGCAAGTGAAAAGCAAAATTAAAACTTTAACCTATTTCAAACTTTTAATAGGTCCGTTTTAACATTAACATAAAACCCTTTCAATTCCAATATAAGATTACCCAACACGTCCCGTGTAGGAAACCGAGGAGAAAATTATCCTGGGAGTTTATAAATACGTGAATTAATTTAAATACAAATGAACCTTGGGCGCCTAGACGGGAGGTTGCTGCCTTAATCGATATCCTGCTTAAGAAAGCGACATGAATAGGCCTATCGAAATAAGCGATATTTCGATAAATCGGTACTTCCTCGGAGTCAAATAGAGAAATTTGTGTAGGTTTTATGTATGCGGTCATTGTATATTGTATTTATTCATTTTTTTATATTTAAAAAATAACAATGTACACAATGAAAAATATTCATTATCAATAAACCTTAAATTTAGTTCTAAACTAGTTTATCACTTTAATTTCCATAAAAGGTAATTCACTTGTAAATTTCACTTTTTTATTCTATATCTGATAGTATTCTTCTTATGAGGACCCTTAACTTTATTGTGATGCTATTTTTTTTTTATTTCCCTCCACTTTTCCAAGAGGGCGGCCAACATAAAAGTTAAATGCCATTGTTAGAGTGTAAAAATCATTTACAGACATTTTTGTTCCTTGACATTTTTCTCTAAACCTTAACGGTTAGGGAACTAATTGAAGTTCAATTTTAGTCCTTAAGAATTAGGCCTACATGGGGAAAGCTTTGCCTATCTCCGGAACCATTCAGTACGGTAAGAATAAAAGCGCATTAGTGTTTTAAGAACATCATAAAAATTATCATTTACGAATAAATTAATTTAATTTTCAATGTGGCGGACAAATAATGACATTTTTTAAACTGTTGTAGCTATGAAAGAGCATCATAATAAAGTGGAGGGGTCTCCCATAAGAAGCGTACTTCAGTTATATAATAAAGAGTTAGCTACTGGGTTACTTTAAGAAACTCTCTCTCTCTGTATATTGCTTTCTCTTAATTGAGTCTTTTGCATCTAATTTTTATTTTGCTATCTACAGTGTAAATATTTTCAGCTTCGTTGCAAAAATCAGCAGAGGTGTTAAATGTAGGAGATGGGCTACGCCAAGCAATGAACTCAGGGGAAGAGAAAAGTTTGAAAACAGCTTAATGTTTTACTGTATTTGATTTATTGAGAATTTTCCACCACTCCTCGTAAATCCCATCATATTGGGGCAAGCCGAGAGAACTCTATTAATTATCAAAATGAACTTTTAAAATTGTTTTTCTGTTGTGATGCATAGTCTAATAATTCTATTATGAATGGTGATTTCAAGATATCAGTAGACGTCACGCAATACTTATAACTACGATGAACCCAATGCCACAAGAAAGACCTAGACCGACCAACAGGTGTAGGGCGGAGACGAGAAGCCAAAGATGGAAGAAGATAACGCAACACTTCAGAAGTCCGGGTAAATTAGGCCTAAATAGGAGACCCCCTGACACCCCATTCATTCATGTACAGGATGCTATTGACGCAACGCTTTTTTGTGGGGCTACAGATGCAATCAAAAGAAGCGACGAGGTTCAAGTTCCTCTCTTGAACAAGTGTTTCTTCTCTAATTATATTCTCGTTCATTCAATTTATTTATGGAAACATTTGGATTCTTAGGTTTTATTTTTACCCACTAGGTGAAATATGTTACTTTTGAGGCAAATCTTTATTGTGTTCCTAGAAGCATTGAAACTCCACTAGAATTATTTTACACAAATTTCATATTTCAAATTACATATATTACATATTAGTACCAGGAGGACCGAGCGTTGCTCGGTGAAATATTAGTAAATTTAAATATCAGAATAAACTTTATTGACATTTAATATGCAGTACATAAACAGCTGTTACATTTCTTTTTGAAGTTCTGAATGTACTTCTTGTTTATGTGTTGTTAATTCGTTGCCAACATGGCAACCCATAAGCCCAATGTTAAAATTTTGTAATTTTAAACTTTAATTTTTAGCAAAATTAGATTTTCCCTGGGGGCGAGACCCATCTCAATCGTATTTTTAAGGTAAAACTAAGTTTATTCCAAAATTTGAAGGAAATCGTCGGAGCCGTTTTTGAGATAATTGTGCAAGCAAGCAAACAAGCAAACATTGCTCGTATAAGAGTATAGGATACAGCATTTCATATAAAATAATATCTTCCATGACGCTTGAATTTGTAAGGCTACTAAATAATTTTAATAAATTTATTAGATTTTAGTTGTGATGGGGTAAATTTATTTGTCATACTAGCTACGAATTGTTTTGTAAAATAAAAAGTATTATTGCAAACTTCTATTTAGTGAGAAATAAAAATATAATACACAGTATACTTTACAAGGTTACAGAACTTTGAAAGCCCGTTCTATGATAGTTTATCTCAATTTTCATTTCCTTTCCAAAATTGCCTTCAAAAGCTTGAGAAGTTACAAGAAAATTAAGTGCAACATAGTAGGTAAAAATTGCTAATTTGTAAAGTGGGCCAATTTAGCCTAACCCCTAAGATCCCTATATAAAACACCTTGTAGACAACGTCCGCAAATGCTTAGAACTTTCTATAGGTTACTGAAACTTTGCGACGCACAAAAACTTTACCCGCGACATAAACATAAAATGCGGACTTGGGCTGGGGAGAAAGACATAACATATCTCAGCGGCGGTAGGTGAAGGTGAAGGGGGTGGTGGAGGGGGGGGGGGTTGCTGACGTGGACTCAGCACGGCTCAGCACATTGTTGACCGCTGACGAAACCTTCGACACCGAGCCGGTCTTGGAATCGGGGCTATCAGCATTCTCAGTCACGTGGCCACTTACCAGGGATGTGAAATATTAAGGTGCTTTCGGAAACACAGATGCAAACCAGAAGTATTTGAAGATGAACAGAGATGAATTATAAAAGAACTATGTAGTTTCGTACGCTTATATACGATTTGTCACTTAAGAAAACGATTCTATTGGAATTGATATAGTGCGAGTTCAATATATTGTACAGTATTACAAATTTAGCATATTTCACCTTTTATCAAGGAAAACCCCAAAATTAAAATTTTGTGTAACGAAGTAGAGAGTTGTCACTAAACCATGGGCAGGAATATTATTGTAATCAGTTGAATAAGTATGCTAATTAGTGAAGTTGTTTCCTACTTCCATGATCAAACATCAAAAGTTTTGACTAAAATTATGCTTTTAACCATCTTTAGTCAGATACATTTTCTTTTATTCCCGTGAGTAAAATTCTAATAATGATAGAATCCTGAGTTTAGAGATTTGTAGCATTAAAACAACGAATTACAAAGAACGGGTTTTTATTGAGCTAAGATATTTATACAAGTCTATAACTTACCATTATAATGTTGCATAGGCTCTTGCTCTGAATTACGTTGCTGACGACCAAAATGTCAGACCTGGAAAAAAGTCAAACGGTAAAATCAACAACAATCCAAACTCAAATTTAAATTTAGTTTTAAACTGTACATTGGTTGAGAAGAACGAAAGTAATGTAGATTCATCGACAAGAGGAATTATTATAAAATATCCATTTATCACTTCCAAACGATGAAGTAAACAGATGTTAAAAACCGAAGTGCAGACCCGTTTCTATTTATTTATGGACCCTTCAGAACAAATAATGACACACGATATGCTTTCAAACTCAATATTTAACAATGGTCATAGGGGATGAAAGAGAACGAGAAAGGGAAGTGTATAAACCTCCCACCCAGGGGGTAGGGCGCCCTACGGTCAAACTGTGGCTGCTGCGGGTATAGCCCTCAAAGGGAAGAAAGGGCAAAAAGCGTCAGTTTACCAAATATTTGGTGAGTTTCACCCCCGAGGCCCCCCGCATAGGCTACATAGCGTTTTGCTGAACTTTGTGTGAAAGTAAATGTTTCCTTCGTGGCAAAGTTTAAAGCTACCTAGTAGCCTAATACATTTTTTTTAACGTTCCTCATTTGGATCGAATAGTGCTGGGGGGAAGAGAAATTTTCATTCCAGCCTGACTGGATCTTAAATAGTCAATTTAATGATTTTCTTAACTAACTGTATTAAAAATAGTAAAAATACATAAGTTAACATTGATAAAATTTTAAAATACATTGCAGTTTTTAAAATTTTCAGTGACTGTTTCGCTAGACCTGACCGGTACTTCTGTTCTAATATTTTGTTGGAATAGTAAATATTCGGCAGTAGTGGAACATGACAAAAGCCATTCCAATTCGCAAATAATCACGCTACTTTGTCTTTGGCCAGTCACGTGAGGGATTTTTGGGTTGGAGGGAGAGGTGGAATTCCAAAAATACAATGCCCTAATGCCGAGTGGCAAAAACCTCACGGAATGCTGTTGTTCTGTTCTGCCACTTAGACTTCTTGGGCAGCCCAATTTGAAATTTGACGCGGTAGAGAAGTGATCACGTCTTGTGCTTGCCAGGACGGATTGGACGAGAAAATGTGAGTTGTGTTTCTTTGAACTTATACTTTCTTATACTTATACTTTCTTTGAACTTATTTACTTTTTCCTGTTGGTATTTTTAATGGATTAAGTTAAAACTATATAAAACCACGTAAAAAAGAATATACGTTTTCTTTAATAGGCCCTACCCTATAATATGGGCACCTGGTATGTGGCTCTTACTAAGGCAAAATACTGATTAGGCTTTCTATCTTTCATTTTTAATTCATTGCTGAAAATGTATACTCTCATGGTCTCAGTTACACTTCTCTTCAACATCACTTTCTTTAGGCGGCATCTTATCTGCTGAAAAATCTAAATATTGACTGATTTGTGTTTAAACTTTAAACTACGGTATTTACTCACTTATAATGCAAACGAAATTATCACAAAAATTTGAATATGACAGTTAAAAGATTCTTCAATAACCTAAAAATGGATCTTTTACGTAAATGAATAGGAAACAAATAAATTCTATTAGAGTAAATCTCTTTATGAACCACTTCAAGATGAATGATTCAGTGTGTAATGGGGATTTTGATGTCGAGGCCCGTTTAACTGCCATGAAGGCCTGTTTTGTAGACGATGTAATGGCTGTCAGACATAATGGTTGTTTCCTCTCTATTGTCGAATAGTGGTCTTGCTATCCTATACTGTAGTAGAATTAACCTTAGTTGAAGGAGTTTTGTAGAAAATAAATATAGTGAGGTATATTTCTGACTATAGCTGAGATTTTAATACTTAAGTTCAAGTTTCGTCGAGGTTAATATATAGGCTACAGGAATGACAGTTCCTTGGAAATATTTTAATGTTGTTCTTGATTTCTTAAAATAGTCTTTTGGGGGTTGACAGAGTATTATAACTCATAATCTGCTTAAAAAGCCGACCACTGAGTAATCTACTTAACAGCTTCCTTCAGTTGAAAAGTTATTGTTTACTGAACAAACCAGACCGTCTCGACGAGGTTGAGTTGTAATGATTTAATTTATATATTGTAATTAAAGGAAAAATAGCAATGTTGTGTGGTAGCATAAAAGATTTTTTTACACAGATTAGAAAATGCCGATAACATTAAGTATTTAAGTACTTATATTATCTGTAACAGACATGCCTGTTTTATCAAAACAAGTTTGCTGGCGGAAAAAAATTCTAAAGGGTTTTATTGCATTTTTTTAATAGCATAAGGTTCTGTTGAAAAAATTCAGCTAGTTCGTGCCGTGAATTCTAAGTGTAGGCCTATATGTTCAGTGAACTATGTCAAGTGTTTGTCTATTTTAAACATTTAAATCCCTGCGAAGTTCTCAAGATGGATAATTCTAGATCCTTGTAGTTAGTGACTAATAAGTCAAGGCCGAAAGTCGAACCCCGGATCACATAAACATAGAGTTTCGTAAACAAATTTGGTTTAGTTGCTAACAAAACAAACTATGCTTTGATTGTTTCAAACATAAAAACTGACTTTGAGAGTTTTGTAAGTAGACTAATTAATTGAGGGTATGTATTTTGTTACTACAGGCACTAGATCATTCCATTTATGTTCCTATTAAGTTTATATTACAATTGCAGTCCAGTGAAGGATAAGGTAGTTGAACAACTCACATATTTTATAAGTTAAAAAATGTTATAATCTTCGTCATAACTTTGTTACGAAAAGGAACGCTTAATTCATCAATATGCTTGAAATTAGTCTTAATTAAAGAAAAAAATGTTTCTTTTGTTTGAAACTGATTACGATTTCTTTCCTTTGTGGATTTTAAAATCGTAAAACCCCAACTGTCCCCTATAAAGGCGAGGGTCTGCTCTTAAACTAATGAACCAAAGAGCCGCACTTCAGCTCAAAGCTACTGAGTCCATTTTTCCGATGCTTTTTCCTGCGTCGTTGTACCGTAAGGAGGGGTGGGGTGGGGGTGTACAGTAGCATTGTTGTGGGGGTTAAATTCAAGGTAGGCGATTTTACTAGGGAGAAAATACTGATTAGGAAAACAATTAAAGCTACTGTACATGTACAGCGTTATTCTTCAGAACATTTATTTAGAAATACAAATCATATCACTTCATAAAAAAAGACTGAAATGTTCTTATGAGTACTATTGTAAAGTAGGAATAAATAGTGTTTTAAATATAAAGTACACACATTGTTAATTATACTTTGTACTGCCTCAGTTTTTCCGTATTGATTGTTGCTCATGCCAAACTACTAAGGTCAAATAACTAACTTGTCAAACAACAACTTAAAATGTTACATAATAAAAACAAGTTCGTGGAAACTTCATTTCAAAGTGTAGCATGTTTTCGGTAAATTTAAATTTCAAGTTATAGCAATTACTTAGCATAGAGTACCGTAGTCAATCTATTTAAAAACCACAAGTGACAGCAGTGCCTTAAATGAGTGATAACAGCTGCCTGGAACGACTGATAACACAGGCCGTGACCTTGCATTGATAACAGGGTTCTTTATCAAGCGATGGCTTGGCGCTGAAGTGATGAAGTATAGTGATGAATGGATCTTCGCTGTGTTTGACTTGTGGCTTTACCCCTTCTGAAGGCGCTGTGTGAATAATTAAGGAACAATTTATGTAATTAATTTAAAGTTATGCTTCGTTGTTTATAAAGCTTCTGTTTAAATTCCATAAGCATTATATGTCTCATCAAAGATTCAAAATTTTTAAACTTAGCATACTTTCTTAATAGGAAAAAGTCATAGTACCTTAAAATCAAGAACATTGTCTAGCATTATAAACAAATATTATAGCTCATGCTGAAAAACGAAAGATAGATTTTAAAATTACACATGCGATTATAAAGCTCAATAAATCGAAAATAGATTTTCGTCAGACAGTGCCCAAACAACACATTTTGCACATGTACAGCAGGTGTTCGTGCTCTTAAACTGGTTATTCGTATTCTGGTCGTCTTACAATCCTGCTGTTATCCCCAGTAATAAATTTCACAATATGTTTGTAGATTTTCCATCATCTAGGGCCCAAACCGAATTCAAGGCGGACTAAGAGTTAGTTTATGGCTAGTGAAACAAATTTCTTTAAAAGAAATTTAGTATTGGGATAAAGTCCAGCTGTTGGTCTATTCTTAAATTTACCTATAATTTAACGTTAATAACAAAATAAACCAATTGTACGCATCAGTATAAAAACTGCACAAGGCATCACATTCATTGTACACAATCCCTTCATTTGTAAATTTCACAACAATTATATCTAACTAAGATAACACAGACATAACGAAATAGCCGTATGGCAAATGTAGTACATTCCAAAAAACTATTACTTTAATATTACTTCCCTTATAAAGCAAAATCAATTTATCGTTTTCTACGGTGCAGTACAAACTGTGAAGTTTACTGAATTACGTAAAGATTAAGTAAGTTCTAACAATAAAGCATTCAATATTTTCGTTATCTTCAAGTTTTAATGAGAATATAAGATAATCTGTAGGCCCATGTCTTCATAAGCTTGCCTACTGTAGCCTAATGTTGAATCTATGATTACTAATGCATGCAAAATTTGCTATACTTATGACATCATGTAAACCTTTAATATTATAATGTAGGGGAAAAAATTAATGTTATTTAGTTTTAAAACTATATTTGGGTTGAAAGTTAGCTATAACCAATTCAAAAAGAAAGCTCGATTTCAACTAAAAAAGTAAATACCACTCTTTCTCTTTTCGCTTCGTAAAATTTAATTAAATTACGACTAAATAAATCATAAACTAAGGAAAAATGGGAATAAAGATCACGAAAACACACTAATTAGTGATTTTTTTTTAAAACAGCAATCGCTTGCAAGAAGCAACGTAGACAAGAATCACCTTTCTGTCGTGTCATCAATTCAACGTTGACAATTTTCGTTCACAGTTGTTCCACAGTGTCTGCAGACCTGATAGTAATATCATAGACAACCATTGACATGAACCATTACCCTCGCTCTAGGGTCTCCCCTAGTTTGTCCCCTACAAGACCCTAGTCCCTCGCGCCTGCCCCCCCCCCCCCCCCCCCCACCCTGGCGCGTGGCGGTCTCGTAAAAGGGAGCAACATCCCTCCCTCCCACGCCCTTCGTAATAGCCGCTACTGTAGGGTCAATCCTACGTGGCGGTTAACTGCTAACTGTGGGAAGTCTGGATAAAGAATCTGTAGGAGGAAAAGACTGATGATTTTACAATCGATGGTGGTAAACTCATGTTCCTACAAGAACTTTGGAAAGCTAGGGCAGATTATTGATTTATTAGTTATAATTAACTATTTATACTGTCACACTGTACAAGAAAATGAAGATTGGGAAGAGCTATATTATTTTTTTTGTACCTCCGGACTGAAAAATGTTTTTAAGAGGGCTTATGGTACACTATACAACATATTATTGACTAAAATGTAGATCCAGAAACATACAATAGTATCACCCAGAATCCTTCTTTTTTATTGATCGTTCAGTTGTAGAATGTTAGTTTCTATTACAAAATTTCTCCCTTCTAAAAACATTTATGGCCGAATTGGAGTATAGATTTTTTTGGAGTGGTAGGGGGAAAGGGAGACATGCATTTAGTCTTACAAGCAATATATTAAATTAATTCTTTCCCAAAAATTTTCAAAGTTTTTAGGTTATTTGCCTTTGTTAACCATTGATATTTTTTATGCGTAGGGGTTACCATAAAGATATCCAAAAGTTAGTGATACCTATATGAGTATAACTGTGAGAAATTTTAATAGGATAAAGATACCAAGTTATTGATAATACATTTTAGACGAAAATTCTTCCACTATAGAAATGATGGCAAGCTCGTAACAAAACACAGTGCTGATTCTTTAGATTTTTCCTGTTTCCAAACCAATCCATCGGTGCTTTGTAGTCGAAGGGCTGACTACAACAGGGGGTGGCATTGGGGTGCTTGGGGGGGGGGTTGGTAATAATGCCTTATTAGATCCCTCACCCCTCCCCCCCTCCCACCGTCATCAGTCAAGCCGTGGTGGGGCTCATGCATTGTTGTCTGCTGCTCCAGCTCCACTGTAGTGGAGTAGGCCAACTGGCGATCACTCCGGGTGGAGTGGAGTGAAGTGGATTGGAGGTTGGATTGAAATGTTTTCGGAGCCGTTCAGATGGTCAAGGTCATTTTGTTTAGTTGGAATCACGTTGTTGTTTTTCAAAGATGCCACTAGGCTGCGTTAATTTTAATTACAAGTGCATAAAGAGGGATGGAAGCAAAATTTAAAAAAGTGTTGTGTTTTACGACTCCCGTTATTTAATTTCAAACGATAAAAATGTTGGGAAGTGTTAAAGTGTATCAGAAGTAGGAATAATCATTTACATTACATCATCACACTCACCCTTAATTCATACTCGATTTAAATAAGCAACACAAAGTGAGTCGGTGTCTTAAGAAATGTGTAAAATGTAAATCGTAAACTATTGTATAAATAGTCAAGTAAACTAAATAAGTTAAGCTTGAAGCTTTCATATATTTAAAAGCGTTTTATTGATATCCTACTGTAAAAAAATGCATACGGTATAGTCTTTCGAAGATCCAATGTGGCCTAAAAAGTACATGCATTACGTTGATGATTGCTTCAAAACACCACAATAATCACAGTCAGGTCAAACAACTAAAGATTATCTTACTGTTTCAATGACCAAAAAGAGATTATTGAGCAAAAAAGTATATAAGATTGGGGATTTGAATTTATGAAAATAAATCAACAAAATACTTTGGCTACTTCCCGAATTCAAAGTTCCGATTCAAAATTAATTTGGTAAAATTATCCACATCGCTTCTCAATCAAAAATAAACTGAAAACAAACGAAATACCCAACCGCAATCTACAACCCCAAAGCCACTAACAGAGACATTTACAGCTACAGCTAAACCGAATTCCAATTCCTCACCTCACTCGCTCCCGGTCCAGACACGGTCCCGCAAACAGTAAACCAGACAAACGACCAGACTAACGAGCCATTAAAATTAGCCGCCGAGACAGACAGGGGCTGCCGCTCATGAAAATGATTTAGGGCTGCTTGTGAGGCCTGTTAATTGTAAACATGACGTCAGTAAAGGGTGAACAGGGGGAGGACAGCTGGTCGCAAATGTGGGCAATAATCAGGTCCCTTGCTCACATATGGGGTGATGTATGTGTCTGCGGTTCAGATGAGTTTTGGGTTGGTGGTAATTTCATTTCGACAGTTCTTGCCAAAGGATATAATCCGATTGTAGTTGCTGTATTCAAGTATAGCTTAACCTAGGGGACCCTTATATCAAACTAGCTAGCCTCTCCTCTGTAACATCATAACAAAGCGAGTGGATCATCTTTGGAAAATTTTGATGACGGCTGAAGCTGTTGGACACAGTTATTTCTTGTAAGACAAATACTTACTTGCTCTTCTATTTTAAGTTCTATTAAAGTATATAAATAATACTCTATGACTATGCTCATTGAGTAGTAGAGCGTAGTGCAATGTTGTTGATTGCCGATTACCTCAAGAAGATCTAAAAATGTTTGAACTAGAGAATTAATTGTATCCAGAACCTGCTTATCAAAGTGCTTATAAACAAATCTTACGCACATTGAGAGCAAATGTTAATTCAAATGTTTTGTCTGGAAGATAGATAATTAAACGATAACCAAGAGCGATAACGACGATCGTAACCTTTGAGACGAGAGTCCAAAAATCACGCACGCTATGGGCGGTGTATGCAACTGGCGTTGGGATATTTCCCACAGCAAATATCAACTCAGGTGGCAATGAAAAGAAGAATAGAATCACTACTTGACTATTAGATCAGCGAGGATTGTTGGCCGGTGAAGGGGAGATGCAAAACAGTCTCGGATGGGCGACGGACCGGCACGATAACCACCGCCTTGACTGGAGTCCGCCCTAGGCGGAAGATGCACCTCACTGGACAGCCTAGGCGGGTATGCAAACAAGTAGGATATCCAACACTGTGATAGTACTATTGTTATGACCTTGTGACGGGGGAGAAGGTAAAAGATGGAGTGATTGTAATGGGGTCAACAATGAATACATTGTTGCCAACTATTCGCCTCCAGCTTTTATGCATACGTGTGTATTGACAGTTTAGTTGTTTAGTTGCTACGGTCTACAGAGTTGGTAACACTGGTAGTTGTTACATTACTCTCTAACCCCATACCCTTCCATGACCTTAGGTAGTGGAACCTACAAGAAAAGCCTCAGTAGGCCATACCATTAGCTTGAGTAATGATATGAAAATAAAATTGCTTACTGTAAATAAATGTAAATTATGTTTTCATTGTATCGATTTTGGTGTCGGTATTTGAAAGAAGGGAATGTAAATCAAATTAACAAATGAAAAGATTGAAAAGGTGTTTGATGATGCTTATCATTAAATAAGGACACCAAATTTAATACTCGTATTTTCCTTTCTGTCAAATGAATTTATTACTGTCTACCTTAATTATCTCATACTCTAAAACAAGCACTGTTTAAACGGGCAAACTTTTTCTATCCAAAGATTTTTTTTAGTTGTATATTACTTGTATTGGCCTAACGTGGTTTGGCCACGAGGAATCGATTGGAGCTCGTCCCATGTCTGGGAAAATCCGGGTTTCGTCCTAGAGCCCTTCAAAGATCCCATGTTATCCTTATGGAGATTTTTAAATTGAAGAAAAATCAACTGATAACTGTAGATATAAACCCACGTGTTACATCTTTAACCTGTGGTTTAGGAAAATTATACCAAAATGCAGGATCCTTCAGCCTGGTGAGTGAGCGAAGCAAACTAGCTCGTCTTAAAAAGGAAGATGGCGAGTGAGCGGAGCAAACGAGATTTGTGTGCGAAACGAAAGTAATAATTTTCCCAAGCATTAGCTCGATCCCCTGCTACTTAGTGAATAACAATTAAAAGATTTTAAAAAATCTTTTTGAAAAAATTGCTTTAAAAAGATTTGAATTCTTTAATTTGATGTTTGAAAGTCATTCCTGATCCTCACACAACCAATTTCAGGAAAAAAGTGCAACAATTAAATCATCGGTTACAACATAAAAAGATAACATTTCAAAAGCGAATCAACCAGATTGTTTAAAATTTTAATTTCCCAGCTGCTTATTTTTAATCTCGCCCACGCCCAGGGTAACCGAATATCCCGCTGCAATATCTCGGCTTTGCGTTCCAGTTTAGATGAGAGCCCGGAGCCCTTACCCCACCTCCGTGCCCCAATTTTGAAAATCCTCTCTGACTCCGATGCGCACCTAATGGAATTCCCCGGCTAATTTTTTACAAAATATCGAATCTAGAAATTAAAGTAAATTACACACGTAACTGTTTTAACTTTGGTAATACTGCTACAAAAAAATATTAGGTAGGCCTACTGTAAATGTTTCATATTAACAATTTCAAAGAGCTTTTTACATTAAACTGCAGTAAAACATGATTAATTTTTGCTACATTAATAACTACGTTATTAAATATTGTATATAGAAAAGGATCCTGAGCGTGCTGTTTTTCCTTCGATAAAAGTTATTTTGAATCAATGCCTGACTGCGAATACAAAGGTTATTAAGTTGTCATATTTTATTTAAAACAAAAAAAAAGAAGGGTATCCCATTGTGTTACAAGAAGTGGGTAAATATTATGTTTAATTTCAAGGTTTTAATTAGACATAATAGATATTCAAACTTTAAAATGTATTTTCAATATACGTTAATATTACCGCTGGTAAGAGGAGATGACAAATTTAGTAATTAGAAACTTGTATTACAATGATTTGTTTTGACGCAACTAGTTCAAACTAATTCGATAATGTTTTAAATGTTTTATGCACCCTCTGACACGAACGCTTTTAATTAGCCTTATAAAGGAATTGCCGCAACGATAACGTAACGCGTGAATGACAATTTTTTTTAATCACTGATGTTCTAGACGTTATGTCTAATGAATGTTTTGTAAAGTATATGAATGTTATCACATATTCATACTTTAAATTCAATAGGCATTACAATCTAGAAACATGAAAAGGAATTAGTTAAGTTAAATACAAGTTACACTGACTACCCTTCTATTCGAGTCCGTGTAATTGTAATGACAATTCTACTAAAATGTTTTATGAATTGAAGCGTTTACTTTGATTTGCCTTACATTAGGTCTCATTTTGAAAACTCCTAATAATGAACACCCCAATCAGTTCGCCATGATTTAGAGGGATGGTTTTCAAGATTTATTTCCTAACTCCTCCTCTTACTATTCACACCTCATTCGCCATTCCTCTCTCTTTATCGTCGACGCTTCGCTGGGCCTTTTCAGTCGCGTTCCTCTCTCAGATACGATTGATTTCGTTACTACGCCTCAATGAAAACGAACGAAAATACTAATGTACTCTACAAAAACCAAGGCATAAAAAATAATGATGGAAACACAGTTTTAATTAATGAAATGAACTTAACGAATACCGAACGAATACCGAATAAATGGTGGGGTAACGGTTGTTTAACTATTCAGCGCTAAAGCATCGCTTTCCCAACATGGCATAGCTAACTGCAGTCATAAACATTACAGATTAACTACCGGGAATGTAGGGGGGGGGGGGGGGGTATAACCTGTTAGTCAAAGTGTAACTTTCTGTGAGCCTAACTGCACCTTAGTGCCTGCTAAATAAGTAACATGCACTCAAAATTCATCCCCTGTCTAACGCATTCGAATTTGTTTCCATTCATATATACTTTGTAAGACCAATAAATTTGACAAAATATATCAAACAGCTCTAGCATTTTTGTTTCATATAAAATCAAACATACAAGTATAATAGCATTTCTGCCACTGTCGTAACAAAGGAGATATTTTTCGTCAAATATAAAATGGTCAAACCATTTTTGAGCGAATAACCAGGTCTCTGTGGTTATTTGATTTCCGGTTTGATCAGTTTAGCACACTTAGTCATCCGCCATCAAGCCCTATATGACGTCACAGTCGGCTCTCTGTGCGTTATCATATGATCTGTCATCAGCTGGAGCGGAAATTGTGTGGTGGTGACGCTTGATCGGTAGGCGGGAAGTCAGCTAATTTATAAACGTTTCAAAATGCTGACCGGGCGAAGGTTTTGTTCGATATATAAATTTGAAGTGGCACCAAAGGAAATAATGTTCGATTTAAAATTAAAATTCTAAGTACCAAAACTATAAATATTCATAATACGGAAAATTAGTTATTTATTATAGAATGTTTAATGAAAAAGGAGGGGGTCAATGTCAAAAAGAAATGTGGGTCAGGTTCAAATTAACGAGTGGGGTGCAGAGAGTGGGTTATTACCATAAGAGTAATTTAAAACTCCAAACTTTCGGGGTAGAAAAGGAGGATGATATCTCTCCCCCTTGAACAAAGAGAGGGGAGGAGGGTGTGTCATTTACGGAATATTAAGATTGAACGAATTTCAAGTTAGCATTTTAGAGTGAAGTAAAAAATTCAATGGAAAGAAGTGTGAAAATCTACATTTTCAGGGGAATTTTGTAAAATCTTGATTTTTCGGCAGGACACAACCTATATTTTTGGTTATCTATGAAACGTGGTATTGTACAGAGAAACATAAATTATCATAGCGAGTTTGTACGGTATGTTGGCAATTGACACACACTAAGAAACAAATTTTAACAAATTAAAAAATTATCAGAGAATTAATTTATAGCATCCTAAATGCATTGCGATATAAACTTTCTAGAGTAGGCATACAACATAAAGAGGGAAAGAAAGAGCGCCGTATATACTTTCAAATGGTTTTTCTTCAACATTTAAAACGTTTTAATATTCGCTTGGTCCAAACTAAAAAAAGATTTGAATTAATCTATAGGCTAATTTACATTTAGATTTGATAAATATTTTGAATAGTAAAATGTTTTATGAACCTTGAACCAAAGTTTTAAGGGCGTTAAAACTAATTGTGGATATGAATGATGTTTGAAATTATGTGATAAAAACTGTTGTGATCTAAGTGCTGAACAATTGTGATAAGGTCGAGTATTTCACGGTTTTTTTATACAAAGAATATTCCTATTGTTGTAGAAAATTACTTTTTTGCTATTATGCAACAAATTCTGGCGTTTTAATCATTCGATAGTTTATCCAATTTACACTACAAAAGGCTTGGGGGGGGATTTAGTAGAAGTGAGCAATTTACCACTCCGCACTACCAACTCCGCCACATGGCTACCAACCCCGCTACATCGTTGTCATGATATCAGCGCGTCAGCGTGTTCCTTGACCTTGGACCGATGGTGACCTTGACATTGGCGCCGCGGCGGCTTCGGCAGTCTCAGACTCTGGCAGTTTCCGAACGACATTCCTCAACCACTTTTTAACCCACGCTGACCGCTCCTTCCATTTTACATCTTGCCGGGCTAATTTTAGATCTCTCCAAATAAGTGCCTCCTCTTGCTTTGATCGGCAATCTGGTTTCTTGGTAGCTATTTGAAAAATGTTTAGGCCTACAAAGTTTTGTATGGAAAAAAGTTTTGCTGGATACACACCTTTTAGTATATTAGCAGTCGACACCTAAAAATAACAGGATGTACATATTGACATAATCAATATTGCTCCTAATTTTAAGACTATACTATTTTATACTTTATCATCAATGTAAATATGGTCATCAATTTCGCTAGGTTATAATAATTATCTTGGATAGGTTGGAAATCACCAAGAAAAAAATTTTACGATTTCAGAATGCTTACATAAATTATTTTTGAAATTTCATTTAAAGCTTGCTAAATTATAGTATTGAAATAAGTTGTATACATTTTTTGGATGCCATGAAATTCAGATTATACAATGGGGTTATTTCAAACGAAAAAGATAAATCTCACCCTTGGGCTTTAAGAGGGGAGGAGAAAAGATGAGATGAAAAAGACTTTACTGCGAGGGATGAATTTGCTTCCACTCTTGAATTTCAGAAGTTGAGGTATCGTCTTCGCTTTGTTTTCAGGAAAGTTAATTAAGCGGTGCTGATTATTCCAATGAAAACTCAATATTTGAAAGAAAATAAGTCCACGAAAAATGAGCTGAATAGGCTCACTGTTGTTTTCATCTTAAGAGCTCTGCTCCACTACTCCCCGAAACTCATCTTAATAAAATACAGTAGTTATAATTATGTCAATATTCGAATATCATCTAACAACTCCAAATAAAAATTCAATAAATTTAGTAAATTTAAGGCTAAAATAGAATGGGACCACTCATACATCATATCTTTATTCCCGTATTCAATTTAAGCTTTCACGTTAACACTGAGAATGACGCCGAGCTTTTCGCCGCTAATGGACAATGCAGCTAAAATAAATTGACAGTGTTCTAAATTCTAAATGCAGCATTGACAGTGCTGCAGACAATGCAGCACTAGAAATAAATGGCGCTTTTGTTCTTCCTTCCTTTAGAAATAACCCTCGATATCGGTGGCAGATAACATGGCGTTGAAACTAATCGACCTGTAAAATCCCTATCAATTGAATAACTAACGAATATTGATGTTACCTTGCAGATTTAATAAGGTATTTAACTATGTGAAAGTGAAATCTATCACATACTGAGGCTCCCTTAAAATAAATTAGTGTTCACAACATATTCAAGTAGTGAATTGAGGATTGTTAGAATATGCATAAGCTATTTCTAACATCCTAAAATTAAGTTACCTGACCATACATTTTTCATGATTTGGATAGTAGGCTTAAGGTTTACGCCAAGTTGAAAAAAGTTATAGTTATAAATATAGAAGTTTTGTCCGGTGACGGTTTACCTTATCTTATACTCCAATACCTAAACTTTTGTACGAGTAGCAATTTTTTTCTGCCTAAGGATTTTTTTAAGGTTAAAGAGGTTTAGGTCAAGAGAAATCGATTGGGACTGGTCCAATAGCTGGAAGATATCCGGGTTCCTTCATACAGCCCTTCAAAGTTCCCTTTATGGAGATTTTTCGTAGCTACTAAATTGAACAAAAACATCTGATATTTTGCAGATATAAACCAATGTGTAACATATTTACCCTGTAGTTCAACAAATTAAAACTAAAGTACAGCAATATTTGTTCTGGCGGATGAACGAAGCGAACAAGCTCCACATAAGGAAGAGGTCGAGTAAGCGGAGCGAACGGCCTTGGTATGAAAAATGAGGTTTAATAATTTTACCGAGCATAAGCTCGGTCCCCCTGGTGCTCATATTCGTAAGTTTAATTAAAATAATTAGAGGGAAGGTTAGCCGTAGGTCTGTTCTTTTGGGCTCTATTTGTTTAAATCCTATCCTTAATGTTAGCTAACGATTCTCTTATTCCTTGAATAATCTCAAAAGAACCACAAGGGGGGTAAAAACTTAAAAAATAACACATAAAAACAATAAAAACACAGATATTCTCCAATTTTTTCCAGCTTTCACCTCTTATTGAAGCTAAATGTAAACGATAATATTTTTTAAGGGGAAAAAATTTAAGACAACGAAAAAACCAACATGGTGGAACAACGAAATCTTGATCTATGAAATTCGGAAAGATGTATCCACGATGTTTGCCTCGTCCTCCGAGGCTTTCAAGTTATGACGAGGCTCAAGTTGTTAGAAGTTGGCGGTTATAAGCCCAGTCTCTGCCCAAGTATTGATCTTGGGGCAGCTTAACGTCTCGGGTTGGATATAATCCGATCCGAAACAGAAACAGACGTCTCACATCATCGTGGATCCAAAAAGTATTCGATACGTCCTGTTACAACAAAATCTCATTTTTCGCGAACAAATTTTGAACACATTTACATCGGATAAAAAAATGGATTAAAGCACTTTCAAATATTTTTATTTTTACATAGTGTGCAAGTTTAGATTAAAAAAAGGAATAAATATCACAGGAGATAATTTTACTCTATAAATGAAAAATATAATTAATATAAGTCTATAAGTTTAAAAATAATATGATAATAGTTAGCCTCGATGCATATATAAATGTCTCGATTTGCAGTAAACACAAATCCATGTTATTTTCTCAGTTCTGGCGAATGTAGCATACCTCACAGAAGCATTGGCTAAAGGAATCTTAGTCAACTTGATTATGTTCGTTAATCCTACAAGGATAGGTTCTTGTACATATTTGTTACTTTTTGATGACCATCCTTGACACTTGATCGCTCGATCAAAAGGCTGAATAAAAAGCTTAAACTTGCAGCCATATCAGTAGGCCTATCGTCGTAGAAAGTCTAAGAAGAAATGAACTTCAAGAGCACAACATTTTTGAATTCAGAAAAGTATTCTGGCAACCTCAGTTATTTCGGCAATGTCAGCAACCACGATGAACAATAGCACACTCGAGTGGCTGGTCCATGGTCGTGCCGCGCATGCGTAGTGTTCCGTGACTCAGTGACGCAATTGAGAGCGGAAACAGTAGTAGAAAATTGATGGTTTCGAACCATCCGATTATGAATCGGATAGTCACGGTGGGTGCGCGCCTCTGTGTTGTTTCGGTTCTATCTATGGCCCGTTTTCTGGTTATAATGGTACTTTCTCTCCTGTGGGTACAACGAATCAAATATTAGTTTGGAAGTTTGGTCGTTTGAGTCAATCTACAATTATTGTATTTATTATGTTTTATGCCGATACTCTGATTATGCTTGTTTCATGTTATGTTATGGGATCGAAATAATGTAAAAATCACTATGTAACCCTGAGAGTTAGGCAAGCATGTTTCGTTTCCTCCGTTTTTCTCAGCTCGTGTGCATCTTATGGAGAAAGGAGAATTGAATGAATAATTAGACAGCTGTTGTAAAAACAACTGCTAGAAAATTAGGAAGAACAGATGTTTTAGTTCTAAAATGTTTTTAAGCTTCTTGGAGCCAGATCAACTGAAGTTTTAATCGAATTTCGATCAGGAGGCGATTATTAAAACTCTAACAAGGTTTAGTCATATTTACCGAAGAAAAATCAAAGAAAAATTATACCTAGTAATTAACGATGGTAAGATTTTAAAACACAATTCCTTTAAGGATATCGGTTTGATTTGAACTGAAAAAAAACTAGTAATTAATTAATTGAATATTTTATTCCTCCCGCAACAGTGTGCTTTTAATCCCATTCCTCTCTATGGCGACCGAAATTTTCAGGTTTAATACCGAAGGAGAAATTCCACACTGGCGTTGCCCAGAGGTGGTTTGTGCACTCCACCCTACACAAACCACAATCTGGAGCCCGGATAAACTGTTGTGCAGAGGGGTTGATTACTGTATCCAGCATTGCTCTCGCTTTCCCGATGTATTGGGAGAGCGAAATCAAGTTTTAAGATGACTTAAACACAAAACACAAAACACTAAACACAAAACACAAGACAAGCATACTTGTTAAAACTACCTAAATAAAAGCTATAAAATTAAAACTTATTTTTATCAAGATATAAAACATAAAATAATAATATTTTAAGTATAGTTATGGAACGCATTTTAAGTTTTCAGTGACTTACATACTGTATCTTTTTTTTTGTAAAATTTACTCTTGAGGAATATTTCAGTGTGAGATTTCCGCTATTGCGAAAGTCACCTATTCAGGAAACATTTTTACCAAAAATACTTTCTTAACTTAAAAACTGAGGAAATAGAAATCCCGGTGTTTGATATTACACGGAATATACGGTCAATGGACGCAATTCAGTCACTAGCAAACGATATTCGCTGTAATATCGATATTGAGTAGCGAGGTCTTACCCCACTTGAGTAAACGGTGGGAGTAAACGAGTCCATCATGAACTCTGGCTATTCCGAAATTCACTAGAACGAACAGGGTCCGAACCTATGCAATTAGTTCGGATCATCGTTGACCCAAACTGTATTTGCTGAATCAACAAACCTGGGGACAAATCACTTCATCAGCTGCGTTGAATCATCACATTATTGGCACCCTTCATCAATATTTAACTAAAGCCAAATGGTTTTCAGCTTCTGGATTATTTTTAACTAGGAACTTTATTAAATAAAGTGGGGTTTTATGCGTGAGAAGTAAAAAGAGATTGAAAAATAATAAATAAAAGTATTTTTAGTTAAAAATAAATTTTCCTACATTTTTAAGGCTTATAGAATAATTGACATATGATATAAATTTGTAAATGAAAGATAAGATAATCCATAAGAAGTCAGTAAGAATGAACACTGCGTTTAGAAAAAAATACTGCCCTTTCCTGAAATTTTTTATTTCTAGGAAATCATTCTAAGAATTTAATTTTCACTAAATGCAGTTGCTATAGATCATAAAAATCTGCGTATAGTCTAATTCCCTGATAAAATTAATTATTTACTTTACCATGAAATGAAAGTAAAGAGATGATAGCCAATTGTAATTGGTTAACGATTAGGGGTTAAATAAACGAATAATAAGGGTTGATGAAAATGAACCGGCTTCGAATTACAATAAGGCAGCTTGTTAAATATTAACGACATCGATCCCACCGCACGATAGCGGTCTGGCTCGTAAAACCAACGTTCGTGATTTAAAATAACCACGCCCCCACTGTAATAAACAGGGGATTAGTTAAATTATCTGACACCATGGGATATTATACAAAACCATTCTAAAAGCTTAATACAGAATGTTTACTGTAATCGCTTTATTTTAGTCAACATTTTGAACTATTATAGTAAACCAGGCCTTCTCATTGAATTTAGCTACACCTGGAGAAGGAATATGTCTGATAAATACTTAAATAGAGAAAAATAAAAATTTAAAAACATATCAACATTCCTCCGTTACATATTTTTACGAAGGATTTTTTTCAGCCTTTGTTCAAGTTTTGGTAATGGGAAAGTCCTCAATCAAGTTTATTTGTAAAAAAGAGGAGATTGCATATAGTTGATTAAAATGTTTTTATTCATAATAATACTAATTATTGAATAAGGAAACATAATAAATTCGAGTAGAGCTGGATGGACGACTAGTTTTATTGGGATGAGGTAAAAGTAAAATCTGAGGAAATAGAGTTGCACTAGACTGAGCCTATAGACGATTCTTTCACAGTATAGTTATATTCAGTATAGTGATATGAATTAATAATACTTTCAGAGTGTTCTTATCATGTTTTCAAACTATTGTAGCTCTTAATGTTTTAAAACTTATATGTTTTAAAATATAAAAAATATATAACACCTTGAAATCCAAAGGTACTTAGTTCTACACACCCACCAAAAGGTTTAAAAATAAAATAGTTATTTGGAATGAGAGAGCTGTAGTCTCATGCTCCTCCAAACTTTAAAGGAATAGAACATCAAGAAACTTGGGAAAAGTATACTAAAGAACTCCATCAGCTGCCAAATGAAACGGTTTGACCTTATTGCTAAGATTGTCGTGTTTGAAAACATCACAGGAATATAGGTACGGTTGTACAAACCTTTTGTTGGATGAATTGTTGTACAATAAAAAATCGAAAACATACAGAAGGTAGAAATAAAAACAACAAAAATTATAACAATTAGTATTTTATTAACTTTTTCGCCAATTTATCTATATTTTAAACAGTTAATAAGCCAATGGAAAATTTACATTAATTCGACAATTATCATTTTTGTAAATTAAAACAATTTGTAGGAGAATGCACCGATTAAAATCTGTAAATAAATCATAGAAACAGATTATTTCTATTAGAGCGATTTATTTGATACGTAATCTAAGTCCAGGAGTTAGAAATTTGTAGAAACTTGTATTAAAACACTGTACAATATCACTCAGTTTTCCACTCTAGTGGGTTGGCAATAATATTTCCACCTTTTGAAACATTAGTTTTAAGCCATAAAGGATGTGTTTGATAGTTAGTTATAGTCGAATGCTGACTATATAATCTCAGTGTTTATAACGTTCAAATGGATTGTCGCTTAGTACACTGAAGGTATGCTGTTACTTTTAAAAATAAAAATCAATATGTTAATCTAAAATGATTTCGTAAAATAGAAAATTTTACTTTTTCTATTCAATAATTGGTTAAATAAACGGTTTGCAAAGAAGTCCATGTTAAAACATAAATTCCAGCGCAAATATAGCTTAAGTTTTAAAAGAATTATAATGTACTAGGCCTGCTGTACCTGTTCATGCAAATAATAGGTAATAGCACCTTCTTAATCTAGACGACAACTAAGGAATTTAAAGAACGAAGAATTTTGGTAGTTATAATCTAACTTGTAAAACAATATTAACAAGTTATTTAACAGTCGGTCGAAGTTTTGATGATTACTGCAGTGCGGTGTTCCTTCTTTACTTCTAAACTTTATTTGATTTTATGTGACTTAAACTTACATTAAAGTTACTTAAATTTCAAGCACGTAAAAATAGTTACGTAGAAATAGTTTCATAGCACGTTAAATAGTACGTTTTAGAAATCATTGGTCTCTTCGGCTTGTTATAAAAGCCAATAAACTTTTTTGAATTTAATTAAATGGCCGCAACATAATATGTAAAGGTTTGTGTTATAAGTTTTAAGCGTTTATAATAGTAATTTTCTTTCTTATTTACAAAGCAAAATAAGACCTACACAGACCTACGTAATACTGGTAATCCTTTTAGTCTTTTAAGAATGAACATTTTAGCAAATAGTTGTTCTGCTGTTTATGTTGCTGTTCATAACTATTATAAATATAACGAAATAATGATAACAACTTAATTATATTCAATTAATTAATTCCTCTAAAGCACAATTTCTTTACTGCAATGCTGCTGATTATTCCTTTCTAGCTCTAGGCTTTTTTATGTAGTGTTTCGAATACTTTGGATACAATTAATTATTATAATAGTGTTTAATTAAAAGAATCAAAGAATCGCTCTGTTGAGAAATACTTAAAATAATTATAAATCTTTTCAAATCAGGATAATAGACAGTTTTCTTTAAGTGTTGGGACTCAAATAGAACGAAATATTGGGGCTATTTCTCAAATAACTTAAAAAAAAAATAAATTGCCTAGATAATTCTTTATTTTAGGAAACAGGAACCTGCTATTAAATAACACTTTTTCATAACCTCTTCCACAACACAACCAGTCTGGTTTTCCATTTGCTCAACTGGGTAATTTAAAACACTTCAAATAAAATCCACCCACTGCTTACTGTTAATACGGAAAAAGCCAATTTCTTGGAGTTGAATCGGCGCAGTAAAATTTAATTAGGCTCTCTAACAGACTTGCCGGATTTAATATCCTGTGCGATACAACTTTAGGGAACGCGCGTTTCACCGGGGGCAACCAAACAACAGTGGACACTTTCTGTTCTGCACAGACTAAAATTATTGTTTAAAATTACCAAACGAGTCTGGTATTTTTCTGGACAGCCAGTAAATACTTAAACATAATAAATCATATTGTTCAAAATAATGTAATCTATAGTTAAACTTTAAAGTCAAACAGTACTTTATGCAACGAAAAACTTCTTAAACTTTACGCAACTTTACGCAACTTACGAAAAACTTCTTAGGGAACGCAACGATTGTAAAAAAATGTTTTTTTACAGTTATAAAATTTTTCATCCTTGGTTTAGAAGAGTGGTAAAACTGATTTATCTATCATATGTTTCGTGTACTTCGATGTACGCCGCACGAGATTGCACCACCGTCAATATGCTTCACACACGCCTGTGCTATGAGAAGTCTACTCACGTAGTGTACAAAGTCAATGGTAGTATCATAATTTATGTCATTGCAACGACCGAAGATAAAACATTTATCACATGCTACTTTAATCAGTAAAGTAGCAGTTAGTAGAAATGTCGTTCCTACGTTGATAAATGAATCTGATTTATTACTACAACTTTAAGAATAAACTCTAAAAATATCGTTAAATTGGTAAAAATAAAAATTTAAATTATACAACAACGAAGGAAGAGTCGAAACAAGTAATGATGGGTCCAATCACAGAGAGAAGGTTTACAAAGCACTTTCATTTATCTCTTTAGTCTCTTGGGATTCATTAATATACTTCAGTAGATTTGAGACAACGGTCGTGAATTATAACGAACAGATTGATGTACGTTCTTTTCTCTTGTTATTTGTCTGAGATGTTTTTACTTTCTCCCAAACCCACTGAAAGAGTGTTTAAAATTCGATGTTTTACTTGAACGTACATAAGTATGTAGGCCTACATAACAAAAATTTTTCTTTACATTTTATGTTTAGCCTACAGTCCTTAATTGAAAAGGCTCTCAAAGGAATATTTCTTTTTAAACCTTATAACTTAGCTTATAGACTAAAGGAACAACGACTCAAAACGGAATTCCTAAAGTGTGACCGTCCAGTGTGAACGCGTAGGTCGATGTCGTGTAGGGGCACGTAGGGGGGGGGGTTGTGAGGGGGGGGATTGTATGTAAATATTTGCGTGGTCGTAGAGCTATAAACAGCACGTTGTGGTTTTGTGAGATGACACTCAGAAATGCGCGATGTGGCTCGTGTAGGGCTAGTTTGGTCGTAAACAATGGGGCTATGTGGTCTTGTAATATCTGTAATATACTGCTTGTCACACGTACTTAAAGTGGCTATGTTATATGTGCTTGGAATTCCATATTTTATTAGCTTTTTACAGCTAAAAATTTGTATTAATTTGAGAAGTAGGTATTTAGCATGCAAAAGTTCATTAATATAGTTTGTTATAGACATGTGAAGAATTGTACCACGATCCCATTGTACTCTGTGCGACGTTTTCTTCAACATAAGTTAAATTAGAAAATAATTTAATGCCCTTACTGATGTTAATATAATGGGACGATAATGAACTTAAAAGACTTTTGAGGCCCTTCCGTTTATATACTTATTTTAGAAACAATTTCACGCTGAGCTCCATAAAAAATGACACAAAATATCACTAAAATCGATTGTAAACTGTAGGATTTTCTTGCACAAAAACATGCAGAGTAGTAAATATGTATATATAAACTTATGTACAGTAGGCCTAAAAATGTGTTGTGTATCGACTTATGATCGTGGAATTTTTAAAAGGGCTCATTGAAAGATTTATCAACAATGGGTGTAATTAGATAGTGAAACTAAATGGTGTAATAAGGTGATAAAATAATAAAAAACGTATTCATACATAATAATATATTTTGATCAATTTTAAAAACTTGATCAGTTTTTTATTAATTTATACAGTTAAAATATTTTTTACTATCGATTCTCTAGATAAAGATGAATTTATTAAAAAGAATTGAAGATTTATATTGAAATTATGGAAGCATACACATTAATTTATATATCAATATACCTGTAAACTTATAAATTAGGCTATACTGACGATTTTTTCTGGCAATATAACCAAACAAAAAACAGCCAACCATTTTACACGCTTACAAACCTCATCCCCGTTAACAATGAACAATAAAAATGTTTGAAACACGATTTTTACTGGGGTTTTTTCACCAAACAAAACCCGACGGTGAAATTCAACACCGAAAAGAACGGAACGGCGGGAGTTGTGGGTGTCAAACCCTAGATATATGTGATGTGTGACAGGGATATATGAGGCTGTGAAGCGAGACCGATGTGGATAGGCCTACGTGTGGATAAGCGAACGAGTGGATCAATTGTGGGATTTAAACCCATTAATCGATGAATTGCAATTCATGGAGAAGGATTAGCAATTCGAGGAATGTTTGTGTTGGGGAAATGTGATTATTACGTCTCATAAATTGTTGAAGTCCATAAATCAATTGGATTCATGTTTTCCTTTTGTAACGTGGATTTCATTTGAAGAACAATGCTATGACTATGATTGGATTTGACTGTTAATATAAATGGATTATTTTGATAATAACCGACCATCAGGAAGCGCATGATGAAATCATACAGGGTGCTCGGAAACTCTGTGTGATGATATCTTGGATCAAAATAAACAAAAAAGTTCATATGAAGATATATCTTAAAATGATCCGTTAAGCCGATACCGCTATTTCGGGTTCTATACTTTATATACAGTTATATACTTTTCATTTCCGTAACGGATGGTGTTAAGTTCCGTAAGGTGTATAAAGTTCGTAGTTGACATGAGTGTTTATCACACCAAAGATAAAAAATAAAGAGATGTTAGATTAGGCTACTTGCGTGCGTTGTAATCTTGATACATTCCATAAGACATCAAATTACTCTGTGTTGTGTCCTAAAGATGACTGAAGTTTAAGTGTGATGGATCAGATGAGGTGTATTGTTACTGACAACGACCAGCTGATTAACTTTTAGGATCATTTTGATAGCCCAACGACTAAAGGCAGCTAGTTGATTGGCGATTGACAAGAATGAAGGATGTTTGGGCTACTGAACAGTATTTGTAATATCTGAATGGCAAGAATGTAGATTTATTGGTTCAATTTAAATTTTTATAGGTCTACTGACAAGAATGTAGATACGTTTGGGCTTCTAATGCTTTTTAATTGTAAAAAATGTGATGTTTATACTACTTGTGATCGTTGACAATGTAGCTAGATATGTTATTTTCTCCTAAAGTGGTAGTGTATAATATGTGATTATGGTGAGAATGAATGAGATGGGCCTTTTGTAATACAGCAAGGCAATGTGAAAAGACCAATAGAGTTAGCAATGTTTTTGACATAGTGGTTGACTATTTTCCTACCATTGCTGAACCACTGGTTTTCCTTCTGACTCACACGGGGCGTGTCTATACCCGTCCAGCGTGAGTTATTTATGTTTTCCCCGTCACAACCACAAACTACCGCACTGTTGTAGCCCCACAACAAGCCCCTTATCACGTGGGCCCAACCACAAATCAATTCTGACGTCGCCCCAACAACACACCACTGTGCAGCGACCTGCGTGCTCCGCCCTCTGTTTACAACTGCCAACTACCGTAATTTTCGAAATTAGTTTGCCCTCGGGCACGCAACCTGGAAGATGTAATCGCCATTTAAATCCGTCTTACAACTTCCCAAATGAGCTAGCGAAGTCGCCGATCCAATTATTGGGGTTGGCTTTGCGGCGGGATTGTTATGTCGGATCTTGAATTGATATGGTTGTTGGATCACGCGATGATAAAGGTTTCTGACTTGACAAAGATCGAATTAATGGTGGGGTTTTAATTTAAAATATTAATAAATAGGATAGAATTGGCAAACTTTATTAAGGTTCAGTCTGAAATAACAAATGATCTTCACCTTAGGTCGACCGGCACGACATTAAAAGTCTCGAAAGATTTTATTCACTTTGCTTTAAACTGGGTTTAAGTTGGGGTCATGTTTACAGAGAAGAAATAAAGAGAGGAAAAAACATAAGGGTGTATTTTAAATGGGGCTTAAATATGCCTAATCTGTTGATTTGAAAATCGTGCTTGGCTGCAGCTGCAGATGAAGTTTTCTTTATTTATTATTATTATTATTATTTGTAATCACACATTCATTAATATATATATATATATATATATATATATATATTTTATACAATTTGAAAAATATTTGACAGGATAAAACGGTCGCGGTCAAAGGAGTCTACTATACCTTAATTCATTAATTGTTTTACTGACGACTTTGGCACTGGTAAACCCATGACTAGATAATAATAAAAATATCAGCAAATCAACAACTCTGGAGTGCTTATTATGAATACACATTTGGTGTTATTGGTAAAAACTATGGCAATAATAAAGCTGATTTCGTAGACCTTCGTTAATGTATTGAAATGTTTTACTACTCTAAACAGATTTAGCAGCTTAAAAATTAACCTACCTGTCGGATGAAAAGAGACCGTAATTATTAAATGTCCAATGAAAATATTCTTATACAGTACCAGACAAAAATATTGGTTTCATGGTGCTATAGTATAGAAGTGATCTCCCTCAAAAACGGTAAACCCTGAGAAATACATTTTACCCTTCAGTTTATTTTTGTTCCCTATTCTTGTGATAATCAACTTTTAAATGTACGTTAGTACTGCCTTTTATACTTACTAACATTCTGTTTCGCCATAGTAATAGACCTACAATAGTTCTTTACGTTGCCTGATGATTATGCATGGGATATATGAAAAATGTGGATTCCCATATTTTATTTAAAGTAGCAACAAATTACAAGATTTATATTACGTTAAGGGCTGCTTATAAAATGAATTAGGTCTATTCATTTTACAGCGAGTTAAATATATTAATTCGTCGATTATTCTTAAAACATTGAGAAGATTCCTAAGGGAAAAATATAAATACAATCACATTTATTCTAAAACACGTCATCCACGCTAGAATAATATTATACTAAAATCACACACTGTTCAGTTATCCAAAACAAGAAATCTATCAGCTGTACTATCAAAAGATGTTCCACCTTTTCTCCGTGGAAGACAATCTCCAACTAATGTCAAATCTAATGTCTAATCTCCACACCAACTAAATGTCAAAGTGCAACTCACCACCCTTCTGGCTGGCATGTTCCTGTGGTCTCCTAGGATATCCTCACCACACACACTCCCACTGTCACGACTTCCTCCTTCGGCGACCCAGGGATGGGTGTAACTACCCTGTCATCGTACTAGACCGCATGAATGAGCTACCAGAGCGCAGATGCCCGGTCGCGGGATCGATAGAAGGTGCGCGAGCAACTGGGAACTGGCTCGGCCAGCGAGGGAGGAGTGAGCGGGGAATTTCCCCGGGGCAGAGCGAAATTTCCCGGCGAGGGAAATCTTTAAGGACTTGAAAATTCTGCTTAAAAAATGCAAGTATAATCAAATTCTCAAATCAAATAACATCCTTAAATATAGAATGACCCATGGGAGTTCTCCAGAAGTGTTTATCACTTATTCACCTTGTATCAGGTGAAGAGCGGGGGGGGGGGGGGGTCTGCCCTTGTCGCGCAGGCTTTTTACAATTTTTCGTGGTACAATTAATTCTTCTCCTTCTGTGAAAAGTATCTATACTTATTTAAAATACGCTAAGGGTTTTTTGTGTTGAGAAATCCTCCTACAATTTTCAACAGATATTCAAGGTTTTGATGTCGTTGGACTTGGTCTGCAGTTAGTTGTTTCCGCCAAAAATTTATGAAAATCAGACATAAAAAAGGGGCGCTATACACAAATTACATTTGAAATTTTCCCATTGAGATTGTTTTGAGGATTTAAATAGTAGTTTTCATCACTAGGAGCAAAAGTGGGTCTTTTTGGTGCGCAATCGTGTTTTAAAAACGAGGCGCAGCCGAGTTTTTAAAAACGATTAAGCATCAAAAAGACACTTTTGCTCCGAGTGATGAACAACGTTTTTTATCAAAATGCGAAAATTAGACCGTTGATCGTTAAAAATATTAACTATAAAGTGGTATTTTCGAGGTTATATTTACAAAGTAAGTAGTATGCAGTGTTTAAATTTCTGTTATTTACAAACAATGCTTTTCATAACGTTTGAATTTTAAAATTCTGATAATCAACATTAATAAATCAATAGTAATATACTTGGCAAACAGCTGACTTTTCATTACTAGGACCTAAAAAATTCTCCAGATGATTTTTCAGTCCTAGGACAGAAAAGAATCGGTTTTGGTACTATTGAGAGAACAAAAAACAGGCGGATTTCGTGCAGAATGATAAAAACATTTTTGAATGTACAGCTTTAGTTTTGGTGAGCACTGATAATTACAATAATGGCTTGATTGGATTTCATTAATTTAGAGCTAAATGTACCTTTTGAACTGTACGGTAGTATTAAAGTAAATTGCTCGATGACGAGCAACAAGTGCACCAGTATTGAATAAATCTGTCATTTTTAAAATTATCTATCGTCTGCTAGTCTTTAAAATGGTATAATTTCAAAATAAATTAAATAAAAAAAATATTTTATGGCGAATTTTATAATTAAAAATCTTGTAATTAAATTTATGGTATTTTTAAAAAAATTAATCAAAATAAATCCCCAAAATTTCAGCTATGTAGATGAAATAAGTTTCTTGTAAAAATTGTACAAAAATGCACAGATCTCATCAGTACTACTGACCCTAACAGCACTTCCGGTTCAGTATAGTAAAATTTAATACATTTAGAGACGTAATATAAAGATGTATATTATTTTATTAGGTAAAAAATTCATTACAAACTAAACTGAATTAAAGACGGAAAATAAACATTCCCCAACCGAGTCGTTCCCTCAATCCGCTTCCAGTATAAATAATTTGCATATAAATTGAATCTATAACCGGATAAGTTTGTCAGTTAAACAATGGAGTGTTTATCCTTCCTCCTACTTTGGTAATAGAATACAAACATCTAAAACATTTGGATCGCTTTTTCTCAAGAGGACGAGGAAAATTAATTATAATCTGCTTATGACATAATACTTACTATTTTTTTAAGTTTAGTTTGATTATCTACATGTATTTTTAAGTTGATACCGGTGCAAGGATATATTAAAACATAACCGTTATATTGAGAAAGTGTTTTCATGTTTTGTTTGGGTTTAAGTAAAAAGTGTTAAGGGGAAATTCGCATGACAAAATGTGTAAGAAATCATGTCTATGAAATTAGTTTTGGGTGAGTACACACGTGTTTTCACGCAGTTTTCTTTGATAAAAATTCAAATCAGATTACAAATTTCAATTTTGGTTTTTTTTTTATTTCAAATGTTTGAGCCCTAAATAATACTATAAATATTTTTAAGATTATATTCATTAGATTTTATTTATTTATAATTCATATGGCTTTCAAAAGTAGCAATGTTAATCGCTGAATTAAAAGAGGAGACTTCGTAGGCTAATAAAAGATCAAGCTATACAATTTACTATGGACAAAAATACCAATGTATAGCAAAAATCACCATATTTTCTTTCTAGTAACAATAACTCTTCAATAACGATATATTAATCTAAACAAGATTGTAAATTTGTTATTCTTTCGTCTTGAGGACCTTTCACAATACATAGAGTATTAAATTTTCCTTGGGTTTTCACGAAAATTCATTAAAATTTTGCTAAAATAAAATAAACTCTATTTTCTTGGCAGAATACATATTTAAGGTACACAGTAACCTTATTTTTGTATCCCTCGGCGATAAAGGTTGTGTTGTGGTGAACAGGGGAAATTTCATTATAAAATCCCTCCGGCGGGGAAATTTTCCCCGCGGGAGCAAGCCTGCGGCAGCCGGCCGGCTTCCAATCGATTGCCGGACGCATGGCAGTACTCATTGTTGCTGGTATTGTTGTCTGGCGTAGTACTCCCGCTTGCGGGGTGGAGGGGCGCATTGGAAACTTAAAACAGAGAGTGAAGGGGGTTTAATGGTGATTCATGATTCCCTCTGCTCTTTTGGGATTGAACAGGACAGGCAGCCTGTTGTTCTCTGCGCTCATCATTCTCTACAGAAAAAAGGCCCTTTTTTGTTTGTTGTGGTGAGAAATTCCATATCCATTCGAATGATTATTTGTTTATTCTTTTGTAAAATACAAAATGTTTTTTATTCGTAAAAGAATAATTTTGTTTATTAGATGATCTACTCGAAGAGATGAGAAATAATATTATACGAGGGCCTCAGTGCATTGATAAATTCCTATTTCGATGGCGATCTACATTAATCTCAAAAGGAAGTTTTTTTTTAAACTTTTAGAGTGGAGGTTTTATTTAATTTGAAGATGCCTTTTCGTCGGTGAAGTTTTTCTGCCTAATAATACATAATTGAATTTTCTATATATAAGAAAGGCATTGGGGGTTGTTTTAGTGGTGCTTAAGTTTTTTATCAATGTTTTTAGTCATCTTTATCCTTGTAAAAACGATGAAAACAATGGATTTATTATTGGGGAGATAATAATAAAATAGCCGTATAACTAATTTCAGTAAGTTGAGATTTGATTCTGATCTCTTATTTAGTTTGTCCATTTAATTATATGGTTATATTTAAAATTTTACTTATTGTTCCGCCTCCGTATTCCTCTTTTTCGGACGGTGTTTTTGGATATATATATTGGTAAAATTTATGTTTTATTGTAAAGGTTAGATCTAGGTCCCTCATACCTGATATATGAGTAAATATTAATGGTATAAGTAAAAAAAAAAATCTTTAAAAAAAGAAAAATCGAGTTACTTTGCGACGTCACACAGAGTAATATTTTTTACTTTTTAAAATTTCAAAGTATGAGGGACCTAATACAACTATTCAACTAAACACTTACCAAGTTTAAAGAAAATCGGTTGAGAACCGGCGTCCGAAACCGGGGAATAAAATACTATGTTTTCCATAAAAGATTGCGCAACAATGGGCAACCAGCCCAAAGGTGAAGATGACTTAACAAACGTCTAACAATCTAACGTCTATAATGTGTCAGACATAGAATAAAACTTTTAAAAATATTTAATGGTCCTGTAATACTACACACAGTAAAATTCGTTTTTACAAACATAACTTTTTTCGAATTTGCGAAACAAAGAAACTCACTGAAAATTTTTGTAAAAATTGGCCTATGTGGCTAATACGTGTGAATTGATACGTAGATTATATTTAAATATTTGAAAAATAACTTAAATTTATAATTACTGTTCTTTTGTTCGTCCATTTCCATATACGCGCAGAATACGCTCACTTTTTGCATTGTCAGGTGAAAAACAAAAATTTGAATTTAAACATTAGGAAATATGAATTACGATATTATTAGTATTGTTTTTATTGTTCACATCATTTACGAAAAATAAAAACGTGTAGTACCATATAGAAAAGTGAAATAAATATAATGACGAATTATACTTAGACTGCAAAATTAAACTTCTGTTGTAATACGTGAACAAAATTATTATACGTCTATTTCGTTCCGTTTTTTAAGAGTATTATTTAGGTTTAGGCCTACTATAATTTCACAAACTTTCCCTAATATTACAATAATATATGTCAAAACTTTTTCCCAATTAATTATATTTCTTTCATCGCATGACGAACTCTATACTTTTTCGGTCGCGCACAGTATCTGTAGTATTGAAAGTTCACTGAGAGATAAAATTCTAAACTTGAGCTTGTCGAAAGGATGTTAAGACATAAGAAGGATTTTTTCATTAAACTGTAGACTATATGCACTACGCTGTTTCAGGTTATAAAACATCATTAAATTGATTAAGGAATGAATTGAAAAATATGGATTTTAGTTCTTAGGTTCTAATCAGGGTCAAATAAACAATCAAGTATGACAACTAATTTTTATCATTTTCCTGTGATGCGATCAATTAATTCCTAGTGGCCCATTGCTGTCTGCATATCTCATTTATTATCCAGATAATTTGAAAATAACATGTTGATTGTTATAGTTACCAAACATTTAAGTTAAAAAAAAAATACAATCAAGTTTAATGTAGGTTTTTTGATACGGACAATTTTGCGTTTTTAAATGTAGGCCTAATTAGGTTTAGTACGACTACAATAAAATTAAGGTACAGAAATATACATTAAAGTAATCAACGGGAAGTAAAAATTAGATGTGTAATGGGTTATTTTAAAGGGCATGCAATGAGAAAAATTGTCATTGCATAATATACTTATTTGTATAAATATGTATTATCATTTAAAAAACTAATCAGGAAAATATTAAATTCAGTAACTGAAAAGGTTTATTATCTATAAGATATTATTTTTATATGAATGAGTTATAATTGGATATAATTGGACCAAATATATTTCAATATTCATGATTAATTTTGTTGAAAGATATTTGTCCTTAATGATTCTTTTTATCGTTGGCTGAACAGAAAATTCTACAAACCGCCACCAGAGCGCTTTGAACACCGCTCACTCAGTCGGTAACGCAGTTCACAAAACTGATGTGAGCATTGGCCACTAGAATGCAGCACTGTGCACTTCAAATTTTACTTCATCGTTATATGTGTTGTGTCTCAATATACGAGTCGGAGTCAATAAGGAGTGATGTAGTTTATAATTAAATTGCATTAGTAAGTTTTGTTGTGAGCTTAGACTCAAATATAGCTTTAAAAACTTGTTTTATTGTTTCTGACAGTGCCAATTATTTTATTAATATTAGTTGTAAACATGTTAACCGACAAATAAATCTTGAATCTTGAACATGACGGTCAATGCTGTAAGAAACAACATGGCGTCATAGTCACATGACTTCCCTTACTCTGGCAAATATATATGAAAATGATACAGTCACACCTATGGAGACTTATTATATAAAAAGTGAAATAGAAATAAATTAGAAACTAAATTAATGTAAGCTAAAAATGGACAACAACATGTAATGTGGAGTACTCACTCTCCGGGCTGGTTGACCAGTCTGCCGGTATCCACCGCCACGCTGTGTCGCTCCGGCTTGTCTTTCTTCCGCGTCCCTGCAGAAACAATATCACATATGACTGCAGTCTTCACAACAGCAGAAAGTAATCATTATTAGTTTCACGATACCTGATGGTACATTCGGGAGTCTATGAACAAATTTTCAAACTCCGAACATATTTTCGGACTTCTATTTTACAGTTTTTGCGTATCTTTTCATTTTTCTTTACATTTTGCACGATCGCTCTTCATAAACCGTGTGTTAAGAAAAAAGAGACCTCTTCTACAAAAAATATATGTATCTTCATCCAATTGGAAATTACAAAATGGGTCCATTATACTTTTTTGAAACAAAAATGTCAAAAAATAAATTTTTAACTGGCGACATTTTAAGATTTTGAGGTGGTCCAAGTTCAAAGTTTTTCTGCAAAATGTCTCTTTAACCTCACCAAATCGTACGTACTAAGTTTCAAAAAGTATCAGTTAGGCCTAGTAAAATTAAAAGATGAAAATAAAAAAATGGCAAAAATATAGTAATCAAGGCATTTTAAAATATCTTTGATTTTCTCTTTGTTTTGACTTATTACAGCATTTCTTGTGTAGTGTGACACTTTACCAATGGGACACAATGTATAAAATACCTAATTTAATGACATTAGTATCAAAACATGGTTCTTGTGGTCGATGCAGTCAATGAAATCAGTCGTACAGGACATGAAGAATAAACCACTGTGATACCAAACCAGAGTGCCCATTGCCTAAATAAATCTCAGAAATTTAATTAAAAATTGGACCAGATTAGATTTCATAGATTATAATCTGGTAATGTGGCAATTTCTAACAGGCGGGATAAATTGTTTACAGTACAATATTTGTTGGTACAATACCATACAACTATTACTATTTTCCTATTATTACTATTAAATAAATAGAGGATCATATAGCAAACTTATTAGACATATTTTTTTGCATAAAATTTCGTAATTAAAGAGATTGAACTTAAAACTGCAACACCTATTAAAACAGATATTAAACTTAATAACGTTAATATCAATATAATTTTATTCAATATTAGCCTAATTAAAAATCTAAAATTTCATCGAAGGATAACTTTCTGTGCAGCTTTTAATTATAAGAGAAGAAAGCATACCAATAATAATATTCTGGCCTTGCCCCAGTTATATGCAGCATTGAGGTATGTAGATGTAGGAGACGAGACAATAAGATAGGGCCACCTTCCTTGAGGAGCGAATACATTATTTGTTTTCTGGTGGGAAGATTGTGTTGGGGCCATACAGACGGCCTATCCGGGACAGACTAACTGTACGGTAAGGCACATCACTTGTGTATGAATGCGAGAACAAATTTTTAAAACACCGATTCATTCATGTGTGTGTTGTTGGTCATTCTTAATTGACTTTCGTTCTTAGTTAAAAAGAAACGTCTCCCAGCCACAAGGTTGAGAGGTTTATTATTAATTTAGTTTTGAAAAAAATTAGTGTAAAGAATTTATGTTGTATAATGTAACGTTAATAATAATAATAACTGTTATTAAACAAAACCATGTTAATATTGATCGTAACACTTAATTAATTACGACAACAAGCAATGGGAACTTAGGTTATACTAGCGCCTTCAAACTGCTAGCATCAAAATGGAAACCAGTCGGTGTTGATTTAGCGTTTCTTTGTTTCAGGCGTTACTATTTTCACGAAATTTGCTCAGCAGCCACTCATTTACATATAAGTAAAACATCTGATACTAAATATTTACTGCATGTGTTTACTATTAAATGTTAAATTTCCTGTCATTAAAAAAATAACTCAGGAAATTTATTTTTGGCAAGTAAGCTAAGCTATAAGACCACGGTTATAATGATTCAGTTTAATTAATGTAACATAAATCACTTGTAGCAATATTTTAAAATTATTTTACTGGGATTGGTTATTTAATTTAAGATAGAAATTAAAGTTATGTAATTAAAAATATGAACTTTTAGAATTCATTGGTGTGATTGAGTTATAAAAATAACGGCATTAATGCAATCAAACTTATATCTTTTAAAACAATTTCTTCTTCCACACACTGGTTTAATGTTTTAGGTGATTATTCTAATAAAAATAATTATTTATCTCTAACTTTGCCACCCTTACAGCCAGTACCGCATTTCCCGCTAGGCCCACTAGGCCCAGGCCTAGGGCGCCAAATATTAGGGGGCGCAAAAATTTCGAGAGGTTAAAAAGGGGAAATTTTGTATTCATACGCGTAATTATTGCCGTGTAAACGCCTGCGAAATAGGGCGACGCAACGCAAGGCTCGTGCTGACCTTTTTGCGTTGCTTTGCGGCGCTCCGGCGGCCAAACGAAACAAATCGTTTTTTTTTTTTACATCATCCGAATAAAGTTTTGACCGTACCAATAGTTTTATTTATTTAAACCCCGTGGTTACACACATTTTTCTTTCAATACAATATGGTATTGTCAATGTTTCACTTCAAGACTGAATTTTTGAAGAAGATTGAAGAAGTGATGTAAGTGATTTTTTGATTTGATTTGATTTGATTAACATTGAGAGGTTGTATGCCAATTACTGTGAAGTATAATATGACACTATACATTTTAGAGGATTTGTTTTATTTAAAATATCACAATATATATTTGTGTATACAGTATGTCATTAAACCCCGCCCCAGTCACTGACTAACCATATTTGTATTCTACACATAAAAATACAAATCTAAAATGTGTAGTGGGCCTATATTTTTTTATTCCGGCTCTGTTTAGCCTCTATCCGCCATTTTGTTTTTTACACTTAATTTTTATATCCATAACGGATCACTATACAATTAATTCAATATTTGGCGTTAAATTTCATCACAAAAATGTTCATTTACAGGGGAAAATATTTTCCAAATATTTTAAAAAATGGTCACCATTAAAAAAAATTAACTCAGATATTTCAAATCTGGTAAAGTTGAACAATATTTTACAGAAGGCAAAACATTTAACAAAATAAATTAAACAACCAATGATAAAAAGGTAAGGATTTAACAAAAGTAACTGAGCTATTCAAATTTTTCTGTATAAAAACCTCGATTTTATTTTAATTCATGCAAATCAAGATTATTTTATTTAAAAACTACAACAAGCTACGCTCGCACAACGGCCGCACGGCACAGACGGATGGGGGGCACCGCAATTTTTAAAAGTTTTTAACATTGAAACTACAACAACAAACACAAGTACAACAAAAGTACAACAAAACTGCGCGAACTACGGCGATACGGCACGCAACGGACACTCCCAGACGATTCGCACCTACCGCAGTTTTGCAAAAGATTCGGGAGAAGGAATCTCAGGACATTTCCGAGCTACAATATACCAACTGTGACGGCTCTCCGAGACGGATGGTACGTTATTTTCATCGATCTTCCCAGCTCGCAATAGTAAATTAAGTTGTTAAAACGATTGATCTCTTTTGACGGAAAGTGCGGATGGCCGGAACGCCGGGTGTCGGCTAGTAACACAGAATATGTGCGAGTACGCGCAACCGATCAAAAAACTGCGGGCCGTGCCATGAAGCCCGTCCGAGCCGTGCCGCCCGTCCGAGCCGTGCCACCGTAGTGCATAACTCCGTTATTTGTTGTTAGATCTGTATAATCTTGGTATCGTTAGTTAGTTAAATAAATCTGTCAACCTTTTTCTCTCTTGCAAAATTTTGATACAATTTGCCGGTTTTGAGATATTTGCACTTTAAGTGGCCGTCATTTTGAAATTACAAGTATTGAAAAAAAAGTTAATCGTGACTTTATTTATATTTCGTGCCCGGTATTGTGGCAGGGAGGGCGCAACTGTTTTATGTGCCTAGGGGCGCCGTTTGGCTAAATGCGGCCCTGCTTACAGCAAACATAACTTCAATAAATATTGTTTGAACTTGTTATGAAAATTTAACTTTTTTATGGATGGTTTTCTTATTAATGGAATAAATTACAAAACAATCCATTATTAAAACACGATTGACAGAACTAAAATAAAACATAGGGAACATAATAAAAGGAGAAATTAACTTTAAAAATAAATACTGTATGGACAAATTGCAGAACAGTATTATTCTAAATTGAAAATCGCCTGAAAACAGCCATTAACTTTTCACAAAGGCTCTCTCGGCTTGAATAGCTACATAATTGCACTCTTTGAACCTGCTAAATTCTAACGTCCCAACTTTGTTGATTACACTTCGTGATTTTTTTTTTTTTTTTGAGGGAGAGGCGGAAAAATGCATTACGCACACAGGTGGCCAGCCTGTAGTGTGGGGCTCCCCTAAAAAACGGGTTTACCCACTAAAAAACCTCCTCTACTCTTTAGGAATCTAACCTGGAATTGTTTATCACATTACGTCAGGCTAGGCCTAAATTTGGCTTACGCCCGTCGGGCTCGCTCCTTATCCAGCCGCTCTATCAAGGGATCTGGGCCACTTCGCGGTCCAGATCGGTTTTCTTTTCCAGGAGGATGCCCCGGACGAACTGTGACAAACAATCCCAGTTGCCCTCATCCTCCAAAATCTTTTGACAGACCGAGTCCACCGAAAATGCACCAAACCACTTCGTGATTGAGACACTTTATTTGTAATTAATTAATTTATTATTCACTTAATGGGCTGGTTTTTGTCAGAAATTGTTCGCACGGATGGCTTGCTGAAGGGTCAAAAACAAAGAGAGGAAATTTCAGACGGCGCCAAGATCAAGTTGTGACTTGGATATTGATTTTATACGGCGTACAATGTTTAAAACCTGATATTTCTTTTCTTAAAAAGTGTATCATGGCTAAATTCGTAAACAATAATTCATATACAGCGTTACACGGTGTGATATGCAAACCTAAAGTATTATATTTAAGGAATATGAACTTATTTAATTTGTGTTCATACTTGTCACATGGAAAATTAAGTTTTTCTCAAGTAAAATGTGTACAGTAAATATATTTACAGTTTTCCTAATAGATTGTCCTACAGTTTAAATTTGATTAATCTAACTTTCAACCTTAAAATTGATTTACGAATTACAGTAAAAAGTAGGATAGTTTGAATCTCTATGTATGCAATCTAAAACTTACTGAAATGATTTTTTGGCATAGAGATAGTAAATAACTAAATAAAAAAAGCGTCAATTATGTGTAGGTTAGCTTGTACTTGTAGTCTGACATCACTTCGATAACAATTTTTTAGATAAAAAAAAAATAATAAAGAAGGCTGTAAGGTATTACAATAATAAATAATGTAAGGTATTACATCCTAAATACGACCATAGTAGCCAATTTTTGATGTGAAGTAATTTAAAATGCTTTAAAAGGAGCATATTTTTTATTTAATATATAATATTTTTTAATATATAATATTTACAATATTTTTATGTAATTAGTTACTTTAATATGTTATGGTATACAGGAAGTTACCGAAACAGTGTAGTGGAAAGGAAAAAATAAATATACAATCACGAACAAAACTAAATGTTTACAATGAAAGCAGCTGTGACAATATGTTAGTTATAAATTGTTAACGAAACATTTTAAAAAGTAAAGGCGTCTGTTCGCGTGTTTTTATGTGACAGTTGGCATTCCTGATTGTAAATATGTGCAACAACGCAACAATGCACTTGCCAAGCTGATGCATTATTGAACAGAAAAACTCTCTTCGTACACACCTACTCTTTTGACGCTCACAATGCATTTCAAGCGAAATATCATGCATTAAAGTTGTCTTGGTATAAACATACCCTAAAAAATACTTACAGACATTAGATAAGAATCAAATTAAATAATTTATTGTCATTGGACTATTCACATAGCACTGAAAAAGTCTTATTTATCTACAAATTTTAACAGTGTTAAAAAAGTCTGATGTCAGTATTTACTTTTTACAAAGGGCATTCAAAACAAATTCATCAGTTAACTACTCAAAATCGTTATGTTTGGCGAAACCATATGTTATCTTTATCGTAAAGTACCTGGGTAGAAAAGTAAAAATCGTAGAAGCAACCTACTCTTTACTCTTGTTGTTATTTCATACGCGTACAAATTAAAATTATAGCAAAACATTTTTATTCGTCGAAAAGCTTTAATATGCCTACTTTCGAGTCGTTATATTTTCATTTTCAACAAAATTGTCTGTCTAGCAATAATGAATGAAATGAAAAAGAAGTCTTTTTTTATAATGAAATATTCTAAATGAGGTCTTTAATTTCAATCTCAATATCTTTAAATTATGGCAACTTCTAGTTTGATACAAAGTCATAAAATCTAAATCGATCAAAGAGGAACTTCAAACAAACATTTTGTCAAATAATTTTGAAAATAACTCTGTAATCATTTAGTGTATAATTTGTAGTAAAGTGTTATGGGGGAAGTAGATTTAAACTAGGAACAAATTGCTAGCAAACCGTTCAAATACTTTTGGGAGTAAGTAGTACAATAGAATATTAAAAAAATTATTTAAACTCTTTCATAAGAAGTTTGTCAGTTTAACTTTTTAAACTAGGATTTTTAATTTGGGCGTTTCGCTCAAGGGCGGTTCCAGGGCCGATTTTCGGAGGGGGCCAAACCACCTAGGGGTTTGCCCCCCCCCAAACCCCCAACACCAAAAACAGATGCAAAAGTTGTATGCAGATGATAAAACTTTGCTAACACTTGAGTTAGCTTAGCTCACTTGAGTTAGGGTGTTAGCTTGATGTGCTTGTAAACACAGACCTAAATGTATTGTTTTGGGTTGGAACCCAATGGAGGTCCGGGGATTTCTCCTTCGAAATTTTTTGAAATTTTGAAGTAATTTGGTGGGTTTTAGGCTTTTGGAGTACTTTAAAATATATTTTTAGAGTTAATCAGCTTACCTGACACGAACAGAAGTGATTGGGAATGGAAAACAAGTTTATAAGAATCGTTGTCGTTGACTATAATGCTAGGATGCTTGATAAAAAAGGGGTCACGCCACAAATTAATACATTACGCCTCCACTTATCATTGACTATAATGGTAGGTTGCATGTTAAAAAAGGGTTCACGCTACAAATTAATGTAATTGACGCCGACACTTTGTCGTTGACTATAATTGTAAGTTGAACGTTATAAAGGGTTCACGCTAGAAATCAATTAAAAAATTGACGCTGCCACTTTGTCGTTGACTATAATGTTAGGTTGCATGTTAAAAAAATTTTCACTCTAAAAACAATACAATTGACTCCGCCACTTTTTCCGTTGAATTGTATAATTGTATGTTGAATGTTAAAAAAGAGCAATAAAAATAAACATTACAATAATTGACGACGCTGCGTTGTCGTAGACTCAGTTACAGCATGTAAAACACAGTAGGCCTAACTAAAATAAACATTACCATTAATTGACGTCGCAATGTTGTAATTGGCAATAGGTTGCATGTTAAAAAAAGGTGTGAACACTATATTTCTACTTTAAAACATGGAAAAAAGTATTTCTTCTTAATTTCCATAACTTCTTCACTCAATAATACGTTCACTACAAACTACACTAACCACGACATTCAAATGTTTTCCCGCCGGTCGTAACCTCAAAAAACAGACCAATCACGAGTGGTTAAAGAAGCGTTCACGCACGGAATTAAGGTTAAACTGTGATGCCGACGTGCGTCAGTGCGTGTAACCGGTACGGGAGAGTACTTCTGTCTGTTGGTACGGTCTGTGGTTTTTAAGCTATTTTTGCAAACTGAAGTATTAACATTTTTACAAAAAAATAAATAAATAAAAAATAAAAATACTTCTCGGAAAGGGGAGGGGGACATGGCCACCTCTCTGAAACCGCCACTGCCCTTCAGTTACAAAAAAAAAAAAAAAAAAAAATGTAAATTCTCGGAGGGGGCCATGGCCCCCATGGCCCCCTCTCTGGAACCGCCCTTGGTTTCGCTAGCCTGTTTAGCGACTTGAACTTCAGATTTTTCAAGAGGTCATAGGTTCAATCCCCGGGTCCCCGGGACACTTTGAAACGGGAAATTTTTGA
Organism: Neoaliturus tenellus; assembly: GCA_030545055.2. Taxonomy (NCBI): domain Eukaryota; kingdom Metazoa; phylum Arthropoda; class Insecta; order Hemiptera; family Cicadellidae; genus Neoaliturus; species Neoaliturus tenellus. The sequence continues at coordinate 92,713,353 of CM061536.1, forward strand.
GGGTTTGTGGAGCTTTCCTTAGAAGTGTTTAGTGCTATAAAAAATAAAACTGTCAATTTTATTTTTAGCAAAACTAAAGCAATCTAGTATCAGCAGATCTCCGGGCAGAATACCTTTGTGTAAATATTATTTATTTTCTTGAGTAGGTTTTCTGGATTGAGGATCCTTTCTTACTTTAAAATTATCTTAAAATTCAATAGTAGTTATGTTTTAACCCTAAACTGTTAAGAGCTAAATTGCAAAAAGTGGTTGTAATTTTTTTCATGTTTCCTAAACAAAAAACAGAAGCCTAATCAATTCCTTTCACATCAGGAGGGTACCGTGCTCGCGGCATGAAGGTGTGATGCGTGCGGTGCGTGCGGTGCGTCTGATGCGTAGAGCGTGCGTTATCTGCGTGTTCGGAGCGGGCGGGCATTACCATAAAGCGTAGGTCCGATTGAATCGAACGCCCCGACCGCAATAAACTAAACTGCGGATGGGTGGACAGGAGTTGGCGTAATAGCTGGGGATCTCTCCCACACTGGTGCACCGCTCGCGGCACCGATACATTGTAACTGTTCCATATCGTCACTGATACATTGTTACTAGTGATTCTGATACTGGTTGATCGGAACTGATAGTGTAACTGTACTAGGTTGATGCTACGTTGTAACTGCGGATGGGTGGACAGGAGTTGGCGTAATAGCTGGGGATCTCTCCCACACTAAGTAGTGCACCGCTCGCGGCACTGATACATTGTAACTGTTCCATATCGTCACTGATACATTGTTACTAGTGATTCTGATACTGGGTGATCGGAACTGATAGTGTAACTGTACTAGGTTGATGCTACGTTGTAACTGCGGATGGGTGGACAGGAGTTGGCGTAATAGCTGGGGATCTCTCCCACACTGGTGCACCGCTCGCGGCACCGATACATTGTAACTGTTCCATATCGTCACTGATACGTTGTTACTAGTGATTCTGATACTGGGTGATCGGAACTGATAGTGTAACTGTACTAGGTTGATGCTACGTTGTAACTGCGGATGGGTGGACAGGAGTTGGCGTAATAGCTGGGGATCTCTCCCACACTGGTGCACCGCTCGCGGCACCGATACATTGTAACTGTTCCATATCGTCACTGATACATTGTTACTAGTGATTCTGATACTGGTTGATCGGAACTGATAGTGTAACTGTACTAGGTTGATGCTACGTTGTAACTGCGGATGGGTGGACAGGAGTTGGCGTAATAGCTGGGGATCTCTCCCACACTAAGTAGTGCACCGTTCGCGGCACTGATACATTGTAACTGTTCCATATCGTCACTGATACATTGTTACTAGTGATTCTGATACTGGGTGATCGGAACTGATAGTGTAACTGTACTAGGTTGATGCTACGTTGTAACTGCGGATGGGTGGACAGGAGTTGGCGTAATAGCTGGGGATCTCTCCCACACTGGTGCACCGCTCGCGGCACCGATACATTGTAACTGTTCCATATCGTCACTGATACGTTGTTACTAGTGATTCTGATACTGGGTGATCGGAACTGATAGTGTAACTGTACTAGGTTGATGCTACGTTGTAACTGCGGATGGGTGGACAGGAGTTGGCGTAATAGCTGGGGATCTCTCCCACACTGGTGCACCGTTCGCGGCACCGATACATTGTAACTGTTCCATATCGTCACTGATACATTGTTACTAGTGATTCTGATACTGGGTGATCGGAACTGATAGTGTAACTGTACTAGGTTGATGCTACGTTGTAACTGCGGATGGGTGGACAGGAGTTGGCGTAATAGCTGGGGATCTCTCCCACACTGGTGCACCGCTCGCGGCACCGATACATTGTAACTGTTCCATATCGTCACTGATACGTTGTTACTAGTGATTCTGATACTGGGTGATCGGAACTGATAGTGTAACTGTACTAGGTTGATGCTACGTTGTAACTGCGGATGGGTGGACAGGAGTTGGCGTAATAGCTGGGGATCTCTCCCACACTGGTGCACCGTTCGCGGCACCGATACATTGTAACTGTTCCATATCGCCACTGATACATTGTTACTGGTGATTCTGATACTTCGTGATAGGAACTGATAGTGTAACTGTACTAGGTTGATGCCACGTAGTAACTGTTACAAGTGATGCTGATTTTCCCCTCGCGGCTCCGATACATTGTAACTGTTCCATATCGTCACTGATACATTGTTAATAGTGATTCTGATAGGCCTACTAGGTGATTGGAACTGAAACAGTGTAATTGTACTAAGGTTGATGCTACGTTGTAACTGTTACAAGTGATGTTGATTTTCCGGTTGCGGCACTGATACATTGTAACTGTTCCATATCGTCACTGATACATTGTTACTAGTGATTCTGATACTTCGTGATTGGAACTTATTCATTGTAACTGAACTAGGTAAATAAAACATTGTAACTGTTACAATTGATGCTGATTTTCCGGTCGCGGCGCTACTGCGTTAAGTCATTTACTGTAGCGTTCTATCATATTCGATGATGATACTGATACTGATACATTATTACATTTTATTTTGATACAGGCTATCATCGCTAATGCAGTTATTGTAGATGGAACATTGTAACTGTTACAAGTAATATGGCTATACTGCACATAAAACTAATATTTTTATACCTGTTGCAAATAGTTTCTCAAATACAATATAGGCTAATTACAGTATTGTTCTAGATGGCAATACATTATAGAAGGCAATCCATATACACTGCTTGCAGTACTGACAACCCTGTAACACTACAAATGTTACTTGTGATAATGATAGACACCTCGATGCACTAATAAATTGTAACTGTTATCGGTTGTTGATGATACATTGTAACTGTTACATGCGGTCCTAGCACACTGCTATCGGCAGTGATATATTATAATTGTTACTTGTGATCGTGATAAAACGCTCGGGCGGTATTGATTTGTTGTAATTGTTATTCCCAAACTGAATCTTATTTGCATTCCAATACTGAGAGCTTGTGACACTGATACATTTTAACTATCTGTTGTACGCGAAGCACATTACTGCTGACCGCTATAATTGTGTTCCACATAGTTGCGGATAGTAAATGTTACGTATGGCTGTGCTTGTTTAATGTCCCTGATATCCTATACATTTATGTGAAACGATATCATTTCCTTTTTCTGTGGTGATACTTTTTGCTAGGTATAGAGATAGTGATTCTATATTATACTATGATCCTGATTCCGGAACGAGGAACTTACTTTGTAACTGCTGTTGGACGAGTTTAATCTTTTCAACCTGAGTAACAGCACCAACATATAACGGTAATCAAGAAGTTATTTTGATACATGTTCCAGAAACACCGGCAATGGCACAGAATATTGCTCAAATAATGATAATGATATAATATAATATAATAATATAATATTATATTATATAATATATATATTATATATATAATATATATTATATATTATATAATATTATATAATATAATAATATAATATAATATAATAATATAATGATACAAACTCCATTGCTCTTGCATTGTGTAACTGTTACAATTAATGATGTAATTATATCAACTCGTACCACTTTACCACTTACATATTGATGCATATTGGTATCAATATGTATATATTGATACCAACAGCATTTATGTATATAAATGCTGTTGCATTGCATTTGATCAGATACCCTACTCGTGTCACACACTGTTATTTGACACTAAAAACTGGTTATTACGATTCAGATGCATAATCTTTAGCACTGATAAATTGTAACTGTTTTGCACACGACTCCAACAACCGTTACATACAAGTACCAGAACTAATTGTCACTGATACCACCAAGTACCATTTTGCCTTATCTCAAGACGTTTGTCACAGTTATCGTTGCACAATTCGATACACTTTCTCCGGAACGTATCTTTCCAAGGACGTTCAATGGAAACAAAGAATTATTTTAATGCAAAGAACAATTGTTCTACCTATGGTATGTTTGTATATATTAAAAAGTAACAATTAAATGAATATGAAGTGTTTTGAGTCAACAAGTAGATATTATAGTATGGTATGGTGGAGTCAACCTACCTCTCTCATATTTCGTCCGCAGTGCCACCAGGCTCGACACCATTCTGGCGCGGTGGGATGAGTTTTTGACCCCCAAGTCTTTGATGTCTGCCTCAGAAAACCTCAACAGCTCCTGCAGAAATAAAACGGAGTTTAAATGAACATGGAAAAATCAAACAATTTAAAAGTCAACAGGAATGTGTGTTGCCTCCAACAAAAGTGGTATAAAGAGGTGTATTTTTTATTTTGATTTTACCACCGTTATTATTCACGAGTTAGTATATACGAGTACTATTGGAGTACTATTAGTATATATTCGTATTAATGGATTTTAATTAACTAAAAACCATGCGACTACTAGTTTTTTCGCTTGTTTACTTCCTACCGTACTACATAAAATACAGTGATTAACTTCTTTAGTAAACTATTACTGAGAAGGGAGTTAAAGTTTTACAGTTTTATTTGGATCTTAATAATGAAGTATATAAGAAAACTGTTAAAAAATATTTTAATGAATGGTAAAACTGTAGCCTAATGAAGGTACCTTGTAGACAAAATGGTGGTACAGATTAAAATAAAAATCCACAGCACGACACTCCAAACTCATTATTGGTTTGGGTTGTATTTAGAAATTTCCAGTTAAAACGTCCTTCCCGTCCAGTCACGATCATGAAATGTGGAAATGTTGCAACATTGTCAACGACATTCCTGAAAGGGTTACGTCAATCTCTTGACAGGACTAGAGTTTGTAAGTAAACTCAAACATGGGTTTGGCAACGTTGTAGTAAAATATAAATTTCGAAACTTTAAATGTATATCCATATATTGCCATGTGCAAAGGTGGGCAAACAAGTTTGAAAATATTTTTCATTTGGTTATTTAAGTTAATGTTAATTTTCAATAATTGATATTACTTAATATTAAATTTTGTACAATACTTTCCTTTGTTTATTCCAAGTAATCTAAGCATTTAAACATTTTTTTAAATTAAAAATAATTGAATCATCGTCTATGGCTAAATGTGTAGAGTGTTCGATACAAAACTATAGGGATGCCTTTAAAAATGCTCTTTTAATACCCTAGAAATAAAAAGACATTTATAAATTAATTAAAAATGTTGGGAAATAATTATAAAACTGTTTAAATGCATTTTTCAATCCCACCGTATTTGTAGTTTTCTATACAAACCACAGTTATGTTCTATCCTGGTTTGAAACACCTTACTCTAAGACAGCTGCAAATATTAAAAACATTATTACGGAACACAAAATTAAATAGTAGGGGAGAGCGGGGTAATACCGTACGGCGGGGCAATACCGTACACCGTATTTTCAGACAATCTGAAGGGTGCAGTGAGCGCTAGGACATGCTGCTATCTAGCGGAAGAAATGCGAAACAGATAGAGACAGTCGGGGAGCCTCCATCTTGGCAAACGCGTGTGTGACGAAAATTTTTATTGTTCAGTCATCTTTCCTTCTAATTTTAGTGACTTACTTAAGCTGATGTAAGTGAAACATGCTATTACTTACTGTATTCAAACTAATGGTTTTGAATAGCTCATATCTTGCGCTATTTTTAAATATCAAACACAAGCCCTAAAGTGTTCTTATTTTATGTTATGGTTGGAAATGCTACGTCATGTCGTTTTGGGGCAATACCGTACTTCTTGCATGGGGCAATGCTGTGCAGGGTGCAAGGTGTTTATTACAAATAAAAAAATGTATTACGTGGTATTTTAATTGTAGTGTAAACTTATGTTTTCTTTTTTTATTAATTCAATATTAAAAAACAAAAATTAAATAAATTTTCTCATTTTTTACATTATTTTAAATTTAGATATTAAACATGAATTATGTATTGTTTGGATTATAGTGTAAGCTTATGTTTTCTTTTTGTTTGATAATTCAATATTTAAAAAAAAATAAAAAAATAAAATTAATTTTTTTTACACTATTTTTAACTTGTGCACAGTATTGCCCCGGCACTTGGGGCAATACCGTACAGTGTAAAGGTTTTGTAAAATGGGCTTAGCACTCAAAGTTAGTTAGAAATTCCAAATATGAAATACAAAATTGGTGGCAAATCAAATTTCCTTCAAAATGAGATGTTTGCCACATTCACTGAAGTTTCCAAATTTAAGATAAAAAATGATATAGCTTAAGTGCACGGTATTACCCCGCTCTCCCAACTTTACAAATTTGTACACTCTTTGTAGGAGTAAAAGAGTGAATAAAACGGATTGAACGTAATTAAAGGCCGATGTAGCGTCTAAGGCATTCCAGCCTCCACCTCATCCCTGTAATGAGAGAATACTTCAGCCAGTCCGTAAACTCGTCTAAGATCTGGAATAATTAAACCAGCTTTGTCCCAAAGAGCTTTGCGCTTTGAGAGCCTCGTAGCGTTTATTGGTCTTTGATTGCTGAATACCTGGCTATTAGTTGAGCGCCAGTCGAATTTCGATGGGGACTTTTTTCTATTTTAGGTTACTTAGGTCATTAACCTTAGAAGTGCTGCAAAGTAAATGATCATATTCATTTAAAAGTATTCTCATCATTCTACACCGAAAACGGATCTTATCGATAAATCCGTCGAGGGGATAAAGTGGTTCTTTTATTGAAACAGAGAAAAAAGAACCAGCTGATGGCAAGCATTGAATATTCGTGATAACAATACTCTATATAAAAACGACATAACTGTCATCACTAAGCAGAAACTAACATTGTTGAGCGGAGCGAGCGAAGCGAGCGAAGCTCCTATACTACACTCTGGCTTTTTATTTACAAGTACTCCTCCTGAACGGCTGGAGTGATCCTCACGAAATTTTGCACGGTCATAGTAACCATCTATGGGAAGGTATAAATCTGAAATGGTCCAAATCGGACATAAGGGTTCTGCCCTAAGGCCCTTTAAAGTTACCATGTTATTTTAATAGGAGAAATATTTTATTTGGTTTGTTTACTGTGTGTTGACTATACAGCTGTTATAAGGATCAAATTTAACTGCAGACTGTTACTATCAGCGGTTTGTGAATACAGTATAGTTTTATGTGAAATTGTTGTTTTGTTTATTTTAGTGGTTTGTTTACCTTTGTACGCGAATTGAAATGCCACGTTTACGGAGTGGAAGTGAAAATCTTGGACGACGCACCATTTAATATCGCAGCAAACTTGCGTAATCAATTATTAGAGTATTGCAGACTTGTGGCGAGTAAGCGCAGCGAACAAGCTAAATCTGGCGACGAGTGTGTGCAGGGAATGAGCTGACCCAAATGGTGAGTGAGCGCAGCGAACGAGCTAAACCCTGACGGCGAGTGAGCGTAGCGAACGAGCTCACTTTTGCATTACCTATAAAACATTTGCTATTATTGATCTAAAAAATAGTCGCTCCGCTCAATATTGCAAGCAGACAACTGCATTGTATACCTAGTTTTAATAGAAACAAGTTAAATAGCCTTTTGCGAGCAAGTTAAAAATATTTTAAAATTATTCGTTTTATGTGTAGCTTGTGTAGCTAGTTAAACAAATTGAGCAGTACGAACAAAATACCCTTCATTGCACGAATCTAAAGTTTTTTTTGCAAAATAAATAAAACCTAAGTTTTTACAAAAAAAGTTGCTTTATTTTGGACTCTAGAGATGAAATATATAATATTACTGTCTCCAGTTTCTCACAATTAGCTATTAGTATCACCTATTCGTCTATCATTTATTTAAATTGCTCTTATTGATAGGAGCTTAGATCACCGTAAAATTAAATACCTTGGTTAAATTGAGAAAGTAAATTTTTTTGTGACTCTTTTTCTCTCAAAGGATTGTCTTAAATACTATAGAAAAGCCCAGAATTAGCGATAATATTCTTGTTATACCAGGTTTATCATCTATTATTTTTCTGTGCATCATTGATAATTAATTTAAATTAAAAAATATCTTAAACCCTGCAACAGGATTTATTTATACGTGCTAAAATGAAAGTTGGTTCGACCAATTCAGGTTCAATCTCACGTACCCCTCACAAAGTGTATACAGCCGACGCTGAGCAGAGCCGAGGAGGTGCGTGGAATTGCAATGGCGGAGTGTGAGAGGGTTGAAAAATAGATAGAGGCAAGCTCAAACTCCGACCAACACAAAAATACTCATTTCATCCGCCTGGTATTAGTTGTCATTCACTCAAAATTGAAAGTATCAGTACTGCAATTATTGAATTACTTGTGATTAGTATTTTTCACCGTCACCTTTAAATATTTGGAAACGATAATTGAATAATATGTGGACATTTACTGTAATAAGATTAACTACGGCACTGGGTTTTTATTGTAAAATACATTTAGACTTTATTAGAAAAAAAGAACAACTATAGAGACAGTGTTTGGCAACTTATTATGTACAAAAGTTATTCAAATTGTTTTTATTCTGAGCTTTACATTCAATTACAAAAGGTTCAGTAGTACATAAGAAATTAATACAATTCACAGAACTCATCTCAAACATTGCAATATCAAGTTGAATTTCTCAATATTAATTATCAATATAATTTTTTATTCAGACTGGTGTTTGATTCGTATCAATAGGATGCGAATTAGTCCAAAGCAATTTCTTGGTAGAGCCGGTCGAACAAAATATGGCAATCACAGTATCATAATCTCAATAGAATTCAGAGTTTAAGGAGATATTGAATGTTCACGCATTGAAGGGTCAAAAGGCGTACTATCCTCTCCTACATGAACCTGACGGAACGTGGAACATATAGGGATTTCTTCACCCTATACACCACGCATATTGATATAGAACACTTTATATCTAAGACAGTTGGATGAAATTCGAGGCGAGGGGCAAGAAGCAAGAAAGTTGAATAATAGATCGGCTGTTGTGATTCTATTGGATGATATAATACACTGAATAGATCGACGAAAAATCCTGGAAGGGGTTGCACAAAAAATGTTTTCCTCTCTACTCACCTCTACTCCGGTGAACTTCTCGAACAGGTGACTGTACTGGCTGAGGTCGAGGATGGTCAGCCACTGGGAGATGTCCAGGTGGGGGCCGGTCACCGGCATCTTGCGGCGGGAGAGCGAGATGAGCGAGGGGAACCGGAAACTCCATGCGATGCCTGCAACACAGAGTAAGAATCAATCAGGGGAGCATAAAACATAGAGTAACGATGAGAGATATCAGCGAGGGGGAACCGGAAACTTCATGCGATAGCTGAAACCCACAAGAACAACAGTAACAATAACAATGGATAAGCAGATCAATACCGGTACAAAGAGCAAGAAAGTATTAGATTAACAACGATTGCAAGAATAATCTAAAATATGTACACACACTTGTATTTTTCAGTAGGTAAAAGAAGGAATGATTATTTTAAGCTAATTAACACATATATTTTCTGCATAGTTTCTAAACGACGTCCTGGATCAAATTTGTTTATCTATAGCCATTAATAAGTGTAGATCCCTGTATTACATCTATTTCCAACACCAACAGGAAGAATGCATGGTCACTTTGCCATTGGTTGAGACCGAATGGATTAGTAAATGTTAAAAATGACAATTAAAAGTAAAATAACGTAGAATAGATGCATATTTTCATTATACCCTTGGGATAACATTTTGTCCGGAGCAGTCAGCTGTAATCGAAACTAGTCGATTTCCGATTTGGTGGGTAAACAGTCCGGAAAATATTAATTTTCTGGACTAGGCCAGAAATAATAGTTTTCGGGACACCTAGCCAATTTAAATAATTTTTATTAGTACTAACAGCTGAAAACAGTGCAACTACAAGATAAAGAAATGACAAAGTAAGAAGGGGTACATAGGTCAACATTTATTAACTTTTATAAAAAAAAGTGGTATGATGGAAAGTACTGATCGTAAATCGTCCGGAAGTGTATACCGGTGTTCAAGTCATTCAAGTCACCGACAACTTTCCGGGCTAGTGACGAAACTAGTCTTCACTACTGTATTTCCTACTATTTCCCCAATTTGTAGTTATAATTGTTTCTTTCATCAAATTATCGCCATTCAATAAAAATTCAATTTCTTTTTATTTCACAACGTGATTGAACAAATGCAACTTGGAAAAATGAATATGTTAGTACCAACGTAGTTAAATAGGACAAAAAGTGATTTATAAATGCACAATGAATTTGATGATTTGATGCTATTTAATATAGCTCCCAGGATAGATCGTATCTAAATCGCCATTACATGAGGGTAAAAACGATTTAAACTTCCGAGCAAGGGGCCTTGATGACTATCTCATTTAAATGGCTGGAAACCAGCTGGAATCGGCAGAAAAACAAGAGATATATCTCCAATCAGGTGTTTCCATGAGAAGCGCCGTTTGCAAAAGAACCACTCTGAAACCGTGTAATAGAGGACTACTATATGCTAATGAGGAGGCACTTATGTAAAATTGGCGGCAGGTTCAGCTTAATATGCCTAAATTACTTTGACAAGGGTCATAAATCATTTTAGGAACAAATGCTCTCCACTGGTTTAATTTTATAACATGATGCAAACATCGTCTTTCCTGTAAAATCAACCAATTCGGTAAAACGGAACTGCACTTCTACATCTTTCTATATCAAACGAGGATATAGATATATTTAATACGCGACATGGTTTTTTTTTTAACATGGATCTACAGTTTCAACCGATTTTAATGATTTTGGTGTCATTGGATAGAGTTCGACGTGAAGTTGTTTCTAAAGTAAATTGGTTAATATTAACCCAATGGGAAAGGCTATACAAGCCCTTAAAGTTATTAATTTGCCCATTTGATTAACACTGGAAAGTCAACTGATATATTTTCAAGTTTAACATATAGATGTAAAGAATAAACACAGAATACCAGCGACTTACTCAAATCGAAGAGGTTATGTTTAACCGCGGAACACCAACTGCAATAGAGAGTTTTTGCAACGTACGGTAAATCATACGGTAAACGCTAAACGCTATTTTAAAGTTGGCAAATTTACGAATATAAAGTTACACAGGATAGTTCAACTGTATTAACGGTGTTTAATGGTTACTATTGGATCACTTTTCAAAAAGCTTTTGTAGCTTCAAACAGCAAAAGTACCTAAATCCGCCATTATTTAAATAGCGTTTAGCGTTTACCACAACCATTTACCGTATGTGCAAAAACTCTCTGATAACTAAACTGGTTAACGGACTGCACTAAGTAGGCCTATGTTTACGAAAATAGTTGAGAAAAACTGTGTGCGTTTCACAAATCGTAGATTGATGAAAGTGGTTTCGAATGAAAGGTCTTGGAAAAACAGAGGTGTGTCCAAAAAGGTGCAGGGAAATTAAAAATGACGTAAAATATCCTGCTTAAGAGCATGGGAATTTGGAAAACGTTTGCTTTGTTTTCATTATAACACGTGTTTTGGTTTTATTTTAAAACAAAAGCGGGTTAACGCCAATGAGTCTATCTATTAATTATATCCTGACGTTTTACTATATGAAAATTTTATGACTCTATTCACAACAAAACCTTCTAAAGTTTTTAGGGTCGTTGGGTAGGGCTTGGTCTGTAGTTGTTTCCTCCAAAAATTCATGAGAATCGAACTTAAAATTTAATAAGAGTGCTATCAACAAATTAAATTTGAAACTGTCCCATTAAAATAATATTGAGATTGGTTTGAGCATTTTAAAAATCTGTTAACGTACGGCTGTAGTTTTTGGTGATCACTGATATTCACAATATTGGATTGGTCGGATGTCATTGATTTAGAATTAATTATCACTTTTATATTGTATTAAAATAAAATGCTCTATGTCGAGCTACACGTGCACTAGTACTTATTTAATACGCTATTTTTTGTGTTGATTACTTCTCCTACAATTTACAACCGATATTCGAGTTTTTAGTGTGTTGGATAGGGATTGGTCTGTAGTTGTTTCCGCAAAAAAGTGATGAAAAACGGACATAAAATAAGGGCGATATATACAAATTAAATTTAAAAATTTCCCTTTAGAATAACATTGGATTTGGGTTTAACATTTTAAACATCTGTTAATGTACAGCTGTAGATACTTGTGGTTTTTGGGAGTACCGATATTCACATTATTGAATTGGTAGGATGTAATTGATTTAGAACTAAATGTTACTTTTGTATTGTATCAAAATAAATTGCTCGATTTCGAGCAACAAGTAGACTAGTCATTAATATAAAGTGCTCGGGAGACACTATTAGAATATGATCACTATAAATATTATTAGATTCTAATATGTTTATATGTTTCTAATATGACTGGGACGGTGGCGACGTCCTGTAATCCAGCTACTTGGAGGTCACGAATTGTGGATAGTTATAAGCGATGGCTTGTGGATGCGATATTCCCTGGTGGGGATTAACGTCCGCACTAGTGAATACTAGTTCATCCATAAAGACCATCCTCATAATTAGACCAATTCGTATATAAGAGGTTGAAATTGTGGTTCGGGTCCCACATTAAACTGTAGGTCCCTAGATACCATTGGCTGTTGGGCTATGAATTAACAGTCCTGTCTAAGGAGAATGTCGGCCTTAGTCAGTAACAAGACTACAAGATCGCGCCACAATCATCCTACACTCATCTCTCATTCACACTTGGCTTTAAACTACCTATTGAGTTAGGTCGCCATTTCAATAAAGGTATTAAAGGTATTTCAATAAAGGTATGTATTTATGTATATTACATATCCATGTCCGTACATGAATTTAATGATGTATTTGTACACTTTTTAAGAGAACTATTAAACAGGTATGTAAGATATGTCCATGTTGACTCTCAACTAGGCTACCTATCTATCTTCAAACCTCCCCAGTAAAACTATTTTAGTTCCTTTTGGTGTTTGTAAAGGCTACGTGATATAATTGTCCAACGGTAGTGAAGCCTCTCATATGTGAGATATCGTTTAACCCGGGTCATTATTGGCTAATGCAGCCAAGTTTGTCGACTTTTAAGGTTTCAGCTGTTATACGATAAGTAATGTTGTTAGCAGAGTAAACTGTTACCTATTCTGAATAGTATTGTAATGTGGATAGGCTGGGTGGATGTTTAGTCAGCAAGTGCTGAAAGCCCTTTACTACATGAAGCAGAATTCATAGAAGTAAACTTCAGAGAAAAGGAGAAGACGTAGAAACAGAAGTACAAGAACGAGAAGAAGAAAGTACTAGAAGAAGAAGATAACCAAGGAAAGGAGGAAGAGAGAGAGGAAGAAGAATAATGTGATAAAGATGGGGAGGAAAAAAAGGAGAAAGAGAGAGAAGAAGCAGAAGACGTAAGTCCTTTACTGCAGTAGCTAAATGAAATTCATCCTCATTTTGTAGACAAATAAATGTATAGTTGGAATAAGTAGTCCTTGCAATATATAAACTGTTAAAGATGATGGGGTCAGTGCGCCGAAGTCACATAATCGATGAGATGTATGGTCCGTCGGGCGACACTTTTTTGGAGAGACATTGCAGGAGCGCTTTCGGCTTCTAGCCATTCTCAACTGCAACTCAACTGCAAGTTCAACTGCAACTCAACTCAACTGCAACTCAACTGCATTCTCAACTGCAAGTTGCAGTTGAGAATGGCTAGAAGCCGAAAGCGCTCCTGCAATGTCTCTCCAAAAAAGTGTCGCCCGACGGACCATACATCTCATCGATTACTTGCAATATATACTTACAAAAACCATTTATCGGCCTTGGTGTTATGAATATTTAATCTGGATATAAATCACACGGTAACGATCCACGTGCAGGTGTCGCGCCCTGGCCGCCGGCTATGATATTACAAGGTCCTCATCCGTGTCGTACCGTGGCCGGCGAGGGGCGAGGCCGGGACTGGCCGAGGGCGAAGCCCTGATGAGAATGTGTGAGGGAGCTAGAGGTCCAGGGAAAATATATTTGAGAGTTAATACTAGGTGGGATAATATCGTGGTTTAGTAGCCGAACAATGAATGACAACTGGGTCCATTGAAGGAATCACTCTTAAAGGAGAATGCATTGGCAATCTCTGAATAATGAGCTGAAAAATATAAGCACTCGGTAAGCACTAGTTAAGGTCTTACAAAGAAATAGGTGAAACAGAAAACTTCAAACAAGTCATTAGTAGTCGTACTCACTCGTCTCCTCTTTGTAAGAAATTCCATCCTATAGGACACACTACCGGACCGAGCACCAGACCGAACATCGTACCGAGCAAAACAGCAAGTCCGTTTGGTGTGTCAGGGGTCCGTACATCTGACCAAGCACCGGACCGAGCATTGTATCGAGCGGTCTGGAGGCGGTTTTCTGGCAAAACATCAAAGAAAAGATCGATCCGGTGTACGGTCCAATGTACGGTATTGTGTCAGGGCCAATTTTGCTCCGAACACCGTACCAAGCCGAACGTTCGCAATTAAACCAATGGAACGCCCCTGGAAGGTCCCCTCTACATCGCATCCTCTAGCGCTCTCACTCATTCTCGCTATCCTTCTCTCTCTAAACATCCTCCTCCTCTCAATGCAGAATTAGGACGATTATAAACAATCATGTTTATTTCTAGTTGTTCTCAACATGACTGCACCGTGAGACCAGTCGCAGACATTATGTCTTGGAACAGTACTGTTATTTTATTACTGCTCCACCGCATTACCTTGGTCACTGACCAGGTATTGTGCGGTTCTGACCGCATGCGACCTTGCAGTTGCGGTGAAAGGAGGATCGAACCGCGGTTATGTCAGACTCCGTCAAACCCCGCCGATTACGGAAAGGTCGCTGTCCAACCTGCAATCATTTCTTTTTCCGTCGTCTATGTTTTTCGCGACACTACCACAAACTGCAAGTCACTAATAGTTGTCTGCTATTGTGGAATTATTTTATGGCTTTTAGGACAAGTGACACGTTTTCTGTGTTGGAATAGTTGTTCGTATTGTCGGTAAATAGTTATAAGAATTCCTAAAAATTTTCACATAAACCAACGGTAGGGTAGGAGAAGAGAAAACGACTAAACATTCTCTGCTATTCGAGGGGAGATTAGTTTGCCATAATTTTTATCGATAAAAAACTTTACTCCAATGAAAATATGAAAATTTAAGCACAGTAAACTTAAAATTTTGAAAGCCTGTCTGAAATTATGTGAAACCAAATCTTAATTTAAGAAATAAAATCTTTACTGTACTTTTGTTTTGTTTGGGTTGGTTTGCACCTGACGAAGGCCAATGCCGAAAATTTGAGCTTTATTATGAAAAGAAATGTAAAAAGGTTTTTGTTTTATCTAAATATATAAAAGTAAAATTAAAACTGATTTTAATTTGAATCACATGAATGGGGGGAAATTAAAGTTATCCATACTTTTGTAATGAATAAATGTCCTCAGATAGGATGTTGTATGATGAATTTCTATGACATGTGCAGAGAGAGAGAGAGAGAGAGCTTACTGAAGAACGTTATTAAAAGTTAGTACACTAAGTGCATAAATTTAGAGAAATCGAGACGAAAACATTAAAGGCCGCGACACACTACCGGAATATGCTCCGGACCGTACATCGGACCGGACGTCGAACTGAACATTACATCGTGCAGGGAGGTAAATTACTCCGAACATTTCCTCGAATAAGACATCGGACCGAGTATCACACTGGACAGATTCATTGAGCGTGGTGAAGGAAGTTTAGAGAGCGAGGGAGAGCTTGAGTGAGTGAGCGCCTCCAGAGCGCTCGGCGTGACGTTCGGTATGGTGCCCGGTCCTGTGAAAATTCTAGTAGTGTGTCACCGGTCTTTGGACAAAATCAACTATCCATTAAAATCCAACCAGAGCATCTAATTATGAGTTTACTCTTTTCTAAAACAAACATGCTGAAAGGAATAGAGTGGGATCTTAGTTGAAATTGATCCATTCAAATTCAACGTAAAATACCCTTGTTACAAGTTCAAGAGATAACAAACAGTAAAAAGGCGTTTTCAGAGTCCAACCTTGACTCCAACTGATGAAATGTCACTGTTTCTGGACCTTGGTAGCGATCTCTAGGTACATCACGCAGTTCCATCAGTGTTTGGCGGCATGACCGCAGCCTGGGCGTGACTGAAGTGCGAGCAGAGTGCGTGGGTTGTGGAAACAACGTGGGTCTCTCGCGTGACTTCGCTCTCCATATATGTATCTGCGAGCTGTGCTTTCTCGTTAATTTGCAACGCTCTCACTGATATCTGATAAGGAGGCGAAATAAATGTTTGCACGTTATCGCTACATGTTGTAATATAGTGTTTGTATCGTATGCACCGCAGAGGAATTTGGTTTGAAATGCCTCTTGGAAATAAATAGCAAGTAAAATTAATTATAAAAGTTGTGTGGCCTTAAACACTGTTTAATATGATCGTGTTGAACTTTTGCCAAAAAAAAGTAAATTTCATAGACTTCTTAAATTCTTCAATTTACTAATTCGAAGTATTAGGATTTTCGGAAATAGAGACATTGGAGAGTTATTACATATACGGTAAATTAATACGGGAAACTCTAAAAGCTATATCAAAATTATATTGTATATAGTCATTTTTTACTGTTTGAAGTTTTAAAAACTCGTTTAAAAATGATCATTGGGAAGAATGATACATAAAAAAAAGAAAAAAAAAACATTCAGCTATCGTTATATTTCCCGATGTTGCATTTTAACTTTATGTATAAGAATTATAGACATTAGCAATAATTGATATTGCGGTTCAACCGGGTGCACAAATCTTCGAATAATAATTATTTCCTTAATACATAACAGGAAGTCAAATAGTTATAAGTGGACCACATGTAATTAATCTCTTACCTAACTGTTTTAACAAGCAATATATCGCTCATGATAAGAAATGTAGGCATAAAATATAGTATAAAATCAACCTGATAATTTGTTATTGAACTGTTAGTAAAAATCAAGAAGAACGCCTATTTGATTTCATAGGCTAATCCCTCCGCTCTACCTGAGCCGGAATGCCACCTCGCGGCAGAAGCGCTAGGCGAGTTTATGACTGCAGATATTTACGCGAACCGTGTTTTAAAATTAACTAATTAAGATAGAGATTGACTCTTACCTTATTCTAAAAGTGTAAAGACGGATCTATTTTTGGGGGCTATAGAATTTAAAAATAAATTTTGAAATTTTAGTTTTGACAGACTAAAATAGTATGTTTTCCCAATTTTTAACTGAAGTTTTAAATTGGTTTTGTTGAAATAATGAAATAAAGTGCAACCAAGGAGAATTGGCACAGTTCTTCTTATTTAATATGACAACTTGATCAAGAAGAACGCCTATTTGAAGTCATAGGCTAATCATCCCTCCGCTCTACCTGAGCCGGAATGCCGCCTCGCGGCTGTAGCACTGGGTGAGTTTTATGACTGCAGAGGTTTACGAGAACCGTATTTTAAAATAGAGATTAAGATTAGATAGAAATTGACTCTTACCTTATTCTAAAAGTGTAAAGACAGATCTATTTTTCGAGGCTATAGAATTTGTAAATAAAATTTTAAATTTTAGTTATAACTGACTATAAAATAGTCTGTTTTCCCGATTTTTAACTGAAGTTTTAAATTGGTTTTTGTTGAAATAATCAAAAAAGTGCAGCTAAGAAAAATTAGTACAGTTCTTCTTATTTAATATGACACCTAATTTATGGCTCTACGCTGAATGTAGCAGGAGATAACACGATTCTAAAAAAAACCTTGCATTTGGGTGATGTGTCAGGGGTGGATCGGACCGATAATCTTTTATCGTATAGTTTTAATTGAGTCCAAGTCCTTTATTAAAACCCACACGATGGTACATGACTCTAAAGGACAATCTCCTGAGGATACGAAGGCATATTTTAATGTTTAAAATACGAGAACCTCCTCAAATAATATGTAACTAAATACTCTAATGCCTACCAGTTAGGGTCTACTTTGGTTCAAAAGGTCACGTATTCGATTCTCCGAACGGCCATAAAGTTTTGATGGGTCTGGACTGCTTCTCCCTGTAGGCGTTTTAAACTTCTTTATGTTTCTGACGTAGAAATGACAAAAGAAAATTCGGAACTGCTATAACTCCGGCTGTCTGAACCAGCGAGCACAGAACAATATTTTTCTGTTCTGTGCTCGCCGGTCTGAACCCGAGAAGTGAGCTGGAACTGTTTGGCAAACGTTCAAATAAATTAGTAACTGTTACTCTAACCTATCGCTCTCTGGCGTTTTACACGGAACCGTTAATTAATTTGTGTTGTTCTCTAATCGAGGCGTGCCCAGACGGTACGGCCTTGAGATCTGTCACGCCCTTGCACAAGATAAAATTAGAATTAATTTAATGTCCTGTTACCCGATTACATGGAGTAATAAGTAGATTATCCCTCGTTGTATAATTGTATACTATGTGCTTTGCAACGAAAAAACTATAATGCATGTTTGTTAAAGAATTCTACCAACAACATGGAGTGGGGCTTAGTATTATTTTTGGAATATTTGAAATATATTTCTTTATAAAGAAAATCTTAAAAACAAATAGATCAGTTAGATCGGAAACTACATTGTTCCTTTCCCTTTGAGTTTTGGTTTAACTTTGAATAAATTTTACATCATTAATTGATAATATAACTATACTCTTTTTGCTATTATAGTGTTGAACCAATTGCAGTCTATTAAATACACCTATAAAATATAAGCTCGTCAATTTCAGAAAAAATAGACGGTTAGGCTAATGTTTGTTAATGTAACGAATTCAGTATCTAATATTTATTAAATTAAAATCCAATTCTTAGACAAAATGAAATTAAAACATAGTATTAACACGTACAATGACAGTCGCAAACCATTTCAATCTATATCTATAAAAGACGACGTATGTATGTATGTATGTATGTTGCCTATGGACTACGAAAATGCTTGACAGATAGTAATGAAACTTTCATGATTTATTAAGCATTATTCAAGGATGGTTTTGTGTGAAGTTTGGTGCAAATCTGTCCAAAGGGTTCTGACCCACAGGGCATATGATAGTTTGTAACCAAATCTGAAAATCTATATTTTATCTTTTTTTTGTTGCTAAGAAACAAATCTATACTTATTTAATACGCTAAGGGTTTTTTTGTCTTGAGATTTTATTGTCTCCTACAATTTTCAACCGATTTTCAAGTTTTTAGTCTCATTTAATAGGGCTTGGTCTGTAGTTGTTTCCGCCAAAAATTTATGAGAATCGGACTGAAAATAAAGGCGCTATCCACCATTAAAATCTCAAAGTTTCCCATTTAAATAACATTGGGATTGAATAAAACATTTTAAACATATGTTAATAATCAGCTGTAAGTACGTGTAGTTTCGGTGACTAAAGAGATTCACAATATTGGATTGTTCAGATGTCATTGATTTAGAGCTAAAAGTATCTTTTGTATTGTATTAAAATAAATTGCTCGATTTCGAGCAACACGTATACTAGTGTTAGGTAAAACTACTAAATTTTGTCTTATACTTAAAATTTATTGAAACTTTAAAGTCCAATGGGGCAAAGCACATTTAACTGAGGGTGACAAAAATTATTCCATGACGTCTACAGAGAATTTCCTTGGGAGAGCGGGGTAATACCGTACGGCGGGGCAATACCGTACACCGTATTTTCAGACAAGCTGACGGGTGCAGTGAGCGCTAGGACATGCTGCTATCTAGCTTAAGAAATATAAAACAGATAGAGACAGTCGGGGAGCGTCCATCTTGACAAACGCGTGTGTGACGAAAATTTTTATTGTTCAGCCAACTTTCCTTCTAATTTTAGTGACTTACTTAAGCTGATGTAAGTGAAACATGCTATTACTTACTGTGTTAAAACTAATGGTTTTGAAAAGCTTATATCTTGCGCTATTTTTAAATACCAAACACAAGCCCTAAAGTGTTCTTATTTTAGGTTATGGTTGGAAATGCTACGTCATGTCGTTTCGGGGCAATATCGTAGGGGAGACCGGGGATGGTTGTCACACTTTTTAGATTGTTAATTTTTACAAAGTTATTCGTAAACTTAGTTTATCAAAAATATATTTATCATTTGAAATAAACTTTCCTTTACACTATATATTTTTTTCAAATTGAAATCTATACGACAGATATTTATAAAAAATGTTTAAAAAGAGCATTGCAAATGTGTCAACCAGCCCCTACGGCGGGGCATGTTGTCACAACGTATGGGGTTGGTTGTCCCTCGTATTTCTTATGGATAAAAAAAGAATATGTACAAATAATTGATACGGGTAAAATAAAAAAAAACATTTAAAAGTAACAATAGTTTTATAGAAAAATTATATTTAAAATAAATTACAGTAAATTCAAGTAGTTTTGAAAACGTAAAACTTAACTGCAAATTAACTATTTGATTAACATGTGACAACCAACCCCTTACTCTATGTGACAACTTGCCCTGTGCAGCCATATTTTTACAAACATCGATGTATACCGAAAACTGGCAATCGTTTGTTTTTGTAAGAAATCAGATTTAATACCTCACAATATGCCTAATGTTATAAAATGGAGCTTTTGTTCATAACTCATCAGATAAGAATGGTGAAAAATAATTAAGTGTCTTAAGAAAATTTACTCGCCAGGAGTAAAATCAGAAAAAACCCGAAAATTCATTGGAAAGAACAGATATTCACCCACTCTCTAGAACAATTATCTCCATACTAAAGGAAGAAACAGCACTCGTAAAACTAGTGCAAAAGATAGTTGGTGGCAGAAGTTATAAGCTTTGTGACAACCAACCCGTGTGACTTTCAGCCCCGGTCTCCCCTACTTCTTGCATGGGGCAATGCCGTGCAGGGAGCAAGGTGTTTATTATAAATAACAAAAGTATTATGTGGTATTTTAATTATAGTGTAAACTTATGTTTTCTTTTTTTATTAATTCAATATTAAAAAACAAAAAAATTAAATTAAATTTTCTTTTTTTGTATTATTTTAAATTTAGATATTAAAAATGTATTATGTATTGTTTTGATTATAGTGTAAGCTTATGTTTTCTTTTTGTTTGTTAAATCGATATTTTAAAAAATAATAAAATAAAATAATTTATTTTTAAACACTATTTTTAACTTGTGTACGGTATTACCCCGGCACTTGGGGCAATACCGCACAGTGTAAAGGTTTTGTAAAACGGGCTTAGCACTCAAAGTTAGTTAGAAATTCCAAATATGAAATACGAAATTGGTGGCAAATCAAATTTCCTTCGAAATGAGATGTTTGCCACATTCACTGAAGTTTCCAAATTAAAGATAAAAAAAAATGTAGCTTAAGTGCACGGTTTTACCCCGCTCTCCCCTAAGTTGACACCTCAATCATCAAAATCGATTCATAAATAAAAGAGTTTTGCTGCTCACCAGAAATTCCTTACGGAATTAGTAAGATAGATAATCCAACTTATCCCTACAATAATTATTTAATAAACGAACTATTTTAGTTTTATTGAAAGTCCGAAAATATTAAAATAAATTATAAGCTGTAAAGAGTGAGTGATTAGTCAATTGTAATATATTTCACTAGTTCAATAAAAAATTCTAATTCGCTATTCCAGCGTTTTTTTTTTTATATATATTTATTATAAGGTGAGCGTTACAACGAGTGAGTGTAGCGAACGAGCTTAATTTATAAAATAACTTCAATCATGGACGAAGCCGTGACGGGAAACAGCTAGTTTAAGTATTCAAGTAGTTTAAGTATTAAGTAACAGTTAGTTTAGTATTCTTGGACATACTTGTAAATTGTATACAAATATTATAATATTGTTAATACCAAAACAGTTTAAACTAAAAGACAGGGAGAGAAAATCGAATGTCGTAATGCTAAAATCCCCGACCAGAGTAATTCCTTTAATGCAGCAAATCTTCCTTATCCTGACAAACTGGACGGAGCAAACAGCAAGACCAGGATTTGGCTTTTGTTATGAGCATTACATCTAAATGCAAATATCTCTGGTACATGGGGGGTGTCATAAGCTGGGCTAATATACCAGGGCGCGTGGATGGGAGGGGGTAAAACAGGATGGAGGGGGATGGAAGGGGAACGGTTCGTCATAGCGGGAATTGGATTACAGAGGGGGTATTTCAATTAGTCGGTGAAATCATGCTTCCATTGGTTAACGGACTGAAAATTAGGATTGAATCAAATAATACGAAACTAAATAATTGCAAACTCTTACTTAACTTAAGAAATTAGCTTTAAATAAAAAATTATTCAATCATAAACTTTTGTGTTTTTTACTAAGTATGATTTCATGAACTATACTATAGGGGGGAAAAACATTAAATACTTAAGTTTAAATTATATTGATTTAAATGTTTCAGTTTTAACATTCATTAAAATAATTATGTGCAACTAGTTCACGTGTTGCTCGACATTGAGCAATTTATTTTGATACAATACAAAAGTTACATTTGGTTGTAAATCAATGACATCCGATCAATCAAATATTGTTATATCGGTGATCACCAGAAACTACAACTGTATGTTATGAGATGTTTAAAATGCTCAAACCTATCTCGATGTTATTCTAATGGGAAAAATAGAAATTTAATTTGTGGATAGCGCCATTATTTTACGCCCGATTTTCATAAATTTTTGGAGGAAACAACTACAGCCCAACTCCATCCAACGTCACTAAAAACTTGGAAATCTGTCAAAGATTGTAAGACGAGTTCTCTAAAAAAAATTTTAGTGTATTAAATAAGTATAGATGTAAATAACGACAAAAAACTTTACGTAATTTTAAAACAAAATTGAACGTGTACATGACATTTTATTTTGTAAAATTAATTGTTATTTGTGCATTCAATATGCTCTTGTTTACATAATGACCGTTAATACCAACAAATTTTCAAAATACAATCTTTATTGAATATTTGTAATCGTTGTTTGTAAGATTCGTTTGCACATAATGGTGTTTTCAGGTTATAATTTTGTTTAAAAAATGTCAATGAAATAAAAAAAGCATTAAAAAATATTCATCCATCACATTCTAGTTCATCCGAACTACAACTGCCTCTAGAAACGATTTCTGGGTGGGTGCCAGGTTTCGTTCACAAATGATATCAACAACATAAAACCAAACTGTGTCACAAAACGTTTCGGAACATTCCCGACCCGAGGGAGTCAGTTTGAAATCTAGTTTGGTTTTATCACTAGTGTGGGCTCGGTTTATCTCAGGTGGGGCGAAAGCTTTCAAACTTGATTGACTTGTTTACTTGGGTCGAGGCAATACAGGCGGATCTCGTTCCGTATTCCGTGTTAAAGGTCCTTCGAAAAACTACGCTAACAAATGTTTCTGAGAAAATATTCCATTTCTTAGTATCTACCGTAGGGCAAAGTTTTAGTTAAATATGATGGTTTAAAGTTCAAAACAATTAAGGCCTACATATAATATACACCTACACGTTAAAACAAATGTACATAACAGTTAAACGTAAACTGGTATCCTGTCCATATTATGACATCATCATATAAGGTCAAATACAGTAGCACAAAAAACACACTTCATTCATTGCAGGTTTTTTTTATAAATACACAAGTATTTCTTCATTTTAAACATGTAATTAATGGAGTAACAAAATTAAATGAACAAACGATTAAAGCTATTTTAATATAGGGTTTCCAACAATATTAAGAATATAATTACAACATGCCATCTACATGATCAACATGCCATCTAGTATAATCAGTAAATTCCTGCAGGCGTCATTGATTGTGTATAAGTTACTTAGGGCTTCTAGCTTGTCCATATTTCTTGGTATGGTGCCGTAGGCTGCTTTTTAAAACCGATATCCCCAAAATGGGTCGCATGAGGTAGAATCAGGTCAGGACCTGAGCTCGGTACTCATCAGGTTCGAATTTTCCCGATGATAAATTTTTAAATCGCCTTTTAATCCGCTTCGTAATCTCTCAATGTTAATAAAAATAGAGCCATTCTGCATGAATATGGTGTCTGAATTTCAGCCAATTTTGCAGCTAGACTTGCTGGAGAATATTCTGGTATCTTGTAAGATTTTAAACTAAGAGTAAACAGAACAACCATTCATGAAAATGTAACGCCATCCACAGGTTTCTTTTGGTAAAAAACTGCACCATTGCGGCAGAATTTTTATAACAATTTGTTATGGTTATCAAAATTTAAGGGTGCTTTTCTACTATTTTCTCGTCTCAAACATCTTTGTATATCAACAAACGACGGAGAAAACTCTATAATAGCAGCAATAAGAACTCTTAATTTCGACTGGAAATCAAGGTTAACAATAACTGCCATAACAATGATCAGATATTTACATAAAATCATAATAAATTTCTTTCAAATTTACGTAGGTCTTAGGCCCTACACATTTGGAATTACGTCTTTGTCAACTACATCACAATCAAATTGTTTATTTATATAATTATCTAAAACACCCATCAGTTGATATTATACAATTTTTCTCATATGAACAAAACCTCTAAAACACCAATATTTCACATGCAAATCTAAAATATATTCAAATTGCCTGACCTCTTCACCATTATATGGCAGTATATCGCTTATGTATAGAAAGGTTAACCGTAGGTGTAGTGTAGAATCCACGCAGACACAAGACTCGCATTTAATGAGGCAACGTCGTCATTTCTATTCCAGCTGTTTACGTAAACTCATCCCGCCTGGGAAATTTGTCGTCAGATTAACTAGCGAATATACAGTCACGGTAGGGGTCTTATTAGGTGTACTTGCACAGTAATAGCGTAGTAGCTATTATCTTTCAAGACGATTTGCATTGTTGATTACATTTTTCATTACCATGTATTACGTAAATTTTAAATGATAACATCGTACAATAGATAGCACTTTTAGAAACACACTTGTAGTCAATGCTATATTTATTAGACTAATTGAAAATTACACCACAAAATAATGCTTTGGAGTTTATATATTGTTTTAAGATTATTAATTTATTAATAAACTTGCTACCAAATTCGATGATGGCAAGCTTAAGAGTCATCTTCACCCCTGGGCCAGTAGCCCATTGTTGCGCAATCGGCAATGTTAATCATACGGCTTTTATGCTAAAACATAGTTTTGTATTCCCCTGTTTCGGACTCCGTTTTTCAACCGATTTTCTTAAAAGTTGGTAAGTGTTTAGTTGAATACTTATATTAGGTTTCTTATACCTCGAAATTTTGAAAATTTGACTAAATTTTGAATTATTAAATAAGGAAAATTGAGTAACTTTGCGACGTCACAGAGAGTAATATTTGTTAAATTTTCAAAATTCTGAGGTATGAGAAACCTAATATAACTATTCAACTAAACACTTACCAAATTTCAAGAAAATCTGTTGAAAAACAGCGTCCGAAACAGGGGAATACAAGGCCATGTTTTAGCATAAAAGCCGTATGATTAACATTGCCGACTGCGCAACAATGGGCTACTGGCCCAGGGGTGAAGATGACTCTTAACTTACACTTTTAAGAAATGTTTTGGAGATTAGCTACTACATGTACGAGAAGGAAAACATACTTTGTATCGAACGTATTATTTTCCTAGAATATTCTGACGCACGATACTGGGAAGTGATGTAAGATGCAATCTAACTTTTCCAACGACGTTATTTGTGAATGATCGCAACACCTACAGAGACATGTTGAACATGACATATTGGCAAGATTAAATTTCCTACAATTGTTTTCCTGGTGTCACTGGTGTGTTTTGCAGATGTATATGCAAAGTGCTACATTAATCTTTAATGACAGGACAATTTAAGTAAGTCATTAGTTGCAGTTGCCATTACACATGATTTACAATGATTTAGGCCTATACGAATCATTGTTATTCATTGAAAGGACTATTGGAATTTTTGGTCCTACCAGCATATCTGCCACTAAATAATTCTATGTATCCTGCTTTCAAGAGTTATAGATGTATTACTTGAGTCACATGATCAATTATATGTGATTATATGTTTACTTATGACTTTTCCTCACTAAGTACTCGTATCAAAAAGTGAAAAAAGTTACTCGTCTCGTCAATTTTATGACGACGAAGATATACCTCTCTTTTACTCCCAGTATTCTGGAAGGCTAAGTTTGATGAATATACAAAAATAAATTGAGGCAAGGGACGACATTCTCCCCTCCTGATTACATCCTATTAGTAGTTTACAGTAAAATACTCCGCGCAAATAAATGTAATTATCTTGATTTACTACAAAATTTGAAACATCCAGGGACCAATAAACTTTCTCACAATTGCACCAAGACTGTCTTAGTTGTAAGTGTCTCACTCCTACCGTATCCGTGGAGTAAACGTATGTTGCCAGATGAGCCTTTAATGTGAAAGTTGCTGGTTCCATCCATAGAGAAAGTGTTTTTAGGTTCTAAACTTGGCTTACATGTACATTTATTGGGCTCCAGGTTATTTAGGTCAATAACAAAGATGATCCATCAAATAATACAGCCTAATACACCTAACTCATCGATGATATTATCTACGCACCAGAGAATTTGGTGTCTTAAGGAAAGCATCAAGTGACACCAAGTTTTCTCTTACATGCGAGGAGTTCAATTATTAATCTTTCAGGATATTAAAGACTTCAAGTTATGAATTGTTATCCAAATAGACGGAACAATAAAAAAATGTTATCTTACTTTTAGAAGCATTTGAGTAACAATGACAGTACAAATTAAACAACCCATTTCTCTTTGATAAATTAATGATTAAAGGACAGTTCTTTCTGCAATATAGTAGCGGCCACGAAATCAGGCGGGTGGGTGAAAATACGATGTTAACCACATGTGGGAGGTCGAGAAACGTGTATTTTGGCACACAAATAGGCAATTGACTCGGTTTTGCCTAGGCCACGCGTTAAGCACAAGTTCAAATCGATAACACAAATATAAAACATCTTATTGAGGTAATTCATTAAAACAGTCGTTGTCAATATTGCAACGTTGCAAATTCATTCGCCCACCAGAATACGTGACCGCGAATTTAGAAATATAATAAACTTTTGGATAGAAAACACCACGGGTTTTACTCAAAGTTCGGTCCCAAAACTTTGAACTCAAGCTTAAGCCAGTCCTAGTGACACAGCAGCGTCCCCGGCGCCCGACGGTTGCCATGGCAACAGACGAGCTGCCATTCCGTGATCGTTAGTGGCTGGCATCCGATAGATACTGGTAAACACAACTGGGACACACGAGTACAATTGCCCCAGTTGTGAGAATTGGGACGAACTAAAGTTAATATCTAGGTCCTTTTTACAATCACAGATAAAACCAGGCAAGAAATATTTTGATTTAATAAAGCATTTTAGTTTAGTGAGATTTTGTGTGTATAAGACATTTTTCAGAATCAGAGAATGTGTAAGAATAGTTTTATTATAAAAAATTAAAAGTAAGTAACCTAGTTTTTTTAATTATTTGTATTACATTACGCCTACACTGTATTTTACACGTATTACTCATCTATTAATTCAACAGTCAAAATCAAGGTTTGATGTATTTTAGTTCAAGAAATATTTTGTGCTTATAAGACATTTTTCAGAATTAGAGAATGTGTAAAAGTATTTTTTTTTTTCTAAAAAAAAAATTATAACAAGTAACCTAGTTTTTTTATTATTTGTATTACATTACACCTACACTGTATTTTACACGTATTAATTTATTAATTCTATTAATTCAACAGTTCAAATCACGGTCTGATTTATTTTACCAACGTTTAACATCAATTTTGAATGTAATAAAATTTACGAAGTAGTATTTCAATATTAAAATTCGCGAAGTAGTGTTTCAATTGCATTATAAAACATGACTTTTAATTATTGCTTGAATGAAAAATAAATTTAGTAGGCCTGAAACTAAAGCTTTAATAAACTTAAAGTTGATTAGATAGACATTATAAAAACACGCAACAGCAAAACAATTAAAACTGCATTAAACACGAGTTTTCATAATTACAAAATGTAAGTGGAACACAGTTGCTGACACTGCAAAGACTCTCGATAAAAACGTTGGGAAGTGTTTGACTTACCAGATTAAAAACCGACCCTCATGCAAATGTATGTAAATGCAAATCTGAGAGGGTCAAAAAGTGGTAAATCACTATTTTTTGTCACTTTTAAAATTCGTAACATGAAAAATTGGGGGTTATTCGTTTTTTATAATAAACAATTTGTAGTAAGTTCTACCATTAAAAAAATTTTTGGTAATTATGTGATATCATACAGTACAATACATTACAACAAAACTTTTCAAATTAAAACATTAAAAAGTGTGAGTTTAAAACTGCAATTTTGGGAACTAAAAATATGACCACGTTAATAATTTTTTAATTTACGATTATTTAAGTAGTACATATTTTTCACCAGTGTTAATGTTGTAAATTGAGAAAAGTCAATGAAAAAATAATAGTTAAAACATATAGGTACCCCAATAAATATTCCAAAAATATAAAATGTAATTTTCTTAATTTTTTTGTGGTGTTTCAAAATGTACGTAAATACTTAAATAAAAACACATATGTAAAGAAGATATACAGTGATATGAGAAATAAACTAAGCACGGGTTCTATATTAAACAATTTCAGTTATTAAACATATATAATAAAATACATATTAGGCAAACACGTTATGTCAATATAGTCTATATATATATAACCTACATAATTTGACAATATGAGTCTCCTGCCATTTATTTGGAATTTCACTTTCGTTTTGCTCCGGAACCCTGTAGGGAATACCGAACTCAAACCCATAATCAAGACTGACAGTAACAAGGAAAGGCTGTCCATATCCCCACTTTTCTGTAACATCCCTTGAGGTCCTGTTGATGATATGACATCCTTTGGGTGTACATATATGATCTAAAAGCTAACCGGCCAACTCCTTTTCATATCCTTTATACATGAAAAAAACCTAGGCTATAACACATTTTGTTTCACCGGTAAAAATCATAAATATACCTTCCGTATGAAAATAGTTGCTAATCGCATCAATAGGCCTATACAGGGTGTCTCTGGACAATGGTACATTGTGTTATTACTTGGGTAAAATAGCACATTTTACCAAAGGAACATGGGTCTCTGGTTCATGATTAGCTCTGGTCTGGTCTGTCTGTGTGTGTTTAAAAAAAAAAAAAATCATAACTCCTTAATGGTTTGAGTTACAGAATTGAATATTGCACACATGTTCGTTCTATTAGGATCCATCCTTGCTCAAAATTTCACCTAATTATCAGACGGTTCAAAATTGCAGTAATTTAAAATATTTTATGCTAAATTCCATGACAACCGTTAACTTTACAAAAGGACGGAAACTAACAGTTAACCCATTATGTACATGCAGATTTCAAAGGCACCTTATTTGTCAAGAATTGATAAAGATTACAGCAGTCATCTAATTTCTCACAATGTTATGTAGTTAATCTATATCAAAAGTTCTTTAATGAATTTCTGGTTTCACTGTTAGGTCGTGAATCGATTTAAAAAAAATCCAAGTAACACTTTCCTTGAATTTAGTCTTTTGTCGTTTTGTTACTGAATTGCATTTCTTTTTTTCATGTTACTGTGCCCCTTTTCGTTATCAATTTATATTTATCTAATAGTTTAATTGGCTCTAGTTGTTAAGGATTGATACATTTAAAATTTTTTTTTCGTTGTTTATATTTTTTTACTTTTATTATTCTGAATCTTTTATACGGGAGTTATATCGTATTGCTTTTTAGCGTCTAGTAGCAATTTGAAATTGTATTATATATTGTTATAAAATGATGATTAGTAGAGTTGGAAGTATATAAATAAATATTTATAGAACTATTAGCGATAACCTAAACGACAGTAATAAAATTATTCTCAAGTTACACCATACCAAACATTTAAGGCAACGCAATAAAACAGCCCTTTTGCAAAACTTAACGTCAAATACAGCTTTGGATAAGTCAAATAAAACAATCTCTTTGAATCAGGATCTGAAGTTTCTTGACTAAACCGCTTCAGAAGCGTGAGTCAACTATGCGGTTTGCTCTCTACACACAAGTAGGCCTACTGGGAAACTCGAGCAGTCTTGATGTTGTATATCGGGTGGGTCACAAGATGCGGAACCTTACTTGACAAAGTCAATCAAACAGTATCAAACTGCTGGTCATTGGAGGAAAACATATAAAACCATGGGATCCTTGTCACAACATTTTATCGCATTTAATAAATTCCATATTTAAAAAAATATAGTCTCTCATACTGAAGGTAGTCAGAAAAAAATATTGTACATTAAATTGGATAATAATTTGAAATTATCTCAAAAAATAAAAATGCATCAAAGAGAATGGAAGAGACCAAGAAATCAGTATATTTTTGTGAATAATTTAGGCCTATTTAGTAAAGAATTATTTTGTTTCGCTTGTATCTATGACAGAGCAAATTGTCATTGAGGATTGAGTACTCTACTACTAACTCTTTTAAGGATAAAGCGGTATTAAAAGTTAAGAGTTTAACATTAAATAATAAAAAAAATGAATATAGTTATACATGCACTGTATTAACGTTGTTGACACATGACCTCAGGTCATGTTTTTTTATATACTGTGTGAAATTATTCGATTGTCAACTTCTTCAAATCAAATTAAAAATATTAGTACGCAAATTAAATAATGATAAATAAGTAGAAGAAACAAATTATTTAAACACACTAAGGCCGGCCGCACGTACCGAAACGGACACGACAAACCATCTTACGATTTCGCGAACGAATGTAAACCATATACGAGTAAATGGAATACCCACACACTGTCGCGTGTTTGCTCTAGTGTGCGGGCAATCTATTGAAACATGTGTTATTACCTTTTCTTGTGAAGTTCTAATGTGTTTAGTCTTGTTCGTTCTGGTGTGCGGCCGGCCTAAGAACTCATTTAATCTACACAATAATTGATTGTTTCAAAATATTGACTGGTGCATGTTCGTCGCACAACATTACCCGGCCGGTATCTGATCTCTTATCAGGTACACGGTGCACAAGTGCCTATCCGGACTATGGAGGTTGGGACACTGGCAAGGACGACTCGTTCGACCACGCCTCTGGAATACCGCTAGTTATACATAGAATAATTTGCATTTTGTGTAAATAAACAGATTATGAGTACACAAGTAAATGGTGGTTTGGTTGTTCTGAAGTAGTTTAAACCCTAGGTGTTTTACTGGATTACCAGAAGATGCGCTATCATTGTGATGTTAGCCCTCGTTAAGTCATTTGAAGGAAAATAATGTTTTTTTGTATAAAAAACAATTTTGACAAGTCATTATTTTTTACTTTCTTTGAGAAATACGGAAAATTTGAACGAAAATCTGTTTTACAATAATTTAATTTGGAAAATATTAAAAAATTCTATACTCCATCATGAGTAAGGTATCTAGTCAAAAATATCAAGGTATGTCGTGTGCAAAAAGTACCTAGAAAACTTTCGAGCTTTTACGCTTTCCTTCAAACTTCGCAACAATTTAGTTCTGAGGGAAAATAAAATTTACACAGGTCTCTATACTATAAGAAAAGTCTTATTCTGTTATAATCACGACACACATTCATCATCGAGACTCCGACCAGAGCACATCGTTGACTGCGAACCTTCAAGACTACTAGAACAATCAAGATGGAGCCCACGGAAGACCCTCCGCCTGCCGGCATGGAGCTGGATTCCGACTCCCAACCCGACCCAGCTGACCATCTCTTGGGGACTTCGGAGGATGAAATGGAACCGAAGATCGACCTTCCCGCACCGCCAGCGACCATCATCGGGCGGTGCCGCAACGAAAACCAACGGACCACTGCAAACGGCCTTTCCCAAGGCCACCAAGCTGGTGTAGCTCACCCGCTGCCGGCCAGCCCGACGGAGCCAGATGCTGCTCACCCGCTGCAGCCCGGCCCAGTATCCATCGACGGTGCGGCTCACCTGCTGTCTCCGGTCCCGGGAACTTCAAGTGCTGCTCACCCTATGCAGCCCGGCTCAGCAACTCCACCCCCCCCCCCCCGGGACAGGAGTTCAGGGCCCGGGGGAAGGCCGATGTTTCGGCAACTCGCACGGAGCGAGGTGTGGGGCGAGCTGCTGCCAAGTCTGGTGGCGGCCCCCACTCCACTGCCGCTGCGGGGACCAAAGGCCAGGGGAACCTGCGTCGCTCGTCTCCGGCATCTGACGCGGCCAGGACTGCTCCGAAACGACACCAGACTGACACGCTCACGTCCACGCCTGAGAGGACCTTCAAGACTGCACGGGGTGATGCTGCCACCCCCACCACGGTCAACAAAGGCCCTCGCATTCCCCCGATACTGATGGATCTTCCAAAGGGTTGGGCCGGCCATTCTGTGGCAATTAGCCAGTTGGTGCGTGGTGACGTCGTGGCCACCTGCAACGCCCGCAATCTCCGACTTCAGAAGAGCACAGTCCCGCACTTTCGTGCCATTCAACGCTACCTTCAGGACCAAAATTTGGTGTTTCACACCTTTGCCTTGTCTGACGAGCGGATGCTAAAGGTTGTGATCCGCGGCTTGCCGTCCACTCTTGCCAGCCAAGAGGTCCAAGATGCACTTCTCTCCGATGGTTTTCATGCTACTGAAGCGAAGCTGCTCAAGACCCGTGGAGGTAGGCCTACTGGGTTGTGGCTGCTCACCCTCTCCAAGGCTGATGGGGCTCGTCCACCTCAAGACATCTATGACTGCACCAGGCTCTTCTACTGCAAGGTGCAAGTCCGACAGTACAAGCGTCCTGGTGGTCCCATTCAATGTCATCGTTGCCAGTGGTTTGGCCATGGTTCGAGCCATTGCCACCGGGAAACTCGTTGTGTCCGTTGCGGTGGCCCCCACCCTGGCGGACTCTGCTCCAAGGACCCGGCTACTCCAGCCCGCTGCTGTAATTGTGGGGAGAGCCACACTGCGAACTATCGTGGCTGCTCGGCCTTCAAGGCGGAGAAGAAGGCCTCCTGCGCCGCGGCTGCTGCCTCTAAAACTCCTGCTGCCTCCTCAACAGTCTCTCGGCCCTCGCCTCCTCCTCAACGTCGCCCTTCTCCTGCTCCTGAGTCGCCGGCGGTTGTGACCCATTCCGATGCCGATCAAGATGGCTTTGTTACTGTCAATCGCAGACGTCACCGGAGGCCGCGAAACCCCTTGAACAGGGGTCGTCGTCCTACCACTCCACCTGCCTCCGATGGGTCCTCCGATGGTCCTGGATCACCTCCACCTCCGGCTGCCATGGAAGTCCAGCCTTTGGAAAGGATGGAGGATCGCCCCCACCGTCTGCGGTCCCCATCGCGTACTGAACGCCCCTCTTCCTCTGGTGAACACCTTCAAGACGAACTCGCCACCCCCATTTCGTCTGTCAGTCCATCTGCTCAGATCTCTGAGATCATCTCCCAGCTCCACTCAGTGCTGTCCTTGCTGACTCACTTGGTGGAAGCCCTTTCGAAGACTGTTGTCCGCAATGAGTAGGCTCCGAGTGGTATCCTGGAACGCCGATGGGCTGCTGGACAAGAGACAAGAACTGATCCTGTTTCTGCAGGACATCAACGCAGACTTGGTCCTCCTCCAGGAGACCATGCTTCGGCCTAACATGCCTTTCAACCTGCCGAACTACCAGCCCTACAGGACCGACTGGAATGGACCCCGTAGACGTGGTGGCACGGCTGTCTACGTGCACCGTAGGGTTCCCCATCGGCACATACCACTCGACCTACCGGACCTTGAAGCGACCTCAGTCGCAGTTTTCTACGATGGAGCGGAACTTCAAGTTTCCTCTGTCTACAACCCTCCTCGTAATGCCATCCAGCCCCGTCATCTGGACCACCTTCTTCGCCCAGGCGCTCCTGCTCTTCTCATTGGAGACCTAAATGGGAAGCATCGAGAGTGGGGATGCAGGGTGACGAATCAGAATGGGCGTCAATTGAAGACTTATCTTGATGCTCATCCCCATGTCACGATCCTTGCCCCTGCCGAGCCCACCCACTTTCATCATGCGGGTTACCGTCCGGACATCTTGGACATTGGCCTCTCCTGCTCTCTCAACCGGGACGTGGAAGTCTTCACGGTGTCTGACCTTTCCTCCGATCATGTTCCGGTCGTCTTCGACCTCCCGGATGATGGCCCTATAGGACTTCCTCCGCGTGGTGCCTCTAAGGTCGACTGGATCAGATACTCCAACTTCCTGGCAAACAACGAACTTCCTCCCCTTCCTCCGGCTGAAACCACTGACCAGTTCGACCGGCAAGTTCGTGACCTCACTGACTTCCTGCGTGAGGCGGCACTTTCTTCTTCTTCTCCTCTCAACCCGGGTCGTCATCTTCCGGTCCTTCCTGAAGACATGAAACAGGAAATACGCCTTCGCCGGCACTTACGGAGAGAATATCAACGCTCTAGGTGTCCTGCTGCCAAGGCTGCCTTCAATCGCCAAGCTCGTCACTGCTCCCGCCTTCTTGCTGACCTCAGGAATGATCGCTGGGAGAACTTCATCGACTTCCAGTCGGATGGTGGCCCTGGTGGTATCTGGAGGGTTGCCAGATCTCTTCGGGGGGAGAAAAGGATGATCCGTCCTCTTCATGGCCAACGGGGGATTGTGTACTCTCCGGAGGATCGGGCCGAAGCCTTTGCTGACACCATGGAAGATCAGTTCTCTCCTCACGCTGACGTCTTTGATGAAGATCACTGTGAACTGGTTGAGAACTTCCTTGAGGCCCATGTTCCAGATGATGACCTCCCTCTGCCTCCTGTGACTCCTGAGGAAGTGGCTGATTACATCAAACGCCTGCGGCCGAGGAAAGCTCCCGGGCCGGACTCGCTTGGTACCCCTGCCCTCCAGAAGTTGCCTGCTTGGGTGGTCGTTATGATCACCTGCATCTTCAACTCGTGTCTCCGACTTTCCCACTTCCCGACCACCTGGAAGGAGGCGAAGGTGATCATGATACCCAAGCCTGGCAAGGATCCGCTCTTCCCGGAGAACCATCGGCCCATCTCCCTGTTGCCGACCCTGTCCAAGATGCTGGAGCGAATCATCCTGGCGAGGTTTCCTGAAGAATTCTTCTCCTCGATCAGGGCTGATCAGTTCGGGTTCAGGAGGGGGCACTCGACGACGCATCAGCTTCGTAGGGTCCTCAACGTCATCTCTGGAGCCCTGACCAGGAAGCACCACGCCACCTCGGTCTTGCTTGATGTTAGCAAGGCCTTTGACCGCGTATGGCATGAGGGCCTGCTCTTCAAGCTTGCGGATTCCCCTCTTCCTGGTCGTCTGTGGAAGCTGCTGAAGAGCTACCTCCACGAGCGTCGCTTCTTTGTCAGCGTTGCCGACTCCACATCCACCACTCGCCCCGTCTCCTCCGGCGTGCCACAGGGTTCAGTGTTGGCCCCCATTCTGTACCTGTGGTACGCCAACGACATGCCTGCAGTCCCGAGGGTCCAGACCTCCCTGTACGCGGATGACGCCATGTTCACGGCCACCTCCGCCAACCTGAGGATGTCCCGCGTCTACGTACAGCGGCAGCTGGACCTTCTTCAACCGTGGCTGACCAAGTGGCGGATCAAGGTCAACGCTGACAAGAGCGAAGCGATCTCCTTCACCCGGGCTTTGAGGCAAGATGATGGCCGCTTCCTGACCCTCGGAGGAGCTCGTATAGGGTGGAAGACCAGAGTGAAGTACCTTGGCGTCATCCTTGATCGGCGACTGACGATGACTCCACACGTCTCCAGGCTCTGCGATCTAGCCAACAAGGGGTTCTCCTCTGTTCTTCCGCTTCTTCGTTCGAAGTCGCAGTCGGTGAAGACGAAAGTACGGCTCTACACTTCGCTGATCCGCCCTGTCCTCACGTACGCTGCTCCTGCTTGGTACCGCCTAACCTGCAGGACATCAAGAAGGAAGCTGCTTGCGGTACAAAGCAGGTGTCTGCGGCGGGCCACCAGTTCCCCGTGGTTCGTGCGGAACGTGGTGATCAGGGAAGCTGCCCGAGTCCCCACCATCAGGGACTTCGTCGACCGTCTCTCCGCTGCCTTCGACGACTCTGCGGCTGACTCCGAGTGGATGCACATCAGGGAACTGATCGCCCAGGTTCCACCACGGATGAGGCCCAACATCTTCGAGTGACCCTCCACCTCCAACTCGTTGACAGGTAGCGTCTGCTACTAGGGCGATAGACCCTCCTTGTCCTTCAGCAAGGACTTCTTCAGTCGAGGCTGAAATAGAAGTGTTTGGTTCAAAACACAGTCATACACACCACCACCACCTGTTATAATCTTGAGTTGAAACATTATGGTCTTATGGAGTATAATATCGAAACAAAAGGGCCTCAAAACAGCCGACTCAGCTGTCAATATGTACGAAAAACATGCTTCAGTCCTGAAAAATGTGGGTTTTCATTGCATCCACTGACTGAATTACTGAATGATGATGGCGATGATGCTGTACTATAACAAAAATAGTTTATCTGTTTTCAAACTGTACTTTTTGCTGGTAGTTAAGGATTTTTAGATAGCTAACAGTAAAATAAAAGTATAAAACAACTAACCAATATGTAGGATTGCAATAAAAAATAAAAAAATAATTAGTAACATTAAAGCGTTCTGAAAAGCGAGTGAGCGAAGTGAACGAGCTCGTTTTGAATTAAAACAAGTTTTTTTCACTTGCCATTTTAGTGTACAGTTTATAACTGATATTACTACTACAAAGAATTATGTATATTTACCAAGAAAATGCAAGGCCTCCAGGTGGCTTTTTTACTAAAGTTGAAATACCGATTCCTTAAAATGCATTACAATCTCGCGTTATGCACATATTGAAGAAGGGAGTCTCCCCTTTTCACGAAAAAAATGCACAAGCTGTCGAATTCAAATTGTAATTTTATCCATAACTCAGTTTTTTTATCCAAGAGAGACATATCGTACATACTTGTGTCGTACTCCTGAATATCTATCGGATGCCAGTCGGCAGCAGCCACTAACGATCACGGAAGGGCAGCTCGTCTGTTGCCATGGCAACCGTCGGGCGCCGGGGACGCTGCTGTGTCACTAGGACTGGCTTAGTCTGTTGCCATGGCAACCGTCGGGCGCCGGGGACGCTGCTGTGTCACTAGGACTGGCTTAGTCTGTTGCCATGGCAACCGTCGGGCGCCGGGGACGCTGCTGTGTCACTAGGACTGGCTTAGTCTGTTGCCATGGCAACCGTCGGGCGCCGGGGACGCTGCTGTGTCACTAGGACTGGCTTAGTCTGTTGCCATGGCAACCGTCGGGCGCCGGGGACGCTGCTGTGTCACTAGGACTGGCTTAGTCTGTTGCCATGGCAACCGTCGGGCGCCGGGGACGCTGCTGTGTCACTAGGACTGGCTTAGTCTGTTGCCATGGCAACCGTCGGGCGCCGGGGACGCTGCTGTGTCACTAGGACTGGATTGAAGCTGAAAGCTTAAGTTCAAACTTGACAATATTGGGTGCTGATAATGGGGTTCGGAACGATCTTATAGTTAGCAATGATTAGTTTTAGTGAAAGATGATAGATTCTTTGTACACAACAATCAGTCTATCAATTTCAATTAATTGATCTATTTCAAATTTACTTTTCTGGTTAATAATGGTATTTATTTATATATTTTAAGAGTCAAGAAACAATATCACTTTATTGGAAAGGTTAATTGGATTCAAAATCAATTGCCAACAAGTCCATTTTTATTTCGCCCATTCGTCCTGAACTCCGAAGGTGTGGACTTCCTAATTCTCTGTGACCGCTGGGCGGTAGTCAAACCAGTCGCCGCACAAGGTCGTCACACGACCTCCGACTAAACGTGGAACAAAACTCTACAGTTTAGAGAAAAAGTGAAAATATCATCACTT
This sequence comes from Neoaliturus tenellus, assembly GCA_030545055.2. Taxonomy (NCBI): domain Eukaryota; kingdom Metazoa; phylum Arthropoda; class Insecta; order Hemiptera; family Cicadellidae; genus Neoaliturus; species Neoaliturus tenellus. The sequence goes on from CM061536.1 coordinate 92,751,204, forward strand.
GTGACCGCTGATCATGACAATACACAATAAAACAAAATATGAATGACGTTTATATCACTACAAGAAGAAAACTCTAGTCCAATTTCAATAATTTCCTCAATTTCCAATAACAGCCTCCAGAAAATTAATTTAACGTTTAAATTGAATATATTTATGATGATTATGACAAAGGCAACTGAAATGAAGTGTTGTGAATGGTTAATTTTTCACCAAGAGTTGTTCTGCACTCATCGCTCGTGGAGGTTTATAATAGCTTAATTTCACGGCTCACAACATTTTGATGTCCTTCAGAAAGAAGATTTCCGTTACATTCCATCTGTCAAATTGCAGAAAAAAATAGATATGCGTTTCACAAATTTTAATTTTACTAAACTACCAAAATCTTACATGAACAAGCCCCGGTCTAAAATATATCGAAGTTATTGTATTTGTGGTATTGTTATATTGTAGTTTTAGGAAATTGTTTACTATAAAAAGCATATAAAAAGTACCATTTTATTTCGCTAAATTAGGTCCCCAGATGTAAATATGTAGCAAATTGTACACGTGCTTTTCGTGTCAAATTGTGAAATCGTTAATCAGAAATTACCTTAGTAGGAAACTAAAATGGGGCCGATGATGCAGATATGTGAAAACGTGCCGACGTTTGGACAAAATCAGATCCACGTGATAGGGCATACAGTTGATGTGAAAGTGAACCAGAACATTCTTAAGGCATCATGTGAAAATTAACGTGAATATCATGTTCAATAATGATTTTATAGTCTATCAACCTCTAGTCACATTCATATATATTTTGCATGATCATATGATTTAATCGTTAAACTTTAAGTTTACGTACTGCAAAGAGTAGATAACAATCTCCAGGAAACAAAAATGTTTTTATTTAGTTTAATTGACATAATTTTAAAGCAAATACACTTAAATTAATTTATTTCAGGGTATTTGAACATGGTTTCTTGCGGAGGAAGTCTCTAACTCTAAATTCCACACAAGGCCGCTCAAAAGCACACAAAGAATGCCAAAGACCGACATCAACTCTGTTTTACAACTCACTAACTCTTATTTACGAAATGTTAGCCCACACAGTTTTTGACAAGGCTATACATAAACCATAGTCGGCCTGGTTTTGGGTTTCACCTACGCAAAACCGTGCCACCATACCTTGACTGACTGGTTTTGGACGAAGAATAGTCATCAAAGATTCGTCCATTTAATCCTTGAATAATATTCCTAATTTGTTTGTTTTATTTTTGTATTCAAGCGAATATTTCAAACAAAACCTAAACATTAAAAATAGTTTGTAAGCTACAAGCTTAAAAACACAAATAAAAAATTAATTAATTAACACCAATAAGAATTATCGTATAATATAGGTAGTTACAAGGTTACCTTGCGGTTTTTACTTCAAATTATTTAGAACCTAATGTAATATATTATACGATAATTCTTATTGGTGTTAATTAATTAATTTTTATTTGTGTTTTTAAAGCTTGTAGCTTACAAACTATTTTTCACCCTTACTTGGGCGAGTGTGATGAAATATAATGAAGTTTCAGTACAATAAAAATAACAAAGTTGTAGTTATTTTATAAAACACCTTCGTCTCCATTTTAAAAACAATAGTTACAAAAATGAATGTTTCGTATGATAATCAGATGTACCAGATGATACCTCTGTATGAATGATTGATTTATGGTAAGGGATAAACACAAATTCTTTCTAAAGATAAATGGGTCTTACTTTGCGTTAAAATACTTCACTAAGCATTTCATTGGAGAAAACTTAAAACATATTTACAACTATTAACTGACACCACGAAAAAGTGAACTGAATATTGGTAGAATGTACTAATGTGTAGATAAAATTTAACATTGTATTTCCTCAAAAAAATGCATGCGCAATTTATTAACAATTTCAGTCCTTTCATAGCAAATCACAAAAGCCGAATCCAATCTACCGTTCGGGTAAATTGAACAAACACACAGATACAAGCGGGATAGGTTAAGCCCCAGGGTAGGGTGCGGTATGGGAGCCGGGCTCTTTGACGAATTGCAATTAATCATTCCACCCTCAAAGGTAACAGAAGGGTTAAATTTGGTTCAAAAGGGGATCCACCAATTAAACTGGATATCTATCTTCATTAGTAGGACCTAAGCTGGGAGCGTGATTAATATTTTGACTAAATACTGTAGTGCGGTCGGGGTATTGGAGGTTAAAGATAGGCATTGTGTTACAATTAATAGAACAGTCGGTTTAAATAATTTTGTGCACACAGTGATACGGAAATACCCGTTCATTAGTAGTTTTTAGATAATATATTTGTATAACTAGGAGAGGAAAACTACGTAAAAAACTTAATACATTTCATGCTTTTCCTTCAACTTTTCCCAAAAAATGATCCCATTAATTTTTTTATTTTTTAATCATTGGCGAACATTAGTCAACCATGTACAAACATAAAGACGCAAATAACTGGTCTAAATTATATTATATTTTTTTAGAAGTAGACTTACTGCTTAGAACATTTTATCTTTCAGAAAAAATAAATCAATAAATAAAATAATATAATTCTAACTAAAAGAATTTTTTGTTACATGTGAAACGGCATAAAACGTAAACACAAGTTTGCTGTGAGGTAAAGAAATAAATATTTTATTTTGAAACTCTTCTACAACCAACCTAAACCGCAGTCATCCTTGAACGTTTCGAACTGGTCTATAGAGATGTGGGCAATTTGCGTGACGAAAGAACTGAACAGTTTCATGTAAGAGGGGTCACACAGAGTAAGTAAAACTATTATTACATTACAACCACCTGACTATAATTAAAAAAAAAATATATATATATAGTTGTGAAACGGAAAAAAAACAATGAAAAAGAGGCTATGAAGCTACTGTGAATAATAGAATTTCAACTAGACATTGTTTCCGTTAAAACTTAGTTTAACTTATATTTTATACGTATTTAAAACTTAACTTAATTATAAAAGTGTTTAGTTCATGCAAGATTTTATAATCGAATGATGGAAAGAGGGAATGATTTCACTATTGTGTGCAATAAATTTTGGAAAATGTTCTGCAAAATAAAAGAAATTAAGAAAGAAAGGTTATCGCCAAGGGAACAACCATTTAAAAGTATATTTAAATATATCTCATGACCAATTAGTAATAATTAGTTATTTAACTTCAAACGTAAATAAACTTTAGCGTTTAGTTAGCTTTAAAAATTTTCACGGGACCATTAGTTTTTAAATGAATTTATATCAACTTTTCCTACGAAATTGAACTACTTCTACAAAAACACAGATTTAAAGAGGTTTAATACAGGATGAATTTGTTTTACATAATGTCTACCTTTATCCTTTAGTTAATATAAGGCCGGCCGCACACTGCATCGAACGCGACACGACACGACACGACAATTTCTGTTTTGTTTTGTTCTGTTCTGTTCTGTTTTGTCGGATGCGCGAAAAAACATCGTCCGACACGACAAAACACGACGGCTTCCTACGACCCCTCAACCCGTCTATTTCACTGATTATTATTACCTGTGACTATATTATTTCACTGTGATTATTGCCTGATACATCAATCTCTTGCCCTATGTCATTCCAAATTTTTTAGTTAACATCGACGTTGTGATGCTCTTTCAAAGTAGAGTTGTAAATAGGCGGGTTGTTTTGAATTAAAAATAATAGTTTGTCCACATCCACGGCCGCACTGTCTTCACTAATTTTCACTTCAACTTCCCAAGCAAGCAAAGCAAAAATCCTGCGTAGACGTTCCGTAGATTACATGTGTTTCTGGAGAGGGAGAGGGAGGAAGGATTCGCAACGCATGCGCAGAGCTGGATTCTCTGAGTTTGTCTGATAGCGTTTTGTCATAAAACGAAATTTTCAGTACCTTCGCCAGACAAGGAAAAAACGCCTTAAGGCGTTTTATCGTCGTGTCGTGTTTTGTTCGATGTAGTATGCGTCAGCTCCATTTAAACTCATACAAACTGAGCCGTATAAAACGCCTTAAATCAAAATGTCTTGTCGGGTCGTGTCGTGTTCGATGCAGTGTGCGGCAGGCCTAATTAGTCCACAGCTATGCACCAAAGGAAAGTCGAAGTCCCTCGCTCATAGCATAGCAGGCAAATGCTAAATGATTAGCGTGTTGCGAACAACAAAGCTGAACTGGTTAGGACATGAAATGTTGTTGGCTATGACAGAGTGTAATTGGCTATGTATGTTGAAATTTAACACACACAGAACGTTACATGTGTGGATTTCCCACTTAGGATGGTTTTCAGATATAATTATACAAAAAAATTATTCTTGCACTACTAAATTGTCAATATTATTAAGAAATGAATGATTTTATCAACATCTTAAAAAATTTTATATAGCTTACAACATGAAACCCGAATGGTAACAAATTAGTTTCAATACGGCTGAGTAAAATTATGATTAGGCGTTAAAAAGTGTGTATTAAGCGTTGTTTATGTTTTTCTGTACTTATAGGTGTGCTGAATATAACATACTGAGAAGTTTACAAAAGTTTGACCACTAAGTGATTTTTACTCCAAGTTCAATATGAAATAAAAAAATTTGTTGAATTCAGGTTACAGCTACCATCTTGAAAATGAGGCCTTTGCAGTGTTACAACTTTGGTAAACTTTTATTATGTTATTCAGCACATCTAGAATCACAGAAAACTATCTAGCCTAAAAAAAACATTTTGTAGAATTTTTTTAAGGATCGGCGATTTTTTCCATAATTTTCTTCGAATAAATGAACTAAGTTGTAATGTTTTAACGTCTTATATTTTTGTGTTACAGGGAAAGTGGGAAAAGTTTTGGAGTACGTCAGTCAAGAGCTACTCGCAGACGTCTGGTATTGAGCGAATGTCTCCCCCAGGCTGTATGTATGCTAATATAATTTCGCAACTCAGTTTGAGAACATGGTGCGACAGTTTGGCCAACTTAGCTTAACTGAGTATCCAAATGTGTTGGCAAATTGAACATATTTACTGATTATAAAGCGCGATTTACTTTGTTATAGTACTGTACTTTGAATCACATACAGAAATTATAAACTACGGTGAATTTAGATTATAAATAGAAATAGGTTAATAAAACTACAGGTACAGAGATTTTTCATTTTATTTAATGTAATACTATTTAAGACACAGTACCAGGTTAACCGAGCCTTGCTCGTTGGTTTTAATTTACTTTTGTTATAGTGTCATGGTAATCAAGCTATTAAATCTACTCCAGATTCTTCACAGATAACAGCTGTTAAAAAACTGCTTAAAATTCATGTTCCTTGTTTATTTTTGTTTACTTTTGGTTGTTATTCCGTTACCAAAATAGCAACCCATAAGACCAATGTTAAAAATTACGGTTTTAAATTTAAATTTAAACCGAATTCGATTTTTCCTGGGATTGAGGCTGTTTCTAAAATTATTTTTGGGCCAAAACACTCTTAAATGTAAAGTTTAAGCAAAATCTACTCGGCTTGATTTCGAGATCGTTGAACACACATCCCTTCAGACATTGCTCATATTATAGTATAGGATAAGGTGTTAAAACATTACGAAATGAGCATCCAAGGACTTATACTTTCATTCACCATTTGTTGCATAATCTGTCAAATTAGTTCAATGGAAATGTTTCATTAAATTCAACATTAAGAACTTTAGAGTTTCGCTAAAGAATAGATAAATGTTCATTAAGGCGCGTTTACACTGCAGTTGTCGACCAAAAGTTGTCAACCATTTTTTATATCTCAGTGTAAACACGCAACAGCAACTCATTAGATTGATGACCAAATTTAGGTTGACGACCAAAATTTGGTTGACAAAGAATGTAGTATAAAATAATTCAATTAACAAATTTTTGTTGTCAATCTGGTGTAAACGTACATTTATTTGGTCAACAACTTTGATTTATTTGGTTGTCAACTCAGGTTGTCGACCACAGTTGTCGACTAAAATTGTTGATGACTTTTGGTTGACAACTCCAGTGTAAACGCGCCTTTATGTAGCGTGTATTCCAAAATACTTTTATTTAACAATTTAATGGTTTAATGTCAAACAATTAATACAAAATCTAAAATAAAACTTTAAACAGATAAAACCACAATGAACTATTTAAGCGCTCACATACAGGCCAAGTTGTGTAATGACAACTTAGGAGTTACTAACATAGGCTCAGTACAAAATTATCATAATATTGCTCTTCCACATGCAAAACAAGTGTACAGCACATCTGTATGGCAGGTAGTGTAAAAGTAGGCCATGCTGTGTTCTATTCTAAAAAGCTTCTACATCCAAGGTAAACACATTTATAATTAGTACCGTAGTAAGTGTAGCCACAGATAAGTGTTGTATGTCTAATATCATATACCACAGTGACACACACAGATACAGAAATTTAAACAAGGTTTAATATTAGATATTTAATAAAAATAAATACATCTTTGAATTTTAAGCCTAAATAGTATTAAGATAGAATGGCTTATAATTTAATCCACAGTATAGGTGTGAGAAATCATTTAAATAACTTATCGAGCGTTTATAATGTAATTCTATATTATTGGTTATGTATGATGAAACAAAATGAAAATCATTAATGAAGACAAAATTTTTTTGCCAACTGTAAACAATTCCTGAATAAATTACAGGCGTATATATCTCACACACAAAAATATCAATTTAAAGAAATATTTAAAAAAATTGCAGTTTTTTTTGTGAAGATTACATAAATATATATTTCTATATCTCTATACCCCGTCCAAAACAAATGTGCTGTCTAAAGACATAATTCTATTTCCCACCATAAGGGAAATCCCCTCAATACCTTCCTTAATTTCCCTATTTTCTTTAAAATCATATCTTATTTTAATTTAACCCTTGAAATTCAGAGTGGAAAATATCGCTGATGAACATGTTACTTCACCTCGTCGCAGTTGCAAGCGCTTCTTTGTGCATCTCAAACGTCAAAAAAAAAGAATATTTATTTACGAAAAAGCAAAAAAATTGCATAAAGTGACATAAGATATTAAACAGCTGTACAAATTTTTAGCGATTGCGATTGGTTGGATTGTTAGCAGTGGGAGGAACGGGGGAAAATAGGGGAATTGAAATCTGCATTTCGACCGCACATTTATTTTGAACGGGGTATAATGTTAATTAACTTGAAACTGGGACTCGAACAGGGACCTTCATGGGGGGAGGCGTTCTATTAAGAGTAATCTTCACCTTTGGGCTGGTAGTCCATAGCATTGTTGTGAAGTCGGCAATGTTAACTATACGGCTTTTATGCTAAAACATGGTATTTTATTCCCTTGTTTGGGACGCCGTTTTTAAACCGATTTTCTTTAAACTTGGTAGGTGTTTAGTCGAATGGTTATATTAGGCCCCTCATACCTTAAAATATTGAAAAATTAACAAATATTACTCTCTGTGAGGAGGTCGCAAATTAAATCTATTTTCCTTAGTAACATTTGTTGAATTTTTAAAATTTTGAGGTATAAGGGGCCTAATATAACTATTCAACTAAACACTTGCCAAATTTAAAGAAAATCGGTTGAAAAACGGCGTCCGAAACAGGGGAATAATACCATGTTTAGCATAAAACCCGTATGGTTCACATTGCCGACTGCGCAACAATGGGCTACTGGCCTAGGGGTGAAGATGACCCTTAACACGAAAAAGGGCTTCGAAGACTTTGATACCAAGAATCCCAAAATCCTCTGAGTACAACATATTTCTCGCCCCGCCCTGTTGTAAGACTTGACGTTTTGGCACAAGACAGCAGGACAATCATAATTTATTGTTGACCAAAGCCAAACCCTCGCCTACAGAAGCTTATGGGACCCACCGCATCCTTGTATGGGCGTCGGACCTCCTACAGTTGACAGTAAAAATCTAAACAAATATATGAAAAATATAAAGGACCTTGACAGTCTTCGTGTTGGGGCTAGTAGCATGGTTGGATATGTTAACCATATGGAATTTCAACAAAACCCGGTATTTTATTCCTCTTGCTTCGGTCGATATTTTCAAATGACGTACTTAATAGTTCGTAATCATTTAGTTGAATCGTTAGTGCGAATAGTTCTCACACCTAAAATTCTAGAAACTGTTAAAATATGATTCTGAGACACGTAAAAAATTAACCATATTATATGGGTTTTAAGGGGTAATTGAATGAAATATTACAATGATCAGTCAAGAGAATAAATTATATTGCTAACAAAAAACAAACGTTCTTTATTTATTACACATTGCTCTTCTAAAAGTTAAAAACACAAACCTTTGATGTACCAGTAGTCTATCCGGGGTACCCCATTACACTGAATAGAAAAGTTCAATAAATAGTCTTCTCTATTTTTCACATCACACAAGTTATAAAATCTTGATTTAAACATTTGTCTGGTTGACTGATCATAAATTGCAAAAACAGGAATGAAAATATTTTAAAGGGAATAAACAGGTAAAAAATTAGAAGTAGTGGACTGTATTGATTTTTGTAAGAATAGGAAAGTCATATGGTAAATATAAACAAAATGAAATTATTGAATAACATGTGTTGGGCATTATAAAGGGTAAAATATGAAACTTAGGTGAACAGGTAGTGATACATATTATAATAGAGAAAAATATTAATGGTGGGAAATAAATATCGAACATATCGCCCCCCTTGAACCAACTTGGTTCAAAGGAAGAAAAAGAAGCATAAAAAGGGGTAATATTGAAAATGGATGAAATGTTAAAAGGGGAAGAAACGTAGAATAGGGTATGAAGGGATGTAGCCAGTTAAGAAGAGTCAAGAGGAAGGCGGGAAACTTTGATTGCGGGGCGGGTTAAATTGCCACTGTTTGTCTTGAGGTGGACGACTCGGACGACACCATCCTTCCCAGGAGACACAGCTGTCACTCGACCCATCTTCCATCTGAGTGGCGGACAGTTCTCTTCATGTATAACAACTAGGTCTCCAACTTTAAGGTTAGTTTGAAGCTTGGTCCATTTGGAGCGTTCTTGTAGGGTTTGCAAATATTCTTTTTGCCATCTTTTCCAAAAGTGTTGAGAAAGGGCTTGGACCATTCTCCATCGTTGTAGGTTGGTTGAATCCAAAGCATAAGGCTCTATCAGAGAAGTTAGCGGACCACCTGCTAGGAAATGCCCCGGTGTTATGGGCTGAAGATCGTGAGGATCAGCTGAAAGAGGCGTGATGGGTCTTGAGTTCAAGACTGCTTCAACTTTTGAGGTCAACGTAATGAACTCCTCAAAGGTCAGTATTTGCTCACCTATAACTCTGGTGAGGTGGTGTTTAGCACTCCTAACTGCTCGCTCCCAAAGTCCTCCTTGATGTGGAGCATGCGGAGGGATGAAGTGGAACGTAACTTGGTGGCTTTCAGCAAATTTTTGGGTTTTCTGATTTCGCATAAGATCTTTGAAGCATTTCTTAAGTTTTGTGGATGCGCCAACAAAGTTCGTCCCGCAGTCAGAATACAAATCTGAAACTACACCTCTTCGAGATATGAATCTGGTAAGTGCTGCTATAAATGAGTCAGAAGTCAGATCTGTTACCACTTCTAAATGTATAGCTTTGGTGGCAAGACAAATAAATAGACACAGATATACTTTGAGAGGTTGTACATGGCGGAGTCTAGAAATTTTCACAGTAAAGGGTCCAGCGTAGTCCACAGCAGAAGTGTTAAAGCAACGAGTAGGAATCAGCCGGTCAGAGGGCAGGTCACCCATTAACGGTGGTGTCACTTTAGGCTTTGCACGATAGCATCTCATGCATTTGAACACTCTTGACCTAATGACACTTCGGGCGTTGAGAATCCAATATTTTTCTTGAAGTGCAGCTTGTAGCTGTTGAGGACCTGCATGCAGATTCAGTTTGTGGTAATGATCAATCAGCAAGTGCACAACAAGGTGATTCTTAGGGAGAATGATTTGATGCTTAGCATCGTACAAAAGATTGGAGTGTTTAAGTCGACCTCCTACACGAATTATTCCTGATTCGTCCAAAAATGGAGATAGACGTTGGATGCGTTTGGAGCAAGTTTTCTTCTTTTTCAAAAGTTCAATTTCATGAGGAAAACATTCTGTTTGTACTATCTTGCATATTTGCTTACCAGCTTCTTCAAGCTCTTGGCGTGTAAAAGAGTGATTGATTTTACGTTTACTACGCAAGCAATGAATGAAGCGCAGTACATAACCCATGATGTGCAGTAGTGTCGTCCATGAAGAAACTTTATTGATGAAATTAAATGTGTGAGTCTTCTCCTCAGTTAACAGATTAATGGACGCAGGCTTAATTTCTGGAAGATCTTCTTCAGGGATGGAGATGCAAGAGAGAGGCCACGAATTAGAAGCAGCTTTCAACCAATGTGGACCAAACCACCAGAGGTCGTTGCTGATAAGGTTAGAAGCAGTAAGCCCTCTAGATGCCAAATCAGCTGGGTTATCATGCGTTGACACGTGTCGCCAAATACATGAAGGGGTTAATTCTTGGATTACCGATACGCGGTTAGCTACATAGAGTTTAAGTCTGTAAGCAGGAGTACGAATCCACGACAGAGCGATTGTTGAATCACTCCAAGCAGTGATAGAGTTGATATGATACTGACCAGATAACTGCTCAACACAATAATGAAGCAAATTTGCTAGAATGTGAGCACCACAGAGTTCCAATCGGGGTATGGTAATGCGTTTTAGTGGTGCCACACGAGATTTCGCAATCAATAAGTTTATATCGATTTTGCCATGAGCATCCTCAGTGCGGACATAGACACAAGCAGCGTAACCAAGTTCACTGGCATCAGCAAAACCATGCAATTGAATATCAACAGCACTGTCTAAGCATATATATCTGTTAATTCTCAAGTTTTCAACTAGTGGAAGTTCATCAATGAAAGTTGACCATCTATTAACAAGTTCGGTTGGCAGAGGATCATCCCAATCCAGCCCTAACAACCATAAATGTTGCATAAAAGCTTTGGACCAGAAAGTGAGAGGAGCTAGCATTCCTGTGATATCATAAATCCGAGCAATGGTGGATAGAACTGATCACTTAGTAAATTCAGTTGAAGGCTTCTCAATTGAGTATGTAAATGTGTCTGATTCAGGATTCCATTTCAGTCCTAAAATCCCAACCAAATATTGATCAAGTGAGACTGGAGTAACACAATGCTCTTCTGGTATGTCATCCAACACTCTTTTATCGTTAGAGGTCCACTTACGCAACTCAAAACCTCCTTTTCTCAGCAGCTCTATTACATCATCTCTCAATTTGATCGCTTCATTGATTGATTTTGCTCCTAAAAGTGCGTCATCAACATAGATTTGCTGTTGTAGAATTTTGGAAGTCTCAGGATGTGTTTGCTCTTCATTGTTAATTAATTCCTGAATAACTCGGTTTGCCAGAAAAGGAGAGGAAGTCATTCCAAATGTAACTGTAGTCAACTGATAAATCTGAAGTGGATCTGAAGGATTATTTCGCCAGTATATTAGTTGAAAGCGTTGATCGTTTTCGTGGATGGAAATCATTCTAAACATCTGCTTTATGTCACAAGTGAAAGCAATTTTATACTGTCGGAAACGAAGAATAATTTCTCTTATCTCATTATGGAGCTTTGGACCTTGATGGAGAATATTATTTAATGAAAGTCCCGAAGTAGTAGGAGCTGAAGCGTTGAAGACAACACGAATCTTACCATCTTTGTGAACACTATGATGTGGTAAGAAGCAATGAGGCTTGTTGAGTATGGAACTGTCGGTACAGAGTTTCATGTGACCAACTGCAAGATATTCATCCATAAAACCAATGTAGCTTTGTTTTAGCTCTGAATTAGATTCAAATTTGCGTTCCATGGATCGAAAAGTGGCTATTGCCATTTTTGAAGACTCGCCTAACTTGGATGGATCGTCTTTGAATGGCAGTCGACATACAAATCGACCTGTGTTATCTCTCGAGTGAGTATCAATGAAATGTTTTTCACATTCTTCCTCTTGCGGAGACAATTTCGTAATATGAGGTGGCTCTTCAATAGACCAGAAGCGTTGTAACGTAGAGTGAAAATCTAACTCGTTAGAACAGAGAAGGGTCGATAATCCGCTAAAGTGCGAAGAGTTATGCATGACTGGAGCAGCACCAAGAATAACATAACCGAATATGGTGTTGATAGCGTGAGGCATGTTATCACCAAGTGCAACTGTGGGACCGACTAGCGTTTGAGCGAATAAATCTGCACCAATCAAAATGTCAATTGGTCCTGGGATATCAAAAGTTGGATCAGCTAAAGTGTATCCTTTAAGTTGAGAACGAACCTCAGAAGACAGTTACATACGAGGCATGAAGTTTGCAATTTTGTCCAGTATTAGAACGGGATTTGAATTTGCCAAAATAGCACCACTGAGAGAAGATAAATTCACATAAGCAAGACCTTTCGGCTTAACTTGTGCGGAGGATATGCCTGTTATTTCAGGCACACCCGAAAAACAGCGGGAAACTTGAAGTAGATTAGCACAATGCTCTGAAATAATAGTGATCTGGGAGGCACTGTCTAATACAGCACGAAGAACAATCTGATGTCCATTTTCCTTTGAAACACTAATTAGAGCTGTCGCTAAGAGCACCATTTTTCCTTGGATGTAGGTGGCAGCAACTAAGGAATCACCTGATCCTACTTTTTCATTTGATTTAGTATTAGCTTGCAGGGATGAGCTAGTCAATTTAACAGACTGTGAAACATTAGCCTGAGTAGTATGGTCCGGTTTATTGAAATGAAGTAAGGTGTGATGTCGCTTCTTACATTCCTTGCAAGAATGAAGGGACTTACAAGAGCTTGTCTTGTGTGCACCAAAACAATTTACACACAAATCCTTTTCTTTAACGAAAGCATATCGATTCTGAGGAGTTAAGGCTTTGAAACCATCACATTGTAAAAGTTTGTGCGAAGATTTACAGTGAGCACAATTCTGAGACAGTTTATTGGTAGAAACTGTCATAAGGACTGATCTTTTAGGCTTGGCACCTGCATTTGTAGAGGAACTACTCGGTTGTTTGTTAGAAGTGCTTGGAAAAGCTAGGGATGGAGTAGGAATACTATTTAAGTTAGCAGCTTCCTGTTGGTTACAATAAGTTTCCAAAAATGTGATGAGTTCCTCAATAGTAGGGATCGCCTTGGAATCGTCCCTTTTACGTTCAAAAGCTGAGCGTAAATTAGGATCAAACTTCCTCAACAAGTGTGAAGTCAAAACCAGGCTTTCATTTGCAGCTATGTCATGGTTGAGTGCTTTAAGAGCTTGATAGTTATCATTATAGGCTGAAATAAAACCTCGCAATTGCTTAACTGTAGGTTTATTAACCTGAGGAAGGTCCAAGATATTATTGACATGGAGGGTAACCAATAACCTAGTGTTGTGATATCGTTTCAGTAAGTTTTCCCAAGCGATTAAATAGTTGTTGGAGTTGAGAGGCAATGACTTAACAAGATTAAGTGGTTCATCAGAAAGACACGACAACAAGTATGAAAATTTCTCAACATTTGATAGAGATGTACTGTTATGGACAGTATTTTCAAATAGACCGTGAAACGCTATCCAATGTTCAGGCTGACCAGAAAAGGTAGGCAAATTGATCTTAGGTAGCCTTACACTTTGCTGAACTTGAGTTAGTTGAGTTGTTTGCATGGAGTTGATTGGACATAATTGATTAGGTTGAGCTGTAGGCAGCAAGGCATCACACGTGGATTGTATATTTATAAGCAAATCTGATATCTTATCTTGAAATTCACTAACTTTTGTATTATCAATATCTTCAATTGATTCAATATTAGAAAAAAGTTTATCTAGTTGGTTTTCAAAATCAAGGTTTTTCTGAACAGCTGTGCTAGACAAAAGTTTAAGTTTGTTAAGTTGTTGGCCGTTTAGTTCAGAGATAACAGCAAGTTCATTTAAACTATCCACCTGTTTGTTTATGGCTTCCAGCCTAGACTCAATCAACTCGCACTGTTTTACAAAAGTTGGAAAACTCATTATGAATAGTTTAAAGGAAATTAAATCCACAACACAATAATTGCAAAAATATATTAGTTAAAACTGTTAAATACTGGATAAAAACTCAAAGTTTCAATTGTAATAAATTCAAAAGTTTAAACAAACAAACAGTAGAGGTTCGGTTGTAGATTCATAGTCGCTGCGATGAGTAGCAGTGGCATGGCGAACAGTAAGGACATAACAGGGCATAGGGAAATGATAACATGGTTCAAGGATCGGACAAACTGGCTACAAAATGTACTGGAAATGGGCTATGCATTAACAAAATAAAAACATGTGAAAAGGTATTAAATAAAAAGGGAGAAAAATCAAGATGATGCATTGAGCCTATTATCCTTAGGGTAGTTCATCATATGGCTCGACAAGGACCAAAAATATATATGGGTTTTAAGGGGTAATTGAATGAAATATTACAATGATCAGTCAAGAGAATAAATTATATTGCTAACAAAAAACAAACGTTCTTTATTTATTACACATTGCTCTTCTAAAAGTTAAAAACACAAACCTTTGATGTACCAGTAGTCTATCCGGGGTACCCCATTACACTGAACAGAAAAGTTCAATAAATAGTCTTCTCTATTTTTCACATCACACAAGTTATAAAATCTTGATTTAAACATTTGTCTGGTTGACTGATCATAAATTGCAAAAACAGGAATGAAAATATTTTAAAGGGAATAAACAGGTAAAAAATTAGAAGTAGTGGACTGTATTGATTTTTGTAAGAATAGGAAAGTCATATGGTAAATATAAACAAAATGAAATTATTGAATAACATGTGTTGGGCATTATAAAGGGTAAAATATGAAACTTAGGTGAACAGGTAGTGATACATATTATAATAGAGAAAAATATTAATGGTGGGAAATAAATATCGAACACATATTTTCCTTAATTTCAATATATTTTTTGTAATCATACAATTTATTTTCAAAGATGTTTGTTTCAGGTTTGAGAGCCATGGATCCAACATGTATTTACAAGAAATAATTATTTTAATAATAAATATTTGAAATTACCGTCAAAAACAAGGCAATTACGAGGCATGTATTTAGTGTTTTATAGGGGTGCAGAAAATTCTTAAAAAAGGGCTCTAAACAACGAAAATATTAGGCTCTAACAGTTAAAGATTTGATAGTACTGTACAGGCGAAGTTAATGTATGACACGGCATTGTTCTGAGTTTCCGTTTTGGGGGTTACCATGATTTGAATAATCAAGGATTTTATTTAATTAATTGTACGGTACTTGTCACTTATCGAACCATGACACTTTTAAGCATAAGAGAAATGAGTCGTTTCTCAGGAAAGTATATTTCGTCACAATTGCCGAAAGTGGCGTTTTTCTGGCCCCGAGATCTTGTTTAAAGTTCGAGACGAAGTCGAGAACTTGATCGAGGGTCGGCTAAACGCTTTCGGCCCGAGTTACGAACGATATTTTTCATCACACTACACAATTCAATAAATTATAAACAAGTGAAAAAATTACTTTCTCGTTCATAACAAACAAAACATAACCTCAACTAAACTATCGAGATGTACTGCTTGTGTTTGTGGTTGCTAGACAACCACTTCACATCAGTTAAGGCCACCAAAACTAGAATAATCTAACGGTAGGTGACAACTACAGCTGATTCGAAGGGAAAAGCACGATTTTCCCATCTACTTCATACATATATTTAACAGTTGCTATCAGCTGAACTACCAACTACGTCACTGATTTGTTATTTGTTGTTGTTGTTTTGTTGTTGTCTCCTATCTTCTTATATTCTAGATTTCCCTGCTACCGTTTCCATTACCGCCCTAGGCCGGAAAATTTGTTTCGTCGGTAGAAGCGAGGGTCGAAAACAGGTGATATCGATCTAGTGTGATGAAAAAGAAATTTCAGCTAGCAAAAGTTTGTGCAATCTGTTAAAATATCTTCTAACCAATTGAATTACTATTATTATGTGAAACTGTAGATTCTTCTAAAAATAATAATTAAAAAAGTGAAATATAACTTTGAGTAAGCAATTTCACCGTGAATCGTCTACATCGTAACGGTCAACAGGCAGTGAGTTCACCTTCCTTATATAGCGGTTGTGTTAACCTTGGCCATGAGGAGGACGGGCGGCAAGGTTACAAGGGTGCGGTGAACTAGTCAGGTATGCCTGAATAGCAGGGAAAACGATTGAAAACGATAAACCAAGTTAATAATATTATATAAAAAAAATAGTATTGCATAATAATGTTACATTTGAATGAAATACTAGAATGGTTTGTCATTTGAGGAAGTTATGCCGAAATAGTGTGGGGAATGATATAGGATTACTGGTGTTAAGTTGCATCACATACTCTTTTCTACTCAAAAATTTTTTGGAGAATATCTTAATAAACCGATGATTATTTGTTTAAAAGAAGCATTACTACAATTTTAACTTGTTATTACATTTACTAAAATATTTAAAATTTAAATAACGATCTTTATCATTAAAGTTTTAAAGGTCCATCCGGCTGGCCTAACGGTTAGCGTCTTGAACTTCGGTTCAAGAGGTGACGGGTTCAGATCCCGGGGTGATCAAAATTTTATGGGTTTGAATGAAGATGGGCCTCTGGCGTAGATATGCAAAAAGGATCATTTTATTTTTATGTTTTAAGTAAATACTACTTTCATTGATGCAGTGTGATAAAGACATAGTCAAGATATTCGTCAAGCATATAGGGTAAATAAAACCACTAGTTGCACTCTCCATCTTCAGTGGTGCACACATTTCTCATTTACTATCAACTAATTCTTTGGCAAGCCTTATGATGACAACTTTTTTATATTTTATGTTGTTATATA
The DNA here is from genome assembly GCA_030545055.2 of Neoaliturus tenellus. Lineage (NCBI taxonomy): Eukaryota > Metazoa > Arthropoda > Insecta > Hemiptera > Cicadellidae > Neoaliturus > Neoaliturus tenellus. The sequence goes on from CM061536.1 coordinate 92,768,092, forward strand.
ATAAGCTAGTGAATTTAAAAACATTTTGAGTAAAGCACGTCGTTTCGAAATTTAAAATTAGTTATGCTCAAAAAAGTTATTTAATTGGTGTTAGTGGAATTTTTGCACGAATTCGGCTTTGTAGATTGACATATATCCCATCTTGACCACAAAGCTTGTTCAGCTTGAACTTAAGCTGGTCAGTTGAAGGCGCCCGACACGGACCGTTGTCATGTCAACAGACGAGCAGACCCTCACATGATCGTTAGAGACTGTGTATTGACTTCCGTTCATTAAACACCAATATATGAACAAATTGAACAGTTTTTTCTAAGAATCTGTAGTTTACTGAAAGGCTCATATTGATTTTTTGGTTTAGCATGGTTTGATTGTAGTGAAAGTGGTAGCAAAGGTAAATGTTTGCAATTTGGCCCCACGTATTTCATTTCACTCATGGGATTTTCCCAGCTGAACTTGTTAAAACAACATTCAAGTATTAACACGCAATTTCAAGAAGCTTAAGTAAAGTTATCCTGTAAGAGGATTGCCCATGTGAAGTTTTAATTAACAAGTTTCGTTGCTTACAACCTCCTAATCGCAAAAACGATACATTCACAAATTATTACGTTGAAAATAATCCTACAAATTATGTACTACAAAAACCAGAACAGGATTTCATTTTAATGTTTTATAAATTATATTTCAAATTTATTTCACACTATAAAAGGGGAGTACTAAATTACATATTTAACAGGAGTAGGTTATCTATAAGTTAAGGCGGTGACACACTACCGAACTTTCCACCGGACGGAGCATAGCATCGAACCGTACAGGGACGTAAATTTACTCGGAACATTTCGCCGAACAAGACATCGGACCGAGCATCGTACCGTATAACTCCACCGAGCGAGGTGAAGGAAGTTTAGAGAGAGAGGGAGAGCGTGAGTGAGAGCGCTAGAGGGTGTGGTGGTGAGGGAAGGGGTTTCCCATCACGAGCGTTCGGGGTGAAGCTCGGTACGGCGTTCGGAGCAAAATTGACCCCGATACACTACCGTACATCTGACCGTACACCGGACCAATATTTTCTTTGATGCTTAGCCAGAAAACCTACTCCAGCCAGAGCACTCCATACAATGCTCGGTCCGATGTACGGACCCCTGATTCACTACCGGACTTGCTGTTTTGCTCGGTACGATGCTCGGTCCGGTGCTTGGTCCGATGAAAAGTCCGGTAGTGTGTCACCACCTTTAACCACATCTGAAGATAATTATTTATAATCTTTAAAAAATTCTAATAGCAACGAACTTTCTAGGTAACAAGATATTTTTATACTAATCTCACTTCCGTTTAAATGTGTATGGATTGCTAAAATACAAGTATAATTTTAAAGTCTGTCTATATAATAATTAATATTCGGTTCACGAGGTCATTACGGGCGGTTTGAAGCAGAAACGGAGACGAGATCTCATTATTATACGCCAGTCACTCACGCGCTTCACGCTGAATAACTTATTTATACAAGTGACTTCTGAAGGGTTGCAGCATTTTAATGGCCCTTACAATTGAAAGGGGGAAATGTTCAACTTTGCAACAATGTATCGTTTTTTAAGAGTTTTTCTCATATATACTTTGTTACTCTCCAATTAATATTTTAATTGAACCGGTTAGGATAGCATAACTACTTATTAGGTAGTACAGATTGTTTCTTTCTAAACTCAACCAACGATTTGAAATAATAATTGTAAACATAACACATATCTATGATACATTTTTTGTTAATCATATTTTTTTATAGTTATTTAAACGGATTTAATAATATGTAAGTGTATCAAGGCGTTACGTGTATGACCTCTATTAAATGAATGAACACAAAAGTGGCTCTTGTTATTGCAATCGTTGAATTTGTCATTTTAGTCTCGATTTATTTGATTCTATGTGGGTTATTTTCACATGCCTTATTCTTTACATCTGCCCTAAGTAATTCTTATAACAATAATTCTTTTGAGGTCTTATATCTGGAGACATTGCCAATAACTGCAAACGATTTTGCTCTACAGACTAATTTGAAGAGAAATACTATATGATTTTTAACTCTCGATGTGTGTAAAGAATGAAGGATATTGTATTAAAATATCCTACAAAATAATGAAAAACTTGTGGAGAAAATACACATTCAAGGGGTTCAATTACAAGTCACACTGAAAAAAAAAAAAATTTCCAGAAATATAATTTTTTAGGACGTTTTATAAATGTCAATTGATGTCTGTTTAAACACCAATATTTAACATAATATTATTTAAAAGTGTAAATAACAATAATTAAGGCCAATAACAATAAAATGTATTATAAATTTGTATTTTGTTAGTATTTTTATTTTAATTTTCATTTCAGATCAACGGTTGTGTTTTAAATAATGCAAACTTTACATACGTAGTACTACTGTACTGGTTTATAAACTGCCTACGCAAACTAGATAGCCTACTACCATGTCTTGTCGTACTACCATCTTTGTCGTTTACTATTTTTAAACACTGCATTATGCTGTGTTGTCCAGAGTTTCAGGAATCTGAAGCAATGACGTTACTGTAGAGGGTCTACGTCAGAGAGCGGGACAACAAGCTGGTTCAGATACAAGATAACGGCACACCTGGCCCTTTATCGCCTGAAGTGTGATACGGCCTTACAACCCTCGCCAGAAGTGTGATACGGGCTCACAACCCTCGCCAGAAGTGTGATACAGGCTCACAACCCTCGCCAGAAGTGTGATACGGCCTCACAACCCTCGCCAGAAGTGTGATACAGGCTCACAACCCTCGCCAGAAGTGTGATACGGCCTCACAACCCTCGCCAGAAGTGTGATACGGGCTCACAACACTCGCCAGAAGTCACGTAAAACGGACTCTGTACACTTGTTACTAAAGTTATTGCATCTTGCTTTGAAGCAGAATAGGTTTTTTATGTGGGAAATAACAGAGTAAAATATTTATGATTTTCCTCCTAGTAAGAATAGAGCGTATTCTTAGGTAATATAAAGTAAATAAATTAATCAATAACTAAATATAGCGTTTTAAACTTGCAATCGTTAAGAAAAATCTACCACAGCTACATGTCCGTGTCTATTTATGAAACTAAAATATTGTTCAAAGCAGACAGTATTAACATCATTAACATTAACGGGTTTGACTAATCATAATCATAAACGTACTTAGTACAAAGCCTAATCGATTACTTCAATTGCCATTCACATAATTAAAATGCAAAATCCAATTAGCGAGTTAAAGCGGGGCCAAATAAATTATATTACCAACTTTAATAAACATGGTTCTACTTTTAAGGCTTTACTGACTAATTTTAAAATGGACTGGAACAAAATTCTAATAATATGATGGATAATTTAAAACACATTTAAGTTGCTGAATTAAAAAAAATCTAATAAAATTGGATAGTTTATTAAAAAAATACAATAAAAAATTATTATTCATTGAATTATGATAAATGAAACACTAAACTGCAAAATAATACAAAACTTTGAGTAAAACTTACGAAAGAAGAATCATACTCTGCCACAAACACTCACCTAAAACATAAAACAATAGCTTGTAAAAACATTATAACATTTTCATTTACATTGTAAAAAAGAACTATAAAATATTATGTAACCACATCTTCATTTAATCGACGCAATGATTATTTGAAATACAGAAATGATATATAGAAACCAATATATAAACCAACACACATCAACAACGACAACAACAAGCATTTTACACCATCAGCAATAAACATATTAGTTCTGCTTATTCAAAAACATGTGTTGAGCGAACTAAAATGTTGAATTTCAACTGGATTATAGACTGATGAAACATAGCGTCGTTAAATTAACGAAGTGAAATTTTCACACATGATTCTCAGTGCCATCACAATTAAACGTAATGCATTATTACTTTACTATTTCACCTTTGGAACGTAAATTGGAAATATTTTCCACAATATTGCATTATTTACAACGAAGCTAAAATTTATAGCATTTTAGCTACTTTATTCTTTACACTTAGTTTAATATAAAAATATTTTATAACTATACCATGATATGGAATGTTGAATTATATAGTGCCTACTTGCATTTGAAAGTTTTCCATGTAGGCCTAACTATTTACTGAAGTAAATTTGAATTATAAAGAATTTTAAGAAAACTGCAACGGTCTGAATCAATGTTTAAGCACAATTCAGTTAAATAATTAGTTTCGCTTTTCAGTGCAAGTAGTTTTCGTCCCTATATCACAAATTCATCGCCCCCCCCCCAAAAAAAAAAAACCAAAAAAACCTTAACAACTTTCTTGGTGAGTGGAAAGTGTAATAGCAGGCTAATAAAACTTTTCATATATGTAAAATAGCACACATATTCTCGAGGTTTTCTGGATATAAATTTTATCTTAAGAAACAACATGAATCCCACTGATGGCAAAAAGTTTGCCAAGTGGTAATCTTACGGCAAGCACTTTCAAGTTGCATTTCGTCAATGATGTTGCAAAAGGCTGCATTGATTCTCATCATAAATTTTCGAACATTGGGGTTTTTCAAACTTACACAAAGCTGATATCCACTAATGATGTTGAAAAAAACTTTAGGTCCATGTCAACATCACAGTTGACATTATTTTACCCCTAAAATTTTACTAAGCTTTAATCTGTAACTATACAGAGAAGTCAGTAACTCTGATATCTAAAAATAAGGATAATTTTTATTTAACTAAAAAAGGGGAAGTAGATAAGGTCAATTACGTAACAAATGCAATAAATTTGAATGTATAATTAGATTTCAAAACGTGGCAGCATACAAGGGACAACTCCGTTCCGCTTGGTTATGCCGTTAGGGCCTTTGCCTTTCGCACAAAGGGTACGAAGGGTTCAAAGACGGAAGGGTTATTGAGTTTTGAATAAGAGAAGGCAAATGACCGCTGACAAGAGGAGCAGTCCCTAATGGGGAGAGAAGAGAATTGTTGGATGACAGTAAAGAAAGTCTTATTTCACTCCACCCTTAATTATTATTTTTTTAAATTACAACCCAATGGTTCTTCGACATCCATACAAACATACAAAAAGAAATTACATAAGAGCCATAGTAAATAAAATTGTGGAAAGTGAAGTAAAGCAAAATACACGATCATGATTGTGAAGTAAATTAGATTTTTTACCACAAAAAATACTTTCCTAGTTGGTTAGAAGATGTTGAATTTACTATAGGTTTTTCTTCTTTTTTACTTTCTTGGTATTAGCTAGCGTTAGATACTGTAAAAATAAAAGCAACCTTAATTTATAAACATGAAATTATAGCATGCTAAAAGACCTTAAAGACTGAAATCACTATTTTAAATTCTAACTAAAATATATCAAATGCATTTTATAGTACACCATCAAGATATTTATAATTTAAAGTGACATCAGTAAACGCTATGCAAAGGTTAAAAACTGTAGGTAAACTGAGGTAACAGTGCCTATCATTAATAAAGGTCCAAAATAAACTAAAAAAACTGGTTCGTTGAAAGGTATACTATTACATTTTCAGTACGTATACTGTACAATAAATAAAAATTTTGAAATATTTGTACTTATAGAGGACGTTTCACACTTTAGTATTGTCACGGCAATTTTATCTTATCTCCTAAAAACATTCCTGAAAGGCAACAACGTTCGTTTTATTAAAAGTAATCCTAAACACTATTAGAATTGGTGAGTAAAAATCAACTGAAAATAAAACCATTTAATTATTGGGCATCACAATGCAATGTACGTTCTGCTCTATTCGACAGTTCTTTGTTTATTTGTATATGCAAGAGTATTCAACAGCAATGCAGGCTACATTGTGCTCCAAACAACAATTGTGTTTATTTGTATGTTTGTATTTGCTGTGGAGTGTTTTAACTATCCAAAGTATTATTTCGGTTTATAAGCAAAAAAACTTTTGTGAAAACCAAGCTTACAAACTACGAACCAAAAATAAATTTTTATTTGAAAAATTGACAAATACCATGTAACAAAAGGGATATTTAAAAGACGATAGACTAATATAATTAGGATTAAGCGAATGAATATTATTTAACAAAGAATCACTTGTTCTCTTGACAGCTACTTCTACTTACAGTTAGCAAGACTCATTTACGAGTCAAAACACTGCAAAACAAACCACAAAATATTACACCACACTGGTTATTTACCACATCAGTGAAGAAGCAACATCTTGGACAATTTGTAGTTGGATGCAGCGGTAGACGTTTTGAAGCTGTCGACACTACTGATAAGATGTTGAACACCTGGCCCTTATCAACGAAGATAACAATAGCGGCCAAGGTCGACGTTTGAAGTATTGAATGCACCTCTTCACTTTAATACCTTTCGAGTAAGTTATTTATTTGTTTAAGATACAATAACCTTCTAGTGATTACATAGTAAAGATAATTATTATCCAGTAAACCTGGTTGAAACTTTCAGTTTTAATCCGAATAAAAAGCTGCAAAGAAAGATCGCTGGACTTAAAATATTGTGAGGCGGATAACGTTGTCATGTTGAGTACTCGTTGAGTATAATGCATTTAAGACATGAGATATAAAAAGTTAATATAAACTTGCTTTTAGACAGATAAAATAGTATTACAATAAAATCGAAATGTTCGATGACTTACTTAGCTTTACTCTAGGTGAGTAGAGACGAGATAAGATAAGTCAAGGTACCAAAGTTTTAAACTAACTAATGTACTCAATGATAAAGCTAAATTAATTTTACAGAAAAATATCTACAAATTGAGTTATTACTCACTGAGTGTTTAGGTAATATGTAACATTGTTACAGTCAATACAATATGAATTAGCCACATGACCTAATCACACACAATACTTTATCACGTGCTCTGTAATGAACTAACATTATAGTTAGTTAGTTATAGGTACCAACGTTAGTTAGTTGTACTAACGTTAGTCTATAGTGTTGGGAATCTGCCACAACCACACTTGTACATCCATTACTCAACCACACGCATCCCCTATGGTTTACAGCCGTACATTACGTTCACGGGGGAGAGAAGCTCTATTACTGTAAGGGTTGAACCCCAGACTCCTTCATTACCAGAAACACCCTCCCCTCACAAGCTTCACCCTCGCAACCTCGTTCATCATGTTACAACCATTTAGCTAATGCGAAACTATTTCAAAATAGACGAGAAAGGGGTTGTGAGGATCTAACTCCCACAAATGGGAGTGGCAAACTTTAAAGCTACATTTGAAGATATACCGAGTCAAATTTAATGAAAAGTTGGTTTATATTTGTTAGTCTACTTTTGGTCTACATAATATTAGTTTTGGTCCTCTGAGCCGGATGACAGTCAATTATTATAAATCCTTTACTATAATATAAAGAGTGTCTGTGGCCACTTATTTTACGTGTCCTCAAATTATAGCAGGTAGATTATTCTTAAACTTTACATTTATGAGTTTTGCTCCAAAAATAAACTAAGAAACAGTCTCAACCCCAGGAAAATCTATTTTTGTCTAAAATAAAGTTCAAAAATTGTAATTTTTGACATTTTTCTTATGGGTTGCCATCTTGGTAACGAAATAACAAAGCAAGGTAAACACATATAAAATAATACTACTTTAAGCATTATTTTTAAACCGCTGATACCAGCAAAAGGTATAGCTGGTTGTTGGTGTGAGCTCAATAGCTTAATTATAAAATTATAATAAAATCTAATAAAACCAACGCTCAATACTCGGTAAACCCAGTACTGGGATGGTAAACATAAATGAAGACAAAAAAGAATAAAGAAGACGAAAACCATACCTAGTATACATCTAAAGGGTAGTATTTTAATTTTATATGATGAAAAATAAGACAAATAGTATTCATAGAGGGATAACAAGGTGAGTTTGTGAAGATTTAAGTTCTAGTCAGAATGGGGCAACGGAGTAAAAGAAAGTATAACATTTATGTGCATATTCCATACTGATGTTAAAATTTTCCTTTGTTAGTTAACCAAGTAAAAATATATATGTAAAGATGTATTAACTGTAGATCAATCATTTTTTTAGTTAGTAATTTATTACCACTCTATGCAATCCAAGAATATTCACTGTAGTATCAACGGAAGCTACTATATTTCACAATACGTTGTCATATTTTACACGGGGAAAAAGCGTAAAAGGTTTTCCTTGCGCTCTTGCGATTTAACCTTCAAAGGGAAACAAGGTGATAAAGAAGCCCCTAAACCCTTATTATATGCCTGATCGTAGACGGGATCTTGTGTCAAGAGGTTTTGCCTGAGAAGCAGACTAACATTCATCGCTTTATGTATTTTATCCTTTAGTCATAAATAGTATCGTTTATTTACTGAAGCTTAAACAGGATCAGATTCATTTATTGCTTCTATTTGATATTCTTTAGTATATGATAGTTATTACTTTTCTGTGGTGATATTTAAGAAAGGTTTTCCCTTAATTTAAAATTTTTTTTGAGCGGTGACCTAAATTCAAAGATCAACAATTAACTTTTTTAATTTTAATCATCAAGACAAGCGCCGGAAGTATGAGTCAATACTTATTGCCGACGCACGTGTAATTCTTATTAAATACTGGTAAGGTTTTTTTCTTCGTTTAAATGTACCATGTCCGTGTTTACTTTTACCTTTAATGTAATAAAAACTTCACTATTGAAGGATTGATGTTATTGTAACTGTAAACATTAATTTGATAATGGGTAAAAAAGACCCGAAACCTTGGTAATGAAACTAACCATTCCTGATCACTAGTATTGAGTATTGTAAACCATTCTTTTGTTTAAGTTTAAAGTTTTTTTTAGAAAAAAATCCCTTAGATTGAAAAATACATGCTCTATAGGTAAAATCAACTGAAGTATATATTTTAACTAAGTATTTTATAAATAATTTAGGCAAGCTAATCACTAAAACAAATCAAGTAGTAATATTTTGTTATTCATTAATTCAACCAAATGTTTTAGGTAGTACACTGATTTATGAACGTAAAAGTCTCTTAAATAATCCAAATTAATGTAGAACTAGAAATACAAAAATTAAAAAATGTAATGTAAGTAGCGTACTTTGACTAATTTTTCGGTCAATATATGGTTTTATCCGTACCACAGTGAAACTGTTTTATTTTTGTATTTCTAGTTCTACATTAATTTGCAAGATGTTAATTTTATATTGATTGGCATATTTCTTATTTGAGAGTTTAAAGCAATTTTCAAGTTATCACATCAAAGAAGTATTTCCAAAAGTAAACTGAAAGTAAAGAACCACGGAGCAACAATGTTCGCAGAACTTAATATTACGAATTAGTTTTATCTTAAAAGCCAAGTGTTAAATGTCTCCTGATAAAGGATTTTCTTGAGCCTTGACGATATTTCTGACGAGGTAAGTTCTGGGCACTTGAACTTCAAAGAAGCTGGGATATAAAGAAGCCCTCCAGAGCCGAGTCTGCACGATCCTTATCAAAGTTTTCGTGTTAAACTTTTTACCTCACGGGGAAAATCTAAAATCCTACATACACTTTGTAAGACAACAAAGTAATGAATAAACTGATTTGTATTTGTGTTTGTGTTTGCCTACGCCAGTGGCTTTTTTACGTTTTGACGGGGAACGGTCCAAACCCCAGTCTTGTTACTATCTAACATCGACCAGTTGTTAGAAAGCATCATTAATTAATAGCCTTACGACAAATGGCAACTGATTGCGTCCGGAATCGAACTTTTAATAACTTACTGACTTTTCTCTGGAGCGAACCGGCAACCTTTGGATTCTAAGGCGAGCACTAAAACCACTCAGCTACCCAGCCAGTTTTTTAAACACTATGAAAGACAGAAAGATAACAAAGTGATCTATAATTAATAGTAAAGATTTTACCATTTTTGTGCCTTCAATGCTGTTATCAACATTGATTTAAAAATTTAGAAATTTAACGTATTTTGTCAAAATTATTTGTTTTCCTGCTTAACTTTGTGTTTTTGGTTTTTAGGCCTATGTATTATAGGTGTAGACTACTTATTCGTTTTACCAGGTAACAAAGGTTTTAAAATGACAGCAATAATAAAATTGTTAATTTTTAACAGAATGCTCTAACTAAATCTTCTAAAATTGCCATTTAAACTCCTAATCAACATTCTCAATCAAATATTGCAATGTAATACAAGTAATTTTAGGGCCGCTTCACACACAAACATTTCACTTAAAACTAGTTTAATTAGTATATTACCAACTTTTGTTTAAACTTGAGTTTCATTCTCCAAATATGATCAAGAAATATGAACACGAATCGACCTAAAAAGAAGTACATGTTTTGTAAAACATTACTTTTGATATATGTTTATTTCTTATATTTAAACAATGTTCCATCAAAGAGAAAAACATGTACATGTACAAAACCACCGTACAAACATGTACAAACGTACAAACACTGTACACCGTACAAACATTGTACACCATACAAACATGTACATGTATTTGAACCACCGGAGGGGGGTGTAGGCCTAAGTATAGGCCTAAACCTTTTTGAAAGGGGCAATGCAGGGAAGTCAGGAAATTTATTTAAATTGTTAATTCAAAGATAACTAGGAGTAAGAAATACAATTAATTCTTGAACCTAACCGAAGGTTCAATATAATGAATTCGAATGTTCGAGAAACTTGTTCATAATTTGGAATTATGTGATTTGCATGCTTCACAGTAATAACATAGGCCTAGTACTGTAAAAATATGAAGTAAGTTTACAAAATATTACTTTTTGTGTATGTGTTGTTTAAAAACTATTTTATTTCGTTTTCTCAAGGGACCAGTTGTGACTGGTCATAATTTTGGTTTGAAAGTTGTAAGTGGAAAATAAATATTGAACAAGGGCTTTTGTTAAAATAAAAATTAAAACCATCGTCAATTTTACATTGTATATTTCTTCAATGAAAATTTAATAAAATTCCCTGATGTGATTCTTCAGTTTTATTACTAAAATTAATAAAAATAAATAAAAATTAATTAATTTTTTGTGCAGAAAGTATGAAATATTTACGGCTTTTTCCTGTTGTCACAATTAGAATCAATAGAGTCGAAGATTTCTAAAGGGTCAATGCAAAATCAACAAACTACGTCATTCCGAAAGATCCGGTCGTGCAATGACGTCACTGGCGTGAAGGACGCTGGGAGGTGGGCCTGATGAGGTAATCCTGGCATTCTAGTTTACAACGGGCCTTCAGGAGGGCGACGGGAGGCGTGAAGGTGGGGGTCAGGTCCAGGAACCGGTCATGGAGTGACACAAACATTTTCCACTCGGACAGGGTGCGGGAAAAATTTTGGTTTATGATTTTAGGGTTTTCGATTATTTCACTTGATTCGTTTGTCATTGTTACTTCATCATGGATACAATGAAACACGTTAAAGTATAGTTGAACGTTTTTACAACTGGTTTGTTTCTTTAGACCCAAATTCGTCTGACTGAAGTGTGACATGTATAACTCAAACAAATTTATGATATTAGTAATTTTGAAATGTCAAAGATTAGTTTTGAACTCAAAACATTAGATATTTTATGACTTTAAAGCAGACAAAAATTGTAGGAAAATTTTACTGTAATACAAAAATGGACTTCTTTTTAATGACTATAAAGCAAACGATGGATAAGGATTTTAATATGTAAATTAAATAATATTATAGATCACCCCCAGGTCAAAATTTGAACAAAATATTATTGATCTGGACCCAATTAGTTAAAAATATCGTATCACTGAAGCATCTGTAATTGTCACACTCAAGGAATCTAAAGTACATGTTACACCTAAAATTCTAGCATTTGTTATTACAACATCTGTTTAGTGATTCATTCAATTTACAATTTACACGGAAATTTTGAAAGCCTGTACTACGTAGCTCTGGGGGCCGTTCTGAAATATAGTGGGATTTTCCACATTTACACAATTCATACAATTCTTTTAATAACTATAAACCAAACGATGGATAAGGTATTTTCACCTTATCACAAAACCTTTCTAATGGTATGCGCGGATTTCTCCTACGACGCACAATAGCTGATAAAAATGGAGGAAAAGAAAGGTACAGTACACAAATGCCTTACAAAAATAATAATAAGTATTGTACATATGCTTTATATTTGTATAACAGCTCATCCACTCAAATTTATTCACGATCATAATCATGGAAAAAGTTTTTTCAATGTTGATGGACATGAATATTTTTATTAATAGGCCTATAACTAACTAAAATACAAAAAAATGAAATATTGCAAAAGTATTATAACAATTTTCGCCACTGATGTAGTGTCCATCACTACACTACTCACGCAATCAACGCATGGCTCAACATGGATAGCGCATACTGGGTCTTTTTGGGAATGTCCCCGCATTTTTAAACAATTTTCTATTGAGTTACCACATAATGGAAATTGTTAAGACACGACTGGTAGTCAAGTGGGAAGTTATTTTATCGTGATCGTTATCAGTAAGATTATCTTTTTGGATCCTTCACCTGCTTATCGGTAGGCTGATAAAAGGTTGCGCGCTCGGCTTACATATTCAGTCTTAGGTTAGGTTAGGTTAGGTTAGGTTAGAACCAAAACCTAACCTTCACAACAAAACGGTGTGTTTTGGTGTGTTTTTATTCAGCTTTTGATTTCTATGTCTGTAATATTATGAATAAAAATAAAAACCAATAAAAAACCCGTTGAAGGGTAACAAATTCGTTTCTAGTTTATAATTTTATCCTCCAGTACATTCCTTAGACAAGTTGAAGGCAATAGAAATTTTTTTTAATGCGAGGACATTCCAAAAAAGACCCCGCATACTTTCCAGGGTAGGCCTATATACGCTATAATTGATGGAGAAGCGAACTCTCGTCAGAACACCCAGCGGCATCTGTGCTAAACAGTACCAGAGTTGAGAGCTACAGCGACTGTGTATTGGTGTATCCGGCTTGTGTGTTTGATTTTCTTCAATCTATCATTTAAATGGTTTCTATAAAAATTAGAGTCTTCATCCGCCTATTCTAATCTGACTTACCTATTGAAAAGTTTCGGGCTACCAATTAAGTCTCGCTCAACCATTTATGTCAGGTTTGCGGTTTTATAGGCCTACTATGCTATGAATGGTCCATTTAATTTGATGTACACATAAACCTATGCTAACGTTCAATAGGCCTACACTTAAAAATACTTACTAGCCCAAGTGATTTTTAAGTATTTGAAACGCCTAAAAATATTTGTCACGAAGTAAAAAAGGTATATATGATTAAGTTTAATAGTTTAATTTGCACATTACAGTAGTTAATTAAACGTCCTAAGTTAAACTAAAATCTACAGACAAAGACTAAAAAAAGTAAAAAAGTAATAATTGAGTTTATATTAAACGATGCTTCGTTTGATAATTACTAAAGCCAAAACGTACTCTTATTAAAGCTAAGCCAGTCAAACAAGGATTGCTTAAGTCTTTCATCAAGCTAGTTGGTTGAATCTATATATATAATTCTGTAAGCCGAATTTCTTGAGCAAAATTGTGAGCGTTGTACAAATCGCAGAAAGATGGGAGGGGTCTCAAATTAAAGGTCTCAGTCCCATACACGAGGGAAAACTATCGGCGTGTCCATAGTGTTAACAGGAAATGAGAAATCACGTAAAACGTCCTCCATAAGAATAGCATGGGGATTTTATAAACGTCTGCTTTGTGTACATTGAAACATGTGTTATGGGTTAATATTCAAACGAGACACAGGTGATAACATTGAGTGAAGATGATAAAATAATTCACACCAAGAGGAGCATTCTATATCTTATACTCTAAAACAAGCTCCGTTTGTCCGGACAAAGTTTTTTTTCGCTCCAAGGATTTTTGATTTTTTGATTGAATATGGGGGTTTTGGCCACCAGAAATCGATTGGAGCTGGTCCCATGTCTGGGAAAAATCCGGTTTTCGCGCTAGAGCCCTTCAAAGTTTCCATGTTATCCTTATGGAGGTTTTAAGTTGAACAAAAATCAGCTGATAACTGTAGATAAAATAAACCAATGTGTTACATCTTTAACCTGTGGTTTTAGGAAAATCATACCAATGTGCAGCAAACCTTCCGCCTGGCGAGTGAGCGGAGCGAACGAGCTTTGTGTGAGAAACGAAAGTAATAATTTTACCGAGCTTAAGCTCGGTCCCCCTGGTACTATTTATAATTATGTATGCAAAACTTCTTGAGCAAAATTGTGAGCGTTCTACAAATCACAGAAAGATGGGAGGGGTCTTAAAATAAAGGTCTCGGTCCCATACACAAGGGAAAATTATTATGGTAGTCGGCGTGTCCATAATGTTAACAGGAAATAAATTTCTTATAAATTGTAAAAAACCTTGAGTGTGTATGCACATCATAAAATACATTCTGATCGTGATAGCGAATGGACGATGAATTGTGGTTTGAGAAACGGCTACATTTATTACATTAAAACCTGTTTTGGTTTATTTTAAAACGAAAAGTGTCAAATTATCATGTTGAGTGACGATGATACAACTGAAACTTAAAGTGTATCAGTCAACGAAGTGTTAGTATTCTGTTAGCTGAATTTTTGGTCCAGAAACCATTTGGTCATTTCATAGATTGCAGAATTATAGGAGAGACGTTTGCCCTACATACTAGGGGGGAATGTAGCAGGTCAAAAACATTACAAAAAAAATAATAAATAAATAAGAAATTTATAAGGAAGACTATTTCCTGAAAGATTCTCCTTAAAGATTCTCCATATATAGTGATTTTTAAAAAAAGTCTGCTATGTTTACTCAAAATTCAAATTTTTGATTAGGAGGGACGAATATTGACAGTAAGTGAAAATGATCTATTTTGAGGCGCTGTGTTTAAATTTGGCGACAAAAATAAATAAATAAATAAAATAAAATATATTGACAGGAGCTAAGAAAATCCATTTAATTGAAGAACAAACAAGACAATGAAACGGGTAGAATGGTACAAAGTATTGGAATTATTGGAAAGTATTGACTCTTAAATTAGTGCTGAACATTCGTCATGTTTTTTTATCATTTCCACTTTTCTATGTTATATTAATTAGCCGTCATAGCTCAAAGGAATCATGATTTTGTTTCTTAGCTTATTTTTCATTGATTGATATAAGTTTAACAACAGACAAAATGAAGCATTTACAAATGGGTGGCCTAATAGTGCAGGATTGTAAGGAGTGCTTTGGAGGCGAATGGTCTGTTCAAACGGTATAGTTAAAATATTATTTAAATTAAAATTAGATTGTCTGAAAACTTTCGTAGTGAAGAACTGGTAATATGCTATGGTTAATGCTATTTTAATTTTACGATTAGGGGCATTTGCCCCTATGAGCCACTAGTAAATAATAAAACTTTATTGGAGTAATTAGTGGACGTCATTAATTACCTTCGGATTCTGGGAAAAATTAACATTCAACTCGTTGGTGAGTCAGTTAAAATTATACAAAATCATGAGAAGAGTGCTCTCGGTATTATTGATTCATCTTTTAAACTGTCTCTCCGTTTTATACTCTACTCAACTTACATATATCTACATGTATATACTTACAGTAATCTACATACATCATTCTTCATGTAAAGTACAAAATTGTTTCTTTTATGAAAGTGTCTTTAAAATTCAATTAGAAATTAATTTGTTTCTCCTTGAGTTCAAAGATAATTATTTAAATGCTGTATTTGTTTAGGAATTAGTATAACGAATTTTTTTAAATAAGATACTACTAAAATAAATACATTGTTTATGTTTTTGTTCATTTTTGAGTTGGGATGACTTGATTTCATAAATTCAGATGGAAAAATGAAATGATTCCAATAAATAACACAAACATTAAAATTATTGTAAAAATGACAGCGATGTTATCGTCTGAATTTTATTCAAACACAAATGTTATCAGTACAAATAAACTTGAAGAAGCTTAGCAAAGGTGATTATCAAGAAAAGAGAAAAAAACAATGCATTCAACTATTGTAACGGTTGATGATGAATGTTGTTAAATAATCGCCATCAAAGCAAACCGAAAAACATTATTTGGCTACATGTAAATTCGGATAAACCGGTATAATAGGGGTGAGGGAGGGGGAGAGTCTATATGCAAATATGGTAAATTGGTAAATATAGGGCGAGGGCGCTAACAGGGGTGAAAATTAAACCAATCAACCAAATGTTCCAAACTAGTTTTTACCCCTTATCAAATTAAACGCAATAGGTTTTGGGTAAAAAATATTTATGTTCGCATTCTTCCACATCCTTTACCTGCTTTTGGTAGTCTTTCGCATTTTAAATTGAATGTTACACAATGTACGAATTGCTTTTGTAACTACAGTAGTACATTACTAACACAAAGTTTACTGCTTCTTTTATAATGAAAAATTAAAATATTATGCAACTGAATGTGGACTAAGTTTTTTGTAATGTATTTAGGTTCTACGCGTTTCAAAAATAGATTTTTTACAAGGCCAAATATGAAAGGTTGTTATTGAACAATTAATAATGTTTATATGTTTTAAAGGATACAAATAAATGGGATCTAAGTGATCCTGAATAACTATAGCAACTTTGAAATTAAATTTCAAACATAAACAAAAGTTAATTTGAGGGAAGTAGTGTTGTATGTAATACTCGATCTTTCACTAGATCCGTCACTTAGATCCCTTTAAGTTGTATCCTTTAAAACATATAAACCTTATTAATTGTTTAGTAATAACCTTTTATGTTTTAATCACGGACAACCGTGATGTAAATTTACTACACTAAATTCTATACATTTACTTTCTCCATATTTCATAAAATTTATATTTAATGTTTTATACAATTTCCTGGAAATCTATTAATGAAAAATGCACGAATTTAGGCGCAGAAAAAACGTAAATGAATCCTTGATTATACATTATTTACGAATCAGCGTAGTAAATTTTTGTTCCATCGTTTAATTACTTTCTCCCCCTATACCATAGTATATGGAGAAAGTATTGTTTTCGTCAAAATTTTCGAATTTGAGTTGTTGGTGGATTTATCCATTATGGTTCCCCCTGAGTCCAAAAAAGTGGTTTTCGGAGTGATGTCTGTGTGTGTGTGTGTGTGTGTGTGTGTGTGTATGTGTGTCAGGATGTAAACAGAGCTAGAGAATGCCCTAATGGTCCGATTTTAATGAAATTTGGTATATAGGTCCAAATCCACGATAATTCCAGGCGTTTTTTTCATTTTTTTGAATTTTTGATTTTTAAGGGTATTTTACCCCCAAAAACCCTCAAAAATCGTCAAAAATCAAAATTTCTCAAAAACGGCTCTAACGATTTTGATTAAAATTTTGTGGTTTATTAAGCTTAAAATGGTGGATAAAATGACACCACCCGCATCTCCGAGAAAATGCGCGTTCAAAAGTTATGGAGTAAAAAGTGTTTAAAAAATCAATTTTTTTGATTTTCAAAATAGCTGTTGTCTTGAAATAAATTTTACTTATCACCATTAAATCAAGCTCAAAAAACTAAATAATCTAGTATTTTAAATTATTGCTCTACGTCAAGTGGTTGCGGAGAAAATTCAATTTTTCGTTTAGCGGTAAACGCAGTACGTTGTTAAAAGTCACAGACGCGCGTAGGGTCAAACGAGCCCTGCGCAGCCGGTAACTATCCAACTGAGTCATCAAGAAATTAATGTTTGAAGCTTTTAACATCTTTTTTATATTGTTGGGAGAAAGTATGTGTCAGTTAACTGATACCGTTTATTTTGTCTTGTGACTGAACTCAATCTATTTAGCTTCCAAGCTTGCCTTTTCTCAAGGCACTTCAATTACCGTAAGACTTTCGCCTCTCTGAGAGAACCATTAATTAAGCTCGGCGTCTGTTGTGTTATCTATAACAGCACACGTCCCAGCTGGTATTTCACACTTAGTGACGTCATCTTATGTTTCGACTGCGATAATCGTCTTTAAGTAGCCTAACCATCAAACATATTAGTAAAGAGTTGGACTTATTGACTCTGTAATTATCTAGGCTTTCGTCATCTATAGTCAATGGTAGAACTGTGCGTATCTACGAGTATTTACTTTATTAATTTACTTACTCGTACTTTATAGTACTTACTCGTGCTTACTTTCTTCGCATGGTATTTTAAAATGCAGGTAGTTTTGAAATATCATCAGGTTTTTATACAGTTTTAAGATTTTTTAGTTTTTTAAGACTTTAAAAAAAAAATCTGAATAGTATAAAAAATTTAGTGTATACTTTTAAAACCAAAATATTTATGAGCAAAAAATGGCTAGAACCTTTTCTTGAATGATTTTTTTTACTAAACTATAGATGCGCTACTGCGTAAGAACAAAATAACTAATACATAGATAAAACTAAAACTATTTAACCAACTCATTACTTGATTTTAGATATTATGATGAAAAGTGTTTTTATTCGAAAATGAAATGAATGGGTTTCAAAGTAAGAGCCTAATTTAAATATGTCAGCTGGATCGTGACAAATTGAAACGAACTTATTATGGATGGATAGGATTACGAGCAATATTGTTGGGATAAAGAGGAGAAAAGAAAAGAGGTAGCGATCGTTATTTATAAAAATGGGCAGCGACAACGCTGACTGAGACAAAACAGCTCTATTGATACAAAAGTGCTGAATGCATTACTCCTTATATAAAGGGAGAAATAACGTTGTAGCTAAATGGGCTGCTTTGGAGTTTATGGCGGGACAATATTTTCTCTAATAGAAGTGATTTTCTTGCTTTTCAGATAAGGACACGGATTTGCTTTGTGAAATACGAATAAATCGCACATTTTATGAACATGGGTATTGATCAATTTTATAAATTCAAAGAAAAATATTTTCCTTTTAAAATGTTTATTGTTTTCAATTATGCACTAATGATTCAAGAGTACAAGCACAGAAAAGTAAAGGTATAGTAGTTTTCATTACTAGTCTCGAAAGCGACTCATTGCGGGGAGAGATTACATTTACGCCCGAGGCGAAGCTGAGAGTGAAAATGCTATCGAGCCCCGCAATGGCACTTTTGAGACGAGTATTGAACATTATTTTTCATTACGATATCGGAAAACTTGTAAACAACATGAATATTTTTGTTTTTTCAACTTAGTATCAAGAAAAACCGAACTCATAACGCTGAGTTTCCGTGCTTAGGGGAAGGTCGGGTAGTATCGGACACTTAAGCTTTTTTCGATTTTTTAATTAGTGATAAAAGAAATGATAATTTACTCTGCAAAATATCAAAGTTTGAAATGTTATTTATCAACATATTTAATATAATAATTATTGTATGAATGAATGTAACTTTTCCACACTTTTTCTAACCCTTACTTTTAGGCCCATTTGATTTCTGGAGGGTAGTATCGGACAGGGTTAACTACAACTGCTTGTAGCTAAAATAAAACCACTTGCAGCCTGAAAACACACTTTTATCGTTACAAATGGTTTCAACACTATAAAAAACTAAACTATAAGTATAAAAAAATTGGTTTTCACTATCAGTTTTTTAGCTGATAACCTTAAGTCTAAATAAAGGAAATTGAGTTTCAAAGTCACACAATTAAGATCACTTTGGCTCAAAACATTGTTGGTATTTCCATTTAAAGTCTTTTCTTCTTTGCTTCGTGCCCAACACAAATATCATACTCTTATAATAGAGATGGCTGTCCTCAAGCTGAGCACAGTTTTCGGGAGGCCAACCCTTTCATTGTGAACATTGTATCCAGCAGTTTTATTGAAATGTCTCATCACAAATAATTTAATGTGTTTCAGACCTACTTATTTCTTCAAACGGTAATTGCCTTTTTGTAATTTTTTACATTTATGTCTTTTGCCTTTTTCAAAACTTTCTTATTTTCCTCCTTTGAAGGCCTTGGTCCATTATTTATGTTTTTAAGTCTATCTTTGGGCTTTTTATTTTGTTAATTTTCTCTCTAATGATGTTCGAAAACCTAAAAATAAATAATGGGAGTAAATTATTGAATACGTTAAGTTTTTTACAATTATTTCAACAATTTACAACCTATCCATTCTGTCCGATACTACCCGACGCGAGCTTGTCCGATACTACCCGACTGACATGGTCCGCCATTTTGACTACCACTTCCATAATAACCAATCTAAAATAACCATTCACCTACAAAACAAAGTAAAGCCTCTTTACTATCAAATAGTGGTGTTGAATCATAAAAGTATTGACTCAGTTTAGTACATTGATGTCTCAAACATAAGTACGTGCACAGAAATTGTCACAAAAACAAAAAGAAATGTCACAGCGCAGACGATTTTTGAGGTACGAAACGCATAATGGCGCTCACATAGTCTTTCTCCTTGGTGCTTCTGCTGATGTCCTAGTCAGTGCTGTCTCTAGCGGCAAAAGCTGGAAACAGCGTTTGTCCGATACTACCCACTGTCCGATACTAGCCGACCTTCCCCCTATGTCGTGGTACACACGCACTGAAACTAAGCGTTGTTCAACAGCTGATCGGCCTAATGCAACAGCTGATCGGACTGCACCGCAAAATCCCATAACGGTTACTTTCCGTGTACCACATACGCACGGAAAGTAAACGTTATGTAATTTTGCTGCGCAGTAGCGGGAATAACCTAGTTTATTAGCTCATTTTACGTTTAGAAAGTGTAGAGTAATTTCGTGTGTAGAGTAATGAAAAATGTACTAAGAATAATTAATTATAGAGATTCATAGTTTCATTTCCTTTGAAAGTTTAACTACATTGAATTGATATGATATGGACGTATACATATTGTATATACAAAAAGAACACGCTAAGGGCATATTACAATTATGAAAATAATTTTGTTAAGTAAATTATATAGACTTACCAATCGGAGGAGAGAATTTAGCTCTCGCGTCTTCTACCTATTACATTATAACTGTTCATTCTTCATATTTTAGAATCAATCATAATTCTTTGGACCATATTTTATTTTTAAATAATGAAAAAATTATACTATAACCAAATTGGTCAATTAAGATATTTACAAATATTATACATTACAAATATCTTAACCTCGAAAATTTTGGATTATTTATTGAAACCCCGTTTATGCTCCTTGTAATATAGCATTTTTCAAATTTATATTCACTGTAGAAAAACAACCCAAGAAAAAATTCAATTTGGAACGGAAAAGTTGAAAGTTTTGACTTCTTTCTATCAAAAAGGAATTTCAGCCCAGCAGCTTATCCAATACGCCACTGCAGAGGCCATGTTTGTTGGCTAAGGGAATATTTGATATTAGTTCTTCTGACATTGAGGTGCCCAACCCTAACTCTGGGGAGGGGAGGGGGGGGATGTAGACACAAAGTGGGACTCGGCGGACCAGAAAACATGTCAAGTCGTGTGGAAACGGACATCTGACAAACATTGCCTCAACTGCTGTCTGAATGTTTGTTTGATGCTTCAGATACAGTTTTATCTAAATACTAACGCTATAATTTTGTTTTGAATTGAGTTTTATTGGATTAAGCCACTGTTGTTTGCATAACTATATTCTTAGTTATCTTGTGACAAAGTAAATAGAATAATATTTGATTACTGAAGTAAAATTGTTAAAGAATTAACCTGGATTGGGCCTAGTGGAAGATTTTATCTAAAAGTAATAGATAATTCTTGCAAAAGGTGATAAAAGTTAGTAAAATTTAATCTATTACCGTCATCATTAATGTTATAAAAACAAGATTAAGGGATCGCTCATAGTAGTCCACCAAGGTCGAATTGGGGGCCGGGTTTTGGGGCCAGAGCTCAACTAAGGTACTGGAGCTACTATATCACCACCATACAGAAGACGACAATGTAATTTTTAAGTCCTAATAATGAATCAAGTTTTAGCAATAGAAACAATAAATTTTCTTTATAACCTAATTTAAGTTTCAGAGGTAGGTAGTAAAAAACCACGCCCAATATTCTAAAAAAAATTGTTTAAGAACGACTACATATAAAAAATTTGTATTTTCTATTGTATACAAAATTATTTTAAAATATTTGAAATATTAAAGAGTGTGTCATCTTTAAAATAGGAATGTATTCATGGAATTCCATTGTGTTTTAATTACAGTTTAAATGTAAATATGTTTAAAAGTAACCAACTGAAGAAAATTTTTATCCTGTCAAGTCAGCAAATTCAAATTAAACAACGCGTCAAAGATTTGTGCAGTGCCATCCAATTATTCCTGTAAGGCGGCAGCAAATCAATCCAGATTATTTTAGAAAACACGACACTTAGTTACTTCGGTGTGCTTAGTTCACCGGTTTTGTTCCCTTTTCTCTAAAAAATTTCCTATCGTTTTAATAAAAATACAGGACAGAACAACGTTGAAGATTTTTTAAAGTTAATAGTTCTGCTCTTTTAATTGCTTCGTAATTTTAATATCTTTTGCTCGAGCGTATAAAGCCCAACGATTTGTTACAAGGACAAATCGGCTGGATTTTATGTGAAAGGAAGACGGATGAATGGAATTATGCTTGGACCCGAAAGCATGGTAGAAATGGGTCATCTCTACCATGGCCACCTCCCACCCGAATGGCAATGGTAGAACGATTAGATCATCACATATTAAAGAACTTTTCATATAATTGTATGAAAACTATATCAATTTTTAATGCTCACTTCTCCATTATTTATCATTGCAGTTCATTTAATTTCATTGCCGTGAATCGTAGACGGCAGTCGAACTCTGTGAGCAAAGTTATTTGATAGAATTTAGTTTAATTTGGCATCCTTATCATTATGGCGATGAAAAAAAAATAGAATTAAATTACTGTAAATTCAATACTGTAGGTTGAAAAGTAACTTTACACGATATAGTTGGTTGCACGAGACGTGAGACAGCCCGCCAGGATTTGTCCTATACATGGGCAGTTTAACAGCCTAAATTCGGAATAAAGACCTTAGTAATGATTTCACTGTAAAATCATTACTAAGGTAAGGTATTAAAATGATCAATCCAGGCCATGTTGCACAAGATAGAGCCAACTTGCTTATATGTAGCACAAGTTCTGGAGGACTGTCTCACGTCTCGTGCAACCAACTGTACTTATCCCTTTTAGTTTAATGTAATATCTCAAATGTTGATAAATATAACCGAAGCAGCAAAAGCAAACCTTAGAACCATGAACATTTTTCAATGGATTGTGGGGATGTATTTTAATCCAACAAGAACTATTTTGACTGATCGAGTTTGCTAGTAGCTAACTAAAGGAATAGTTAAGCTAAATCATAGAAAAACTATCCACGAATATAAAACATTTAATGCATTTTCATTGTATTTCTCCGTTTCGAGTTTTCGTAATTTAACATGTTCATTATTCTAACTATAAGTAAGGCTTCTGATTTAGGAATGTTTCTAAATTTTGAACTAATCAAGTCTGACCCAAATAAACACAAATAAATCATTATTTAATATTGACATAAAACAGAAATAAGAGTATTTAGACTATTAGAAGGAAAAAAAAAACAAGAACAAAAAAGGAATAAATAAAAAAAGAAAAGCTGAAAAGTCTAAAAGTCACTTTAAAGAGAACACTGTTTCTCACTTCTGTGTAATTTAGCACAAGGAGGCAGGCGGTAATTCATGGAAGCCTATTATCATTGCCTATCTCAGCAGGCTGATGTTTGACAACTACTGTCTTATACAATCGTTACCAGCATAAGTGCTCTGAAAGTCTTACGTAGGAATGCGCAGTGAAATTAATCGCAATATACTCCTTACGCTTTTTAAACCACCATGTTTTAATACAGTTTATTTGGTTCTTTGTAATGGTCAGATTCAGTTGAATAAAATTATCATCGTTTAACAATGTAATCATTAATTTATAGAGAATAAAATGTCAAAGAATTGCAACATTTTCAAAGCATCTACTTGTGCAACGAACTTTAAGATAAAAAAAGAATGCTAAACTTCTCTATTGTGGTTGGTGGTACATTCATATTCACAGAATAAATACAACATTAGCAACACTTCTACGTTAATGAATAAAACACTGCTAATAAATCACTTCTCTGTTGGTTATTACAGCAGGTTGTATCAGAAAGTCGTTATTGTTGTAATGACTACAATTACGTAATCGCGAAGGCTCCGGGCCTGCGATGACGTCACCATTGTATATAGCGACAAGGTGGGCCACGTGATGCAAGCCCGTCACTCGTATTTTTAACTGTTGGTCTTGAATACGATAACAGTCAACACTTTCTATAGTCAAAGTTAGAAGTGAACAAGGGTTTTTATCATAAACTAATTCTAAAAGGTTGTTCTGCGAGATTGGTAAAAATTCTAAATGAGTTCGGTAATGATTTTAGTGACATCTTTTTTACCACCCAAAATAATTAAAATTTTTGATAATTATAAAAAAATTCGTCAATAGATATAGCCACCTGTAATTGATCAATGTTTGAGCACTGTAAATGCATAATTAAAACGTTTATTTTCGTTTGACTGTATGAAATTTTTAAAACTTTACTGTATAGTATGTTGGTTCCGAAATTAATATTAATATAACTTTGTATTTTAACTTGTGGTAAACGATCATATTTAATAAAATTTAAGCAATCGTTAATAAGTGACAATTTTATCTTTATGAGGGGTTTGAGGGTGATAGGTTGCTGGAATATAAACTTGTTTACTATATACTATATTTTATCACACTGTGGATACTATGAGGAGAAAGTACTGTATGTAATGGTTGAAGTGACTGTTGTGCTTTTAGTTTCAAATTTAAATAGAGTTTAAATGAAGTTTTTTCCAGGCATTTTGGGAACTATAGCTTAACGAAATGTGTAGGAAAAGCTCAACTGTAATTTTAAATAATGCAAAGTCATATTAAAAAAAGGTATTAAGCTTGTGAGTAGTTTTTTTTCTAGAATAATATTGAAGCAACGTCGTGAAGCGATTTTCAGTCAAAAGTACAGCCTTCCTTTAATATAAACTTACCTCAAGTGGATGCAAATATTGATGTATTATTGAAACAATTCTTAAAATTTAAGTGAATAATTCTTTTACATTAATAGTAAAACATTTTATCTAGTCCAATGTAAACGCAATTAAAATTTAGAAATTTAAAAGCTCCATAAAACTATTGTTTGACGTGTAAACGTTGTTAACCTGTAGTGTAAATCACAGACGACACAATATACATCAACATAATGGCAGGGATTCGATAAGTGAATTCTTGTAGTAATGTTTTATGTATGGATATGCGAGAACAAAGGATCAGACTATAAATATACGCTGGTTATTTGGCAGTTACAAGTATTGGGGATCGAGTTCTGCCTACATGCGCTCCTCCTACACGAACTGGCCTTGGACGCAGAGAAGACAGCAAAGGGACCGAGTACACATGGAATGGGGTGCAGCAGACGGGGATGTAGAACTACTAAAGGGTCAGAGCACTGAATACCCTTTTTTCTACTGTACTTCAAGAATTCACTTATCAAAACCCTGTCATTAGGTTGATGTATGTTGTCATCTGTGGTTTACACCTTAAGTTCATAGTTTGAGTCATAACAGTTTGTTAAAAATTATACTGTTAGACCTAAATAGTGAATTGAAACACATACCATAAAGTAAAAAATAATCAATTAAAAAGATACGGACAAATATTTTTGTTAAAACCGTTAACGAATCAAAGAGACTTAATCATATTTTTATTATGTCTAAAAAGACGCATTTTCTGAAAAAAAATGTGTTTAGCGAAAGTTAAAGTTTAACCTATGTTATTAAATATTTTAAAGAAATGTTTTTTTATATGCATAATTGTTTTTACCACTTTGAAGGCTTTGCATTAAATGTGTTTTCAAATGATGTGCAATAACAAAGTAAACTCTTTAACAAGGTTAAAACGTGAAAATTGTATTTTTAATTCGTACTAAAATGTACAGAGGTGTCAACGGTTGGAAGCAAATACACAAATACATTAAGGTGTTCGGATACAAACGTTTATAAATATTTTGTCAAAGGTAAAAACCTTATGTTTTCTTCAATGAAATTGAGTTATTTCGATATTTATTATAATTCAAATGCCATCTAATTATTTCTGTCAGTTGTTGGTGATTCAATTTCGGGTATATCAGCAATCAAGATTCCAAAACCTCGGACCGACCACAAATACAAGCCCAACTTTTGTACAAAGACTATTTGCCTTTGTAAGTATAAAGTAGACCTAAACTAACTTATTGTGCTTTACTGTGTTATTACAAATAATCTTCCTGATTTTGATTATAAATATCAACAGGTTAATTTATCTTAAGGCTATTTTAGTTGCTAAAAAAACTCATAATGTTATATTTATTTTGGTTTGGGTGTGCATTAGCTATTTGTTAAGTCACTTGTAGTGTTGTGCAATAGCAGAATTTGAAAACAGGGACGCTTTTTATGTGTTGGATTATCTATTCTATCACACTAACCAAACGGTAAATGGAATCATTTTTTGAACATGATGACAGAATGGCTTCTTCCGCAATTAGAATACAATTCTGCGAATTTAATTCTGCAATTGGATGGTATAACTCTAAATTACCACTTGGGTAAATAACAATATGCTCCCCATCAAGCGATAGATTCTAATCCGAATAAGGATGATTACGCACTCCTGAACTTCAATAATCAAGAATCAAGAATATTTTATTGTCTTAGAACACAACATGTGTAATTGACAAAGTCATGAGCCTTAATTGTACGACTCTCCTGGCTTCTTGACCTCCGGCTATCACCCGCTGTGATTTTTTCTTGTGGGGTTACAAAAGGTAAGGTGCAAGTTGCACACCATTACCAGATTATCTGAGATCCAGTAATGGATCAAAAATGCCATTGAAACAGTCGTCAATGGGGCAAGAGCTTGAGTACTGATTGACATTTTTCGTAACACAACGGACTCACATAAAAAATATAGAGTTATCAGTATCAATGACAAGACTTTTAAATTTTTTTATTTTTATTTAATTATAACATTTTTCTTTGTATGACAAATAAAACAAAATTTGATATATACGCTTTAAATTATGAACATCTTTAGTAATAACCCTGTATCTATAAAATTACAAGCTCATTTATTCAGAAACTACGTGAAATGGCGTCAATCCAATGAAATTTAGTAAAATTAAATACTATATAAAGAATTAACAGAACATATACAATAACAGAATCATTACCTTCAAAACTATAAGCTATATGTTTAAATCAATTGGTTTTTTTCTAAACTCTCTCAATGTAGAACAACTAGGCACGGCAAATGTGTGGTATACGATACAAGAGAGAATATTGTATAAAAATAGTATTACTCTAGTCGTAGCTGTGCTTCAATATAATGTACATTCAATTAATTGGGTTAACTTAGTGACACAAATAAAATTGAAAAAATGTCAATTTCCTGTACTATGCAGCAAATATAGTACATCAACCATTACAGATACTATTTTTTTTGTTTTGTTTCAATCTTTCATCAAATACAAAACTAGAATAAAAAGGATACTGAAACAATTTAGGCCTACCTAATGACAATTCTATTCGATTACTCTACGATTTACATATTTTACTATCAAGTGGAAATAATGAATAAAGCAGAGCACTGTTCGATTTACATAGATGGCTGAGTTTAAATATTTAATAGAGCATCTGAATATTTATGGTGGGTTTAATTAAATCCAGTTCGTTAGTTTTATAGTCTATAGATGATTTCCAAATTAATCAAGTACCATTAACAAATTTATTTATTATCACTATTATGTTCCTAGTTTAAATATATGAACACTAGTATCAGTGTTATACATGGTTTTTTTTAATAAATTAGTTTGATACTGTATGATCAAAAGTTTTATTACAGTTTTTTACAGTCGATTTATGACACTTATTTGCACTTATATCAAAGTTGAACTGATTGTCTAGACTTCAATTTCTATATCCTATCTTTATAATTCAATAAGTGTTTCGTCTGATACATCCCTTTTCTCTCGACCTATACCCGGTTTTTAAGGATTGATGTGTCATTTTATTGGTGTATGCTATAGCTCGTGTGCGAATGGCGATTAAAAAGACCATTTCGTTTCGGGCTTCGGCCCCCTCGCCTTTGATTTATTTATAGAAGGGCGCTTTAAAATGTTGACCATCTTTCATTACAAGAGGTTTAAATGTGAATTATACCTTTAACATCAAATTTCATCCAGATAATTTTTTAAGTCAAAACGTAAACACAAATATATCGCCTGTCACTGCATAAACAACATAAATATGGATAAAACTTTCAAATTCTTTTATTTTTTTTTTTGTGAAAATGTTCTCCTTGATAGTTTAATGATGAAAGTCATAATTCCTTCCAATGTACTGTTGCTGAGTTTCTCACAAAAAGAAAGAAATATATAAAAATATATTACTAAGTGCGCAATTTCTGAATGTGCTCGTCTTCCATAAACCATCACGACTAAATTAAATTTATAAAAAATTACAACCAAATTATTACATGGGTTTAATAAAACCCTTATAATGGTCTACACAAATGGCATAAGATTTTGTAAAAATACTGTAACTTCAACAATATTTAATATTTTTCTATTGCAGATCTATGAAAAAATATAGAAGTCAAATATAAATGACAGAGATTCTACGGAAGAAAATAGTAAAAAGAGGAACACTGAAAGACAGATGTGTGCCATTATTTATAATATACGAGCAGAGGAACAATGCTGACATGGACAAACTGGCTTCGTAAAACTTTACTCCTGAATGCGTTTATTTCCTGCATTACGAATAAACAAAAAATCTAAATTTCAGATGTACAATTTCTGTCATTGACTATGTATAAATGTCTGGTTTCTAAATGGAGTAGCAAACTGAGTTGAAAGTCCAATTTATAAAGTTTATTTTCAACAAGTTAAGCCTAGTACGGTAAATGAAATTTTTATTGGATTTGTGAAAAAAAATAACAAAACACGTTTCATTAAACCATTGTCATAAAATGCGAATAGTTGTCTGTCAAAGTTTTACAGTTATTAAAAGCATTAATTTAGCATTAAATACAGAAAGTATTAGCTTATAAACAATTATTTTCAAGTTGAAAATTGTTTAAAAAAATATATATATACATCACTTATTTAGAAGGTTTATGGTATTTAAATTTTTAAACAACCTAGTTGCTGGTAATAGAAGTTTACTGTTGTCTGGTGACTTAAGCAAATCTTTAATCTCTATATATACCCTTTTTATGGTTATTACCAGATTTAATACAGAGTTTTTGCAACATAAATCTTACGGTAAATAAATACAGTAAATAAAATTGTCTTTTATTTAGAGCGTTTTTCATGTTACAAGGTTTTCAAAATAACTCGAGTCATATTTGTATGACAAATAACGGTAAAGGCTAAACGCTATTTTGAAGTTGACAAATTTACGTACATTACGTTACACTAGGGGCCGTCCACAAATTACGTCATCGCTTTTTGGCCATTTTTGGACTCCCCCTCCCTAAAATCATCCTACCATCAGAATTTGTCTGACCCCCCCCCTCACGGAAAAATGACGTCATTTTTAACAAACCTCCGATATAAGTAAAAATAATGCTTTTTAAACGCTACCTGATAAACTAAAAGAAATTGACCAATCAAATCTGAATTTACCTTCAGAAATAAAGCCAAAATGACTTTCTTAATGGAAAATAAACTATAAAACAACTCCTAAAAATAGTCTAATGTATTTTATGGATAATTATTTTACAATTGTTGAGTTGTGTTATAATACATCATTGTTTTACTGTCAAAATTTGATATAAAGCATCATAATTTAAAATGACGTCATATCAAAGCCGACCCCCCCCCCCCCTCCTTGCACATCACCCTAACGTCATTTTCAATCTGGACCCTCCCACCCTATTTTCAGATGACGTAATTTATGGACGACCCCCAGGATAGTTCAACTGCATGAATGAGTGTGCAAAAACTCTCTAATAATAAACAAAATACTGTATCCAACCTCTCTCTACCAAAAACACACATCATAGCACTATGTTATATTGAAGATATCAAATACAACAACGTTAAATGAGTAATTAAAAATAAGGGTCATGTTCACAGGTTTAACGAGCCTTGAGGTTCAGTTACTGATACTGTAGTAAGATGCACGAGAATAGTCCGATGGACATTTAAACAGCTGTGTCCTCCACATCTCCTCTCGCCCTGCAATACTGTCACTTTTAGTTATGTTTACCATGAGTACAGTATAAAAACTTGTTTCTTAATTAGTCTAAATGTGGCAACAAATTCATCATCTCTTGTTCGAATATTATGGTTCATTATCATTTAGTTCGATTTTCGTTAAACGCAAGTTGACAGTTTGAAACGCTCTTAATCTATTCATGTTAATGTAATATAAAATACTACTAAATTTTTGCGGCATAACTTTTCTATTTAGGAGTTTCCTTAAGTGGATGTTAATATTTTGTATTTTACTATGAGTTATTTTATTTTATTTGGCCACAGATGTGTTTTATGTGCA
The DNA here is from genome assembly GCA_030545055.2 of Neoaliturus tenellus. Taxonomy (NCBI): domain Eukaryota; kingdom Metazoa; phylum Arthropoda; class Insecta; order Hemiptera; family Cicadellidae; genus Neoaliturus; species Neoaliturus tenellus. The sequence goes on from CM061536.1 coordinate 92,798,605, forward strand.
TATGCGAATGAAATAAGCTACTCAGTCTCACCTTATTTTTCATGATGTACTTCATTAAGTGTCCGTTATATCAGCGGTAAGTTCATACTGTTCACAAATAGTATTTGTAGAATTTTATTGTGCTGTATAAAACCGTATAAAAACTTAAAAGGTCAAAAGTGGGGATATTTAGAATTTGGATGTTTGTATTAAATAGAGTAGAAAACTTAAACCAAAGTATTTGACAAACATTTATTAGCCCACATGACTCTGATTTAGATGTATGATAAGATTATCTTGTTCATTTTGAATTCAAGTTTTTTCATAGTTTCGCACTAACATGATGTTTACAGTTCCCAAAAGTGCATGGTATTGCAACTAAAGTGTACAAACTGCATTCAGATTAAGCATCCTCTGGACAACGACAAATTTCTCTTGGCTACAAGATTAATTTTTCTTCATTATTATTCAATAAATTCATCAAATAGTGACGACTGTTTTCCAGTTGTAAATATAACATCTAGTCAAAAGCAGACGAATTTGGCATAAAAGTGAGCTTCAATGCTAGTAGGCAAGAAAATAGCAAAATAAACCACACTGTATTTTGGTGGCTGCCTAAACGACTACATTTGTTCACAGATCATCAAGAGATCCATATCTGGCCTCCATGCAGAAATAATTTTATACACATAAAATGTCATTATGCAGGTCAATAAAAAATATATATATTACCACTGATATTGGTGTACCATTAAAAGTACTTTTCCTTATTCTAGCGCAAGTTAATTTCGAATCAAAGGGTGTTTGAAGTGTGCCCAAGACAAGGGTGGTTACTGGTTACTCCCCGTCGAGGTTTGTACACACAGAGTTAAGGCCACTGGACCGTAAAACTGAAACTCGTGCGACACATACATTCGCCCCAAACAGCCCCTGGCGTCTGTTACAGACACTTTTGCTGCCTTTAAGGTTTAGTTAAGTCACATTGATCTATTATACTCAATTATTATATACTTGTTTACTTGATTTTTATAGCATAAAAAGGTTGGGATGTTAGGGATAATTTGTTCAGAAGACTTAGTTTTGTTAATGACACTCGTTTTGTTGGTTGTTTCATTTTCGAGTCTTCTTATGGAAATTTACACGTGATTTTAAAAAAGTCGGCTAGCAGTTTAAAGCCGACTATAACATTGTCATAACACTTTAAAAAATACATCAGCTATTGAACAAAAAATGAATGTAGCCTAATTTAAAAAAAAAAAAAAAAAAAAAAAAAAAAAAAAAAAAAAAAAAAAAAAACATTACGCACATGGCTTACGAGAATCCCATGTAACTACTAAAAATTGCTAAGTTTAAATTTCAATGCGTATTATAAATATCACTATGTAAGATCTATAGTTATCATAAAGTAAATTAAGATATTTTACCAAAATAATAATGATGCCATGAGAACTCTTTCAAAAGAATTAAAACATATTTCTGCTGTAACCAAACTTTAGTGAACATTATTTTTTCGTCTAGATAACATTTTCAAGAAACAAACCTAATGAGTTCCTACTTGAGTAGCTTTACGTCCGTGTACTCTCTCTTTCGTGTGGGTTGTGCTAATTAATTTCGAGTGTAGTCGGTTGACCGTGTCTTGGTTGACATTTAAAGCTTGTCGTCGTGAAGCTTGGGTCTCTATATCCTTGGTGAAAGCACTGAAAAAGGTAGTCAAAAGTGGGTAATGTAATAACTGGGGTATTATTGAATAAACGGTAACTAGGACTACCAAACAAAAAAATCTGTTTATTTAAAATTTGATAAACGTATTGTAATTACTTAATTGTTTATTACAACGTAACAAAAAGATTATTGGAATATGTAACCGGTAATTAGTTTATATCAAAGCTATAAAATTTGTAATATGATCAAAATCATATTTCATTGAAAACAGTAGACATATCTTTTCTCTAATGGGCCTATTTTAAAGTTTATTGGTCCTTTTTAAAGTTTGCCAACACAGAAGAGTTAGTCATCCACTGATGAATAGATACAATTAAAATTAATGAAAATTTATATCAAAACACAACTAAAATATTTGGGAAATGAACAGTTGTTATGCCAAGTGACAAAATGATGGTATTCATATAGTCAGTAGTAGTCATAAATGATTCCTTTTAGTTTATTCCCGTAGTTAGTAGACCTACATATTTAAAATTAAATATTTTCATTTGCCCTGAAAATTGTATTTATATATATCAAATTCAGCCTTTTTCTGCGTAAATAGATCAACTTTAAACTCAACCTTCTTTTACAAGATGGTGCTCATCCTGTCAATTAGTCCATTGAAAATAAAATAAATTTTCCCGAACTTTAAAGTTTATGGTAAGTTTTTCGCCAGTAAAATATGTATAAAAGCTGTGTAAGCTACGAGTAGTTTCTTTATGATTAGCTTTTTTTCTTTATATTTCTTTATACTCCCAATAAATATGAAATTATTTGCAATTCGAAACAACACTTAATAAACGACAAAGCCAATATTTTTGCACAACTGAAGGCTAATGAAATTGATAAAGGGCAAAGGGCTGTTGGGTTTTACATGAAAGGAAGACAAATTAATAAAATCGTTCGCGCCGCAAGGGAGGGCGCAATGTCATGGCAACACCCTATATGACTGACCGCTGAATGTCGCAAGGCTTCCGGGCAGTCGATGGAGCAAAGGGCAGCTAGAATCACACTTGGAAACTGGCATCTAATTAAATAGTAGTTTTCATCACTAGGACGGAAAGTGGTTTTTTTCTGTGCGCAATCGCGTTTTACGAGCGATTAAGTTTTTTCGTTTTTAAGTTTTCAACGTTTTTCGCCATACTGTAAAAATATAAAATGAATAAGTAATTTTTAAGTAAAATAATTAAAATTTCATTATCTGTTCACGTTTATTAGCTTACTTCCATCTTAATTTAAATATTCTTTATAAACATGATATATACTACGTTGAATTAGAGAAATGTCATTAAAATTGTAGTCTGCAAATCGTTTTTTTTTTACGTTGGCCTTATTTGTTTTGGATTACTATGATTTTTGCTTAAGAAAAAACAACTTTTTATCATTCTGCACGAAATCAGCCTGTTTTTTGTTCTCTCAACTGTACCGAAACCGATTCTTTTTTTCCTAGGACTGAAAAATCATCTGGAGAATTTTGTAGGTCCTAACACTGAAAAGTCAGCTGTTTGCTATGTATATTATTAATCATTTATTAATGTTGAAGAGCACAATTTTGAAATTCAAACGTTATAAAGAGCATTGTTTGTAAATAACATAAAATGTAAAAACTAACTTTGTAAATCTAACCTCGGAAATACAACTTTATAGTTAACTAGCTGTTTCCCGTCACGGCTTCGCCCGTGATTGAATTTATTTCTTAGGTAATAAAATCTTTAAAAGAGCAACAAAATCTTCTTCCTCAAGAATGACATTGAAACAACAAAGTACTGTGTGTTGAGCCCTGAAGGAATTTCGCAAAACATTTTCTTAATGAGAACCATTGAGCAAAAAAGAAAAACCATGTCAAATTTCAACCCCGTAGGCCCTACAGTCATTTTAAAATCATGTAGGGCGGAGCCCTAAAGAATTTCGAAAACTATATTTGCAAAGCCGTTTCTAAGTGAGCACATATTTGCAAAACGGAGCATCCACGTTAGATTTTAATCCCTTAACATAAATGGTAATTTTGATGTTCTGTGGGGTGGAGCCCTAAAGTAAATTTGCTAAATTGTTTCTTAGTGAGCAACTATGAGCAAAGAGGAACGTCCATGTCAACTTTCAACCCTGGAGGCCCTAAAATGTTTTTGAAGTCCTATTAGGCAGAGCCCTAAAAAACTTCGAAAACTATATTTGCAAAACAGTTTCTTATTAAGCACCCATGAGCAAAGAGGAATGTCCATGTCAAATTTCAACCCCGTGAAGGCCCTAATGTAATTTTGAAATCCAGTGGGGTAGATTCCTAAAGTGCTTTAAGAACTATATTTGCTAACCCTTTTCTTAGTGAGTACCCATGAGCAAAGGGGATCCTCCATCATATTTTAACCCCGTGGGCCCTAGAGTAATTTGAAAGTCCAGTGGAATGCAGACCTAAAGGGCTTCAAAACAATATTTGCAAAACGTTTCTTAGATTAGATAGATAGTACCTATGAGCTAAAATTTCAACACGTAGGCTATACAGTAATTGTCAGCTTCTTTGAGGTAGAGCCCTGAATGATTTCGTAAACTATAATGGTAAAACAGCTTCTCAATGAGCACACATGAGCAAAGAGGAACGTCCATGTCAAAAGTTTCAACCCCGCGAATGCCTTAATGTAATTTTGAAATCCGGTGTGGCGGAGCCCTTAAGTGCATCAAAAACTATATTTGCAAAACAGTTTGTTAGTACCTATGAACAGTAAAAAAGTATATAGTAATAAAATACGAAATAAAGTAAACTGCACTTAATACAACCAGAGTACACCACACTAAAAGTAATAGTACATCACTCTAATCTTGACAATGACAAACATAAATAAACATTTTATCTCATACCAGGTTACTTCTATGCTTATAAGCATTTTCTCGAATGAATCATCATGTGGCAGATGTAAACAAACCTAATTCAATTTCCACAATCACATGTTAGAAAACAAAAATGTTGCTTCCATAAGAATTACATGGTAACTTTGAGGACGTCTAGGGCGTAGCCCTTTGTGAATATTAATATGAAAATAGTCAGACTTTAATATTTTGAGCCTAAAGAATCAGTATACCAAATTTCAGTACTCTAGCTAGTCGGGAAGTTGGAGAATTAGTGATGAGTGAGTGAGTGAGTGAGGGAGGGCTTTGCCTTTTATAGATATAGATATTTTTAATGATCAAAAGTCTGATTTCACATTATGATAAAAAAAAAAAACGTTATTCATAAGTCGGAGCAAAAGTGTCTTTTTGATGCTTAATCGTTTTTAAAATCGGCTGCGCCTCGTTTTTAAAACATGATTGCGCACCAAAAAGACCCACTTTTACCCCTAGTGATGAAAACTACTATTTTAGGTTAGTGCACGGAAAAAATTAACAGATGTTTTTTTCGGTGCACTTTTAAAAGGCTACAGAAAACGCCAACTTTGTGGACTAAATACAGGCCAGAAAACGGCTGTTCTACGTGCATTATGATGAAAATACATTTCAAATAAACGATTCGGCAGTTATTTCTGTGTATAAATTTCAGTTGGTTGATATTACAATTTGTAATTATTCAGTCAACTGTATCATATCTAGTACTGTAATAATATTAAATGCTGTAAATTGTTTTAGTATATATAACTGGTGGAAGGGTTTAGATTAACACAAAGGGTGAATGTCGTTGGAGTATTACAGAGAACTTACACCCTAACTTGTCCACTCATAACCAAATTCAACAATAAAAGGTGCTTGTCTATTACGAAATGCATTGTCGGTGAACCAATGATGTAGTACGAGTACATTATACTGTATTACTATTACTAATTACTATTTTGGGACAGGGACCTCACATAGGGTAGTGGATATTTATTTTAACCTGGATATGAATGAGTGATGAAGGTAGGACGATTGTAGCGCGATCTTGTAGTCTTGTAACTGACTTAGGTCGACATTCTCCTTAGACTGTTAACTAATAGATAACGCATATAAAAAAGATAAAGCATATATTTTGTATTGTTTTTGCTAATAGCCCAACAGCCAATGGTATCTAGGGAGCTAGTTTGACGTGGGATCCGAACCACAATTTCGTCCCATTAAAAAATGAGAAATAGAAACTAATTTTTAATATTGGCACAGGAGTGTATCCTGTGAGGTTGGTATAGGAGGATCATATATCAATATACGAATGGGTCTAATTATGAGGATGGTCTTTATAAATGAATTAGTATTCACTAGTGCGGACATTAATCCCCACTAGGGAATATCACATAAGCAAAGCATCGCTATCCACAATTGAGGCACCGAGATGCAAAGGGGTGTAAGTGACAAAATTTAAAAATCGCAGATAACCAGTGAAAATTATAGTGGAAACAATGTTTTATTTGGTGGTAAAGAGATGCAAGTGCTAGCCTTGACATGTGCTGACATCTAGCGGCGTAAAGAAAAACTACTAACTGAACGCTTCATTTTGTTTGGTGGCAGAGGGGGTTAGGTGCACTTACACCTGTTTGTTTCTATTGTAAATGCCAACAAAATATGCATATTCTTTAGTTGCAAAGGGGTGTAAGTAACATGTTTGGAAGTAAAAAGGTGTAAGTGATTGCAGGGCAAATAAAAAAAAAATTACCATGCCAACAATTTAAATCACAATTATTCCAAACTGCATATTTAAACAAACAAATGAATGCCAAAGTTAAGTGTGTAAATAGCATTTTTATAAGACATACGTAGAATTTACAATAAGACTTGAACTTTGAATTAGTTTTACACAAAATCTTACTTTGGTCACTTGCACCCCTTTGCATCTCGGTGCCTCAATTCGTGACCTCCAAGTAGCTGGATTACAGGATGAGGCCACCGTCCCAGTCTAATGACGAGACTAATAAACGGTATCAGTTAACTGACACATACTTTCTCCCAACAATGTAAAAAAGATGTTAAAAGCTTCAAACATTAATGTCTTGATGACTCAGTCGGATAGCTACCGGCTGAGCAGCGCTCGTTTGACCCTACGCGCGTATGTGACTTTTAACAACGTACTGCGTTTACCGCTAAACGAAAAATTGAATTGTCTCCGCAACCACTTGACGTAGAGCAATAATTTAAAATACTGTATTATTTAGTTTTTTGAGCTTTATTTAATGGTGATAAGTAAAATTTATTTCGAGACAACAACTATTTAGAAAATTTAAAAAATTGATTTTTGAAACACTTTTTACTCTATAACTTTTGAACGCGAGTTTTCCCGGAGATGCGGGTGGTGTCATTTTATTCACCATTTTAAGCTTAATAAACCACAAAATTTTAATCAAAATCGTTAGAGCCGTTTTTGAGAAATTTTGATTTTTGATGATTTTTGAGGGTTTTTGGGGGTAAAATACCCTTAAAAATCAAAAATTCAAAAAAATGAAAAAAACGCCTGGAATTATCGTGGATTTGGACCTATGTACCAAATTTAATTAAAATCGGACCATTAGGGCATTCTCTAGCTCTGTTTACATCCTGACACACACACACACACACACAGACAGACATCACTCCGAAAACCACTTTTTTGGGCTCAGGGGGAACCAAAATGGATAAATCCACCAACAACTCAAATTCGAAAATTTTGACGAAAACAATACTTTCTCCATATACTATGGTATAGAGGGAGAAAGTAAAAAGCAAGATTACATCTAGGTAAGCCTTCTTTTAATAAGTAAAGTCTTAATGACTGGACGAAAATGTAAACTTGTCTGTATAAAAACATAATTATACTGGCAAATGTTTCTATAACCTATTTATGTTTCATATTATCAATTTGTATGTAAAATTAATTATTTTTGAAAAATTCCTGGATAAATTAAAATAATTGGAGTTTATATTTTAAGCTACTAAAGAAAAAGATTTGAAGATACCAATCACTTATTTATTTATTTATTATCTCTCAAAGTTAATCACCATTTTTACAAAATACACACAAACATTTGGTAGGCCTACAATGAAAGTTAAACAGCTGTATGTCCCAAAACCCTAAAAAAATTTTACTCCAGCTACTATCTAAAGCCGTATTTTACTCTTTGGAATAGAGTACTAAATTACAAGTTTTTACCCCAAGTTATTTGAATACTTTATTTTTCTACCTAGGGGAAACTCCACTTTTTTGTACTACGGGGCTAAAGTTAGTTACATAAGAATAACATTAAAAGAGAGATTAAAAATAAACATGAGTCACAGTCAGCTGATACTTGTATTTGTTTCGTTACTCTTTGTTTACTAATAGCAGCTGTAGCATAAGCCATTCTGTCAGCAGTGTATTTGTTTACATTTTACTATTAACCTAAGAAGTCCAACAACTAAGTGTAAGAATTTTGACAACGCCTAATTTTTTTTTTATATAAATGATATAGCCTACCTTGAGTGATTTTTACGTTGATGTGACTGATCCAGCTTGACGGAGCAAGGGATCATATGAAGGTAAAGTTAAATTATATACGGTAGGACTATTGTAAGACCTACATGTTATTCGTGTAGGTGGAGAAAAAATTGTGTGCGCATCAAGGCACTAAAGTACTTTTTCTCCCTTAGGGAAATTGTCTCAGGGAGAAAAAGTTGTACTTTAGTCTCTAGAAGCACAAATTACTATAAATTACATATTAATATATCCCAAAATCAAGCCACTGATGAAAAAAAGATGCTGTATGATATCTAATCAGCTTTACATTTTATCGAACATGAGGATTTTAGTTCTCGTCAGAGCGTGTGCACGAGATGACAGCATATATACAGCCGCTGTAGCTCACATCACCGGGAGGACCGAGGCCACTGGGTGTCGAAAGAGATTCACTTCTCTACCTACAACAGACTCGCTGTTACAACCAGATTCACCATGCTTTACCTGGATGGTGGACATGGACACTTACACTGCAGTGGTCGAATTTGTTCTCCTTTTGATTCAAAATTTGACAATCAATTTTCGTTCATTATTTTTTTGTGTGGTTGGCTACATAATTATTTTCAGCTCTGGAAGAGAAATTATAAATAATAGTGTGATATCTACAGTGTGGTTCTACGTGAAAATCATTTCAAAGAACTAAATTATATGAAATTTCTAACAAGAAGTGTCTTTATGGAATTTTCCTAGGCATATGGCCACGTGTTATCACGATGCTTGTCTCAAAAAAAGATTTTTACAGCATTTCGACAAGATAATTTTGTAATTTTATACAAGATAAAAAAACATAACAATATAAAAGAAACTTTAAATTGATACTTGAGAAAAATACAACATCAGTTTCAGTAATTATCTCAGTTTTTCAGAGTTGTAATTAAAGTAACTTTTACATTCATAATTGATGCTTGAAAGTTAAACTTAGTTTTAAAAGTTTCAAGTGTATTTTATTAGTCTTAAGAGAGGATTATGCATGTAACAAACAATATACACAGTTTACAAATAACTTTAGGCATATAGTGACATTATGAATGCAAATAACTTTTTATTCTCCTTCGTAATTAAGTACTTCAAAACATAGCTAATAATGAGGTAAATAAGAAGACTACTCAAACATACGATTTTACAATACTCAAACGCACATTGAGTTTTACACAAGTAAAAACAAAGTATTTTGATTCATATACACAACTTATCTTTTTGTCACTTAACACTAGTATGAAAAACCATTTGGGCTGTAAAAATAATTAAATAAGTGAATTAGAACCTACAAGAGTATTTTTTTACTTGTGATTTTAGTTAATTGTACTTTTAGTACAATGAATTGTACTTTTAGTTCATTTCAATAAAACTTAAAAAAGTGTCTTCCGGCCAAAAGAATGGCTTTTCTCAAAATCAAACTATAACTACCAAATAAATCTTTTAAGTTAACTGATGGATGTTTGTTTAAGTAACTAAAAAAATTACAAAGCTCACATTTTTTTTTTTTTAATTCTTTGTTATATTTAACTATGTTTTGTACTTTGTATGCCAATATCAATAAAACCAATTTTATAAAAAATATTTGTATTAATATTGCAATAGATTTTTGATTTAATTTTGATTTGTGCTTTTTATGCAGACGCTGCTGAAGGCAGCATTGTTGGCATAATCTAATTTTTATGTGTTCTGTACTCATTATTTATTATTTTGTATTATTTATGTTTTTATTTTATTTTTTTTTACGAAAACACTGATCAGCTACTGGTTTTAGCCCAGCGTAATTCCAGATTAATTAGCAGAGAAAAGTTATATTAATTGATACAATTTAGTTGCTGCATATTCCATATCTTAAAACTAACAGTTTTAGGGACTTTATTCGCAGAGAAGAGTGCTAAAATGAAAATTTGAAACGAATATTTTTTACTGAGTTGTAACAGTTTTATCTTAAAATAGGTGTTGATAATACATCAAACATCTTACTTACAGTGTTATACGTATTTTTTCAGCGTACAAAAGTTTACAATATACTGTAGTTATTATGGAAGGCATGGCCTTGGTACAGTCATCACCTGCTAGAATTGATTAAAAATAGTTATATTCACTTCAATGGTGATCGTTAAAAGCTGATACGTGCTCTAGATTATAAGTAAACCACATGTACTGTTGTAGGAGTATAAATAAATCCATGATGAAAATGTCGATCAAAACACAATCAAAGGTGGCTTTTAACCATTAACTTGGTTTTTGTTCTATTATAAATATACTTGAAAATCGTTTGTTACAATGTTATAAAATCTATCATTGGTTTGCCTATGATTGTCAAACAAAATTTTACTTAAGTTGAAAAAACAAGAATAATGACTGGAATTTTAAAATTATTTACAGTGGTTTAACGCTCTTCGCCAAAATTGTTATATTGTAATCTCGATTTTTAAGCAATGGTGTTAGTTTTACTGCCACACTTTCCTTTGAGATGAGATAGGTTTTAAACATTTGAATTATTGAAAGAGTTTTAACAAATTAAAAAAGTTTGGTTGCATTAAGAAATAACAAGTAATCATACAATATTTTTAATCGATCGCTTGTGGTCTCTTTCTTTCACTGAGTGCAACTATACAGAAAGACAAACATACAAACACCACAACAAAAATCATTTTTACATTAAAGATATCAAGGAAACGTTTCCGCCAATAACTACTGAATGAAAAATGTTGAAGAAAACGGAACAACTCCATTTATAAAATATGTATGGTTGATGAAGTCAAAATCAAAAGAATGAATTTGGGATGGTACTTTTGTAAATAATAAAAATAAACCAAACGGAAGGAAGGTTTTTGCAATGATATTCCATTGCGGTTTCCGCCGCCTGTCGCCAGTTCTGTGCAAGTAGGTGTGACCGGTTCCTTAACTTTATACCGTCGGGCCGTCTGTCCTTTGTTGTCTTCATTATCCCTAACAACCAGTTGTATCTTCTGTCACATTAGTTAAACCACCTAATAAACATCTCCTCGAGTTGTTCTTTGTTCGGAGCGAAGTTCTTTGAATTGTGTAACAATAATAATCGTATGGCTTTTAGTGGAGGGAGATCAGCAATTAACTGATAGTTCTCCTCGCCTGAAATGCCTGCACTTTTTTGTTTTCTATGCAGGTTATCTCCGTTATATTCTATCCAGGTTATATTTGAATTGTGTATAATTTAATCTCCGTTAATTCAAAATTGGATGCACAATCTATCCACAAGTTCGTGTCAAGTGAATATCTCTTTGCTTTTACGTTAGGCATGTTGTAAAGTATGAAACGAAATGGGCCTTCATAGTAATCGGCTGACTTTACAAATTGCAAACTTTATCCAAACAAACATTTTGTAATCAATTGTAGACTTTCAAGAACACAAATAAAGGAAGAGTGTTGTAGAATGAATAGACAATTTTCATGCAATAATACTAGTAGTCTATGTTTTGAAAATAGTTTGGTTATTGTTCCAAAATCATTCGTTAGTTTTTTCTTTATTACAATCAATGAATGGACCCAAAAATATAAACATGGTGATTAAAATGTTGTGTTATATGGATAATGTACAAAAACCCATGGAAATATTAATATGAGTTTCAGAAAAAAGTAAATTATTTCACTATGCGTCTTTTTTCATTGCTAATTTACAGGGTCTAATACCAGACGATCTGTTGGCTATAATTATCCCTTCTGAAAGCATATGAAAAACATTCCCATTCAAAATAAAATACAACATATTTTTTGGATTTACAGCCACTTTAAATGTGGTTTATGACGACCTCCTGACTAAACTCCAGCAAACCCGCCATAAAATTTAGGATTTATGTCTTTTGTCACGGCCTTTTGGCAGTTATAATATCCGTTTGCAAACGTAGAATTGGCGTCGACTGGTCTTGTACTGACGACTCGTATAAATAGTCTAATCCTTTTTAGCACTAAGGCAATTTACTAAATAACATATGACTGAATTCTTCACAGTCAATACTAATTATTTTCATTTAATTAATATTGTCTAAGTATGTATTTGTAAAAATCGTTAAATGTTATTAGAAAATCTGATAATTAACTAGTTATTTAAATAAATCAAATTTAACTTTGAAATATTTTTTTGATCTTTCAAAATGTGGTACAAAAGCGAGAAAGTTATTAAAGTCCTTCGGGTAAATGTGCTTTGTTTATGTTTTTGAATACTGCCTTGAAAACGAATAGAAACAGAAGTCTTTATCCATATTAAAATATAAACACGAAAAATATCTATCTTGCACAATAAAAAGCCAATGACCAAAATACATTTTGTTCAATTAATTAATTATAGTAAAAAAGTTTTTTACCATTTAAATTGTCTTTTAAAGTTCAACTTACACTTTGTCAACACAAGTCTTGAAAATTATACTGGAACTTACCTGCAACAGGGAATAAAATAAAATATTATGTATAATCAAATTATGATAACTTAAGTATATTTAGTAGGGTACAAAAATAACATAATAGCAATAGGTTTTCGGTGAAACTACCTGTGTTTCCACTTCTCAACGTGTAACTACTTCACAATATAAGGCGAAGAGATTATTTTGAAACAATGCAGTCCAGAGAAAATTAATGGGAGGTGGAGGGTTGTGTATCCCTTTGTTGTTTGACAGTTGACACACCACTCGAACTTTGAGTTAGAAACTTTGACAATTGTATTTTCGTAACTCGAGAACGAGAATGTCAAGTTAATTACTGGTACTTCAAGTACAACACCGATTAATGTTTTACTTGTTTCACATTTCTGTTTAGCTTGAAGTGAACACTATTTGTAGTTCACATTTCCCCCAAGGTATCGTATTAGAACACTTTTTCATATTATAACTTTAATTTTAAAGTAATAAGAACTGTTGTACTTCTGCTTGGCAAGTTGGGTAAAATTTTTAACTCTCCTTCCCCATTAAACCTAAGGGCAAATGTTTGCTAAAGATAAAAGAGCCTTTTACCCGACGTTTTAAGCAATGAGAGGGGATGCTTCAACAAACGCAGTTCCTCCCCAAAGGAGAGGGGTGTGCACATCACACGCTAGCCTTGACATGGCGTTCCCATCAGTCAACTTATCACATGCTTATCATTCTGGATCCCTTATAAAATAATACAAGTTTTCTGGTACTATTTTTAATAACTAAACTCAACTCAATAAACTACCTTATATTTTTCATATATGGACAATTTTTCAGGCAGGAACTTCAATTTTTTGTATAATTTTATATTTATGCAATCGGTTATTTTGTCTTAGCTCCAAGCGAAATAATTTCTTCCATCATTCTACACGCTTCCATCATAACAGCCGTTTTGTCAACTACCACATATAATGGAATGAAATTTTAAATGATAGGCCTATATATTTAAATTAGTAATTACTTGTATATATTTGCTGTATGATGAAAAAAGTTGCCCATCTTGAAAGTGTTTTTTTTTTTGCGATTAATCGCTATTTCCGAGTTCGTAAAAAAAAAACTTTCCGTCATAGTGGTGAGAACTATTAATTATTCCCATATAAGAGTAAATGTAAAGTGTTAAATTAGTTCAACAAAAATATTTTTCAATACTAATAAAAACCTACCTTCAGGTCAAGCCTATAGAACGAGTAGTTCTAGATTGGTGATGGACTATACAGAGATAGAAAATAAGACGGGATGGAATAAACAGGGTGTCCCAAAAATTGTGAGGGGCTATACAGGACCTGATTCTACATGCAAAAAAAGTTAAAAATGAGGAATAACATTGTTCTGGTTTCGGCTTAGCTTAGCCGTGATCCGCTATTTTTTTTTTACACATATTAATTTTTAATTCCGTGAATGTTCGTTGTTTTTCATATTTGGCATGAACCTTATAAGAGCAATGTCCATTTTCAGGGGAAAAATATTTTTGTCCCATGTGTTTTCAAAATGGCTGCCATTTTAAATTTTTTATTTTTGTATGTAGAATCTCGTCCTGTATAGCCCATCACACTTTTTTGGGACACCCTGTATACCAATTCTATACTCTTATCACTCACTTTGAAATACGCCTGGAAAACATCGGCATGTTAAGAGGTTAGGTAAATATCAGGTTTTATCAAGGTACTCAACAAAACAAAACAAAATATAATTAAGTAGCTTAATAAATAAATTAATGATTCAGTTCAAAAACAAAAGAGTGATTTTCACTTTTCTGTTATAAATGTACTAAAATGAGGCAACAAGCTTTATTTCCTCTGTAATTCTTCTTGGTGTAAAATTTAGCGATAAGTCAAATCCAGATAAATTTAGACACTTTGCACACTTCGTAAGTTTCTCTATATTATAAAAAATAAAAATAACAGACCAGAAACATTAAACCAGCAAATAAGAGTAGTCCCTTTCTTTACAATGCCAAAGACTTGTGCAAACTTGTGAAAAGGAAGCAAGTACAAAAGGGAGCAGGAAATATTCCTTGTGGCTCTTCTAATTAAAGTCACAACTAACCAGGAAAGTTATTTTATATCTTTGTCGATTTTTTCCAAACTAAACGTTTTGAGAACCCTTTCTTCTTTTTGAACTACAGAACTCTCACTAAAAGAATTCCAGCGTGGGTTGAAACCAAAACACAATATGAAAATTTAATTAAAATGTTCCTGGACTAACCCATCAACCTAAAATTAATTCCCTTGTTATTGTATTAAAATATTAAAGTAAATAAACAACAAGTATAATTAACTAGAACTTAACAAGTTCTTAAACTTTACTTCCTCTATTCATTGTAACAAGAAGTTTATGCCTGCATATTATACCCCGTTCAAAAAAAATGTGCGGTCGAAAGACAGAATTTCATTTCCCACCACAAGGAAAATTCCCTCAATACTTTCCTGAATTCCCCGATTTTCCTCACAATCAGATGTTATTTTAGTTTGGCCCTTAAAATTTAGAGTATAAAATAGCGCTAATGATCGTGTTACTTCCCCTACTTGCCGTTGGAAGCGCTTCTTGTTACATCTCAAATGTCAAAATTAGAATGTTTGTTTACGAAAAAATCAAAACATTGGCATAATTTGACATGAGATATTAACCAGCTGTGGTAATTCTCAGTGATTCTGATTGGTTGGATTCTTGGCAGTGGGAGGAACGGGAAAAATGGGGGAATTGAAATCTGCGTTTCGACCGCACATTTATTTTGAACGGGGTATAATAATCTATTAATTGTTTAAATTTAAATTTAAACTATGTTTTCTTTATGGAAAACTTAAAATAATCTAAAACTTCTTATGGTTACATAAAAAGCTACTAGTTAGTTTTAGAGTAGGCAACTAAAAAGTTGAAAAATTAAAAGTAGCTAATTATTTCGCTTATGTGAAGTAATGCATTTAAAATGTAGTTTTCAAGCCATTTTTTGTTTACATTGGCCTTATTTCTTTTGGATTAGCAAACATTTTTGTCCAAATTTTGATGTTAGCGCACGGTAAAAATGAGCAAATGCTTTTAGCGCGTTCACTTTTTAAGGCCGACTTTGTGCACTAGGACCAGGTTTGGAAACAAGTGTTTTGCTTTCAGTATTATGAAAAGTAACGTTTAGTCGCAGAAAAAAATCATTGACTTCAATAGAAGTTAAATAGTTTATTTTAATACCATTTATCTAAATAAAGAAAAATCAAACCCCTAGTTATTTTTTACTTTCAATGTTCATCATCCTAGGCCAATATGTGCGTTGATCTATAGACAGAAATGTACCTAAATGGATTAATGAAAAAGGACAAACCAGAAGTGCACTACTCATGTTTAGGCACTATGCAAGTGCTATCGACCGGGATGGAACTGGGGACCATTGGCTTGAGAGATCATAGCCTGAGCTACCGTATCATGGACGGTAAAATCAGCTTATATATTTAGTCTAATATATTTTGTCTAAATTTTAAACAGTTTATCTATATGTATATTTACTATTTATTTTAATGATATCAGTATTTCTATCGATCAACAGTGTATACATGGCTTAAATAAAGTAGAAAATCAATCTTGAAATTGTAAAATTTAAATCCTCGATATAAATATGGTTGCACCTTATAACACTCTGTATTATGTAGCTTCATACCCCAAAAATCAAAGTGATTTTTTTTTACAAAAGAGAACTATTTATTTACAATGCTAAAATAAAATCATGGAAATCAAATGTAACATATCACGTATCATACAATTATCTTTAAATTTAATGGAGTATAATGATTTTAGTTCTCGCCAGAGCGTGCGCGGGAGACGACAGTTTATATACAGTCGCTGTAGCTCCCAACGCCGGGAGGACCGAGGCCACTGGGTGTCGAAAGAGATTCATTTCTCTACTGTAAAATTATATATCTAAAGACCAATCTACGACCCGCATCAGTGGGTCGTATTTACTACATCTCAGTGGCGGAAATTGTTCTCCTTTTATCTTACAAATTCTACAAGTAATGTTTTGAAATAAAAAGCAAAATATCAGTGGTTGCATTTAAATTGTATAACATAAAACGGAAAATGTTAACAGTTTGATTTATGGCCTGTTATTGGCTTGGTATAAACGAATACAAAAAAGTTTTCTTTCCACTCCCTTGCTAAAATTGTTGAAGCTACAGACTAATGAAATCTCTGCCAAGCCAAAAGTTTCATAATATTCAAGAATTTCTAGAAGTAGACAGTGTTTTTGACAAACCCGAGAAAATAAAAGATAAAACCTGTTACTCCATAATTTTTATCAATGGAGCTGGAGAACCTTTGAATTTCGTTTTGATTTGTCCTGAGTCAATAATGAGACATCAAACTATTATGAGGGGTAAAAAAAAAAACTTAAACGTTTTTTGTACATATAATACATACAATGTACAATAGGTATACTTGGAAAAACCTAACAGAATAATTTTCTTTAAAACACCGATATTAACTGGTATGCGATCATGGATTGACAACTATATTGTTAAAAAAATAAACGAAATGTTAAAAACATTTGCCCCTTTGTTAAAAACAAAATTTTAATTGCGTTATATTTTTAGGAATCAATAATTTATTCTAGAAGACAGTAAATTCCAATTTGCCTTTGGAATGCATTTTATTTATTGCATTTAAAACACATATTTCCAAAATACCAGATTAAGGCTGTAAAGTAGTAGGGTAACGTGACACTTTGGTTTAAATTTCTCCAAATTAGCTTTAATGTGTTATAATTAATTGGCTGGCTATGAGTTTGGGTTTGTAAAAGAATCCCTTGCCTAATTCAAACGTAGCGTAGGCCTAAGTTAGTAAACATAAAAACAAAAAGGCAGTAGAGATAAACTGAACTAATAAATAATATGTCTCTAACATCAATATTTGCTACTTTTTACTTATTTTAATATTATATTTTGAAAATATACACGAGTGAAATATAATCAATTATTTTTTTTTTTATTTTAACTTCAATCTATTTTAATCATCGGTGAATAGAAAGAGGTGAAAAGTATACAAAAAATATATTAAGATTGTTTAAATAATTTTAAAAATAATTTCAATTCTTTAATTAACGCAACATTGGTTTGCTAGAGTTAATTTAGGCACAAACGATTTAGTTCTCGTATGAATGAGCGCGCGAGATGACGCCATATATACATCGGTTGTAACTAGGCCTTCTGGGAGGACCGAAGCTACTGTGTGTCGAGAGAGATTTACTTCTCTACCTTTGTGTAACGTTGCCCTTTACCACCCACTTCTTCATCCCAGGACAACTTTAAAACTGGTTTATACTAGTTGCGAAGTTGACATTGGGTACAGCAAACGAAGTTGTCATAACACTGTGGTAAGTCTTTTGGCTGTCCACTATGACAATTTCCCTTCCTCCAAACCCCATTCATGTTCAAGACAGCGGGGGGTTAATGCGAACCGCATGGAATCCCTAGCTGGAATATATGTAGACGGCAGGGGGTGAGTAGAAATGCTATGGGCATGAAAACCCCTAGCTGGAACATATGTTCAAGACAGCAGGGGGAGAGGGAGTGCGACGGGCATAGAAACTCCTAGCTGGAACATGAGTGGACAGTCTGTCCCGTGCCTCACCCTTTCTCTTCCTTCAATATCCCATCCTTCCGGGGGCCTGCGCAAAATGCCCATTTTGAGGCAGACGTGCTCAACGGTTCGGCCGGGGTCTCCTTATCCACCAATAACAACAACAACCCACTTCTTCCTGCAGGAAAGTGGAAAACTTACACATCAGTAGCGGAATTTGTTCTCCTTTTTATGCTGACGTAAATATATTGCAAATCCAATACAGTGGTTTCAACTCATTGTAGAATGTCTGTCAAAGTCAGGAATCATTTTGCAAACTAAGTAAAAACTACCCAAAAACAATAATTCAACATTTAAAAAGGATAAACTAAAAATGCAATTCTGATAGAAGCATTGATCTAGAACAATCCATAAATATTTATTCGCCTCACACTGAAAGATTATCTTGAAACCGTCATTGTTGTCACGAGAACTTCTGCAAGTGTTCTTAGTTGTGCCAGTTTTTAATTAAGTAAGTACCTTAAGTTGTTTGAAATAAATCACGAATTTAAAATCAAATATAATTAAAAGACAGTCGAGGAAACTATTTCGATAGGCCACATTGTATTGAATTATTTGCTTGCTTTGGTCGCTTGAGTAGCTAATAAAATTTGGTCCAATGGTTGAGGGTCAGTCTGTTGGCATGGTTGGCATCTACAGAAAATTTCAGATGCTATTTGACTAATAAAAGTCACTATGCGTTTTATCTTTTTATGCGTTTCATGCGTTATCTTTTTATTTTTTATGCATTTTATCTTTTTCAATAGTACTTCAACAAATGTACTATTGAGAAAAGATTACTGAGTAATATGAATCGAAATATACTCCAACAATAATTGTTATCGGATTATAAATTATTACCACCGAGCAATATAGCTAGAATTTGTAGTAAGAATAAAGATATAGGAAATAATTTATTTCAAACCCCTTCTTAGTCGCAACTAACTATTGCATTAATTTTGTACGTACAATGACAGCAAGAAAATTTTGGGAAAACTTTTTTTGATTGTACCCTTACAAACTGTCATTGAAAAGATCACAGTTTTCTACTGAGTGAATGTTAATATGTTAATTTTTTAAACTAACAGCTATAAAATAAGAGAAAGGTTCATTTTAATAATTAATTTAGCTACCTAGGGGCCGTCCATAAATTACGTCATCGCTTTTTGGCCATTTTTGGACCCCCCCTCCCTAAAATCATCCTACCATCATAATTTGTCTGATCCCCCCCCCTCTCGGAAAAATGACGTCATTATTAACAAACCTCCGTTTTAATTAAAAATAATGCTTTTTCAACACTATAATATAATCAACTAAAAAATTTACCAATCAAATAGAGAATTAACCTTTAGAAATAAAGCCAAAATGACTTTCTCAATAGGAAAATAGACTATAAAACAAGCCTTAAAATAGTCGAATGTAGGCTATTTAATAGATAATTATTTTATAATAGTTGATTTGTGTTAGAATTTATCATTGTTTTACTGTTAAAATTTGATATAAAACATCATATTTAAAATGACGTCATATCAAAGCCGACCCCCCCCCCTGCACATCACCCTACCGTCATTTTCAATCTGGACCCTCCCCCCCTATTTTCAGATGACGTAATTTATGGACGACCCCCTACATTAATTTATTTGGATTTTTCAAAACTCGCTACAACCATGCATTTATAAAGTATACAAACTAATTTTTGCCAAGATATGTAAAAAAACATTTCAATAATAAAATTAGCTATATGTATAAACACACAAATACTTTAGTTCTCGTATGAATGAGCGCGCCTGATGACACCATATATGCAGCGGCTGTACCCTACTATTATGGAAGGACCGAAGCTACTGGGTGTCGAAAGAGATTCACTTCTCTACCTTTCACTGTACCGTGTAACTTCAACTATACCACAGAGCAAATTAGTGGACACCTACACCCTAGCAGCGGAATTTGTTCTCCTATTTTTACTTTTTAAGTGGATAGATTTTTAAATTAATTGCAATCGTTTGAAAACGGATATTTAAAGTGAGTTTTGGAATTTGTTCTCCTATTTTTACTTTTTAAGTGGATAGATTTTTAAATTAATTGCAATCGTTTGAAAACGGATATTTAAAGTGAGTTTTGTATAAGATACAGTGAATTTTATGTACCGTGTATAAAGTGTGGTTGGAAAGTCCCCGAACGGTGAAATATATTTTTTACCGCTCTAGATATAGTAATGGGACTTGGTATATCAATAATAGCCATAAATGCATTTGGTATAGTAAGCAACAAACCCGACGTTAAATGGTTGAATATTAAGAAAGTAATTGCATTTTTAAGTTTTACCAGTATGATTTCAATGGAAAGTTGTGTTTTGCCTGCCACGTCCGTCTCGGTCATCCATTTGAAGTCTAGTTTGTGGCATTGTACTCAGCTAAGTGAGATCTTTAATTGGATACCAAACTCGACCTAGCTGCTATTTAATAGGGTGACCAAACGTCCCGGAAAACCGGGATTCTCCCGGTTTTTGGTCATGTCATGCGATGTCCCGAAAAATTTCATCGGGACGCCCTAAAGTCCCGGAATTCGGTTTAGGGGATCTAAAAAATATTTATATATAAATATAGGCCAGTTGAAATTTTGACGGATGGTACGAAACGGAAGTGTACTTGCTGAAAGCCATCCCCAAGAATCTTTATAATTAAAAAAATGTGACCGTGTGCAATCTTATAACTATAACTTACTTAAGTTTCAAATAACAAAGACATGATAACGAACGCCAGAAGCAGTGACAAATATCCTTCTGCATGGCCGATCATTACCATCAACCACCTGTGCCGAGTAATATAAAGTGTAATATTTACTCATTTGAACTCTATTATTATTTAGGTATTTTTTTACATAGATACTGTACCAACATTATAATCAATGAATATGTATTCATTGTTATAATAGCCAACATTATGTAGTCATTATGTTATCAATTAAGCTATCGTAATTTAGTATTTTCATTCGATGACAAGATAAAATTTTAACAATGATACATTAACATAGAGGACTAGTACAAAGGATTTAGGTTTAGGAAATCCATGAAACTTTGCTTTTGAGTGAATCTGATTGATTGATTTACTGTAATTAAAAACCATATACTGTACCATGAATCAATCAGTTATTATTTAGCCTAATTCTTATCCAGGAAACATTGGACCAGTTGGTCGGTGTACGGCGTGGATATGGGGGGGGGGGGGAGGGAAGGACACATATTCGGATCTGTCCCGGTTTCCTCCGTGAATGATTTGGTCACCCTACTATTTAAGAATTTTGTTATCTCCTAGTGGGCCGTCTCCCTTGAGAATTAAAAAGTGATAATCGCTTAAAAAAGTGGACATTTATGGATATTTATGGTTATATACCAAGTCTCATTATCTTATCTATGATGGTAAAAAATATATTTCACCGTTCCGGGACTCTTCAACCACACTGTATTTTTTGGTGAAGTCGTTAACTAGCCTTGAGTGTTTATGAAATACGAGTTTTATCTTTTTAAATGATATAAGTTAACCACCAAATATCTGTTGTAAAATTATTAAATAGTTAAGTTTAATTATAATTTTACAATAAGTTATAAGGTTTATAGTTAAGTTTTTACTTCAATGAGCTGAGCAATTCGTCATTTTATTTTATAAACAGCAAAGTTTGTTCGATCACGTTCGATTTAATTCTGCAATGGAGTTGTAAAAATAAATAAATAATATTTACATATCTTACCAAAATAACCATTTTTTACTTGCTAATTTGAAACCATTTAAATTTCTGTGATTTGCTATAATAACAAGGTATTTGTGCTTACCCATGTTAGGCTTTTTAATTGACCAGTAGTATTTGAAAATAGGGTGAGAACTATAACCTAAATTTATGTTCCGGCGGATGATAAGCTTAGCAGTTTTGCCCCTCTTCCTAATCCTGTCATAAATATTTGACGACAATTTTGTAAAGAGGTAACAGTGCATTAATCGGAGTGAGTTGAAATTTTAGTTGATTGTTTTTATTCTCATGTTAACATGTGCGTTTTTCTCATATTTTACTTTCAACAGCTATTTGTATTTCAATAAAAAAGTTCCTACCAGTATTGATCAAGTGGGAAAGTAACGGAATTTAAGGGATTGTAGGGTCCTTTCGTTTGGTTGGATATTCATTTAAGAATTTACTTTAGAAACAACTTCTCACCGAGCTCTACCCAATGACACCATAAGCTTTAAAAAGACTATAGGAGTTCCTTGTACAAAAAATTTTCACATATTAAAAATATGAAGCCTATAGGTGACTTAAAGAAATGTGTGGAAACATAATAAAAACTCAAGCCAATCTGACCAATTTGACCCATGAATTCTATAAAGTTTAGGTAGTTTACACTCTGTCAACTTTGTACAGCACCAGCTGTGGCGGAGGCGGATGTGAAACACCTGTCTCTTATCACCACTCGCGACTGATAACACCAAGGTCGTTCTTCTGATGTCACAATTGCGTTGGAGTACCGCGTATGGCAGGGGATGTCTTGTGCAAACGTTTAAAAATATTAAAATAATTAGAGGTTTACTTTTAAACTCTTCATTGAGATCCTTCTGGATTGTCGTAGACTGTTAAAATTTTATTGCAAAAGTTAAAATAAGCCATTAAGTTATCAAGTAGTTATCAATTAAATATCTCTTAAAATTATATTTCGAAAACTATTAATCGCAGTTCATTAAGCCTTTATAAAAAATCTTCTTGCTGATGACGATATGCCATATTTTTTAAGGAGGGAATGAAAGAAACATATTTTATTAGAAATATATAGTTTTTCTCAAATAATATAGTAAAATATGACACTTCTGTATAATTGAACGTTATCTATTATAAAGCGTCGAGATTTCAACCGACACAAAGGGTAGTAATGTCTTTGGTGTAAATCATTCTCGTCATTTGAGAACGTCCACCCTAACTTTGCCATTTATACACCACATTCATGTGTAAATGATTTCCATTAAGACAGTCATTGTTGGTTGACTAACGACAAATATTAGTAGTATGCGTAATAAGTAAACGCTAATGTTATTTGCTGGAAGGAAATAATGATTGTTCTATAAACATACAATCATTAATATGAGTGAAATCTGTAGTAGGAGTTCTTTACAATCGAATTAATTTAGAAAACTATGTTCTAGGAAAATTTCAGGTATACACTTTATTGATAAGACACTTTATAATAGTTACACACAATACTCAGATAGGAGTGCTATATCTACAAGGATGATACGTTTCCCGTTCGATCGATGGATAATTTACTGTTATACTCGTATACCATTTATTAAATATTATCAGTGACAGGGCTGTTCGAACAGTTTCAACAACTCAATTGCCAGGATGAATTAAGAGTTTTACATCACCAAAATAACTTAAAACGGGATTGTAATAGATAGCAAAATCAATTGGTCCAAAATCAGTATGTCTAAACAGTTTAAACATTTTCCTCCTTTTTAATTGTATCAATCAAAATTATTTTTTTCTTTAAAAACTGAACAATAATTTTAAAGTCATGTTTGGTGTTTTACGATGCATTTGTAAGTTTGTATTATGTACGATATGCAAAGATACTATTGAAAAATTAAATATTATGTGACAAATCATTTAAATCAGAGTTTAGTGTTGGGTGTAGGCTATATTGAAAATACAATGTATGTACATTACTGAAAATTAGATTTTCCAAACTATTTGAGCGTGCGATAGTGAAATATGCAAAATAGATTAAAAAAATGTAAAAAACGTGTTTGCAAAAGATTCACCGTATTGATTTACTGCGAAATATCTTTACTTTATAGGAATATTTATAAAGGTCGTTAACATTTGTACCTAAGATATTGTACCTAAGATATAGATATTGTACCTCAGATATTTAAATAGGTTTAATTTCATTAGACCTCATAGCAAACAACTCTCTACATTGGACAAATTTATGAAATAGTTTTCTATTATGTGTAAGAATATCAGTCTACTGAATGTAATCGGGAAACATCAATAAATTCTAATTAACTGTAGAGTTTTACAGAGCATAATGATTTTAGTTATCGTCAGAGCGCGGGCCCGCCGCACATTGGAGCGAGGCGAGGAGCAGGCGAGGTGCAGGCGAGATGCAGGCGAGGTGCAGGCGAGGTGCAGGCGAGGCGCCGCTGATTTTGTAATACACGTGTTCAAATGGAGTACCGCACATTGAGCAGAGGCTGCGCGCAGCCTCTGTGCAGCCTCGCGCGGGCCTCCACGGCGTTGTAGTTGAAATACAGTTTTCCTGCACCTCGCACGCGCCTGCGTTTGCCCTCCCGTATTTTTATATGGACAAATTCGGTATTGTGTGAGCCAAGCGAGGAAACCTCTGTCACTCCTCGCCTCAATGTGCGGTGACACGCCAAAAGTCCTAGCTTCCGCCTGCACCTCGCCTGCGCCTGGCCTCGCTCCAATGTGCGGCGGGCCTATACAGCCGCTGTAGCTCACGATGCCCGAAGGACCGAGGCCGCCAATGTCGAAAGAGATTCACTTCTCTACCTATTGCTCTACCTTGTAGAAGCATGTTAAATAACACCTCAGTGGTGGGATTCTTGTTCTCCTTTTAGTGAATTTTCCTATTTGTAGATACGCTATTACGTGTAGTAGTCACGGTAAGACCTAAGCCTAGGACCATGATACATTTTTCGTTTTGAGGTCCCTAAAAGCCAAAAACCCTGTCGTTCAAACTGATATGTATCCATGAACACGATCCTATTTGTCCGTGAGCACGATAACTTTTGAACGTAACCTCCGACATTTGGTACCGGGGTGTAAGCCAGCATCATCTACTTGAATGAGTTCGCGAACCAGAATGATCGGAAAATAAACTATTTTAACAAATCCTTAGAATCAAATTTTAGTGATAGGTATAACTAAGAGATTTAAATCGGTTTAAATTTCATCAGAGCCCATAGCAAACAACGCAACATTATACAAAAACTATGGAATAATTTCCCAATATAAGAATATCCGTCTACTAAATGTAATTGGGAAACATTAATAAATTCTAATTAACTGTAGAATTTATCGAACATCAGGATTTTAGTTCTCGTCAGAGCGTGTGCACGAGATGACAGTATATATACAGCCGCTGTAGCTCACAACGCCGGGAGGACCGAGGACGCTGGGTGTCGAAGAGATTCACTTCTCTACTCTCTATAGTCTCACTGTTACTAATGTGCTCCGCCTTGTAGTAACATGGACAATTACATCTCAGCGGTCGAATTTGTTCTCCTTTTCATTTTTAATTGAAAGCTCGATATGACCGTTTTTCAAATTAGAATTGTTGGTGAAAATAATTATAGCCTACATTTCAAAAATGTATAGAGCAATGTCTGCATGCATGGTTGTCTAAGTTGTTAAGTTTGATTACTTGTCTAAATTTTATGACATTTTTTTCAAAGGTGTGGTTGTTGACTAATACCATGCATATTTTCACATATGGTTGCATGAGTTAAAGACAATTTTTTTACGTATGACGAAAATATAATTTTGTAAATTAAAGTTTAGGGACGAAAACAAAACGAGATGGAGAACTTAGAATTGTTACTTGGAAAAAATACACCTTCAGTTTCAGTATTTGACTAAGGGTTTTCATAATATCAGTGTAATTATTCTAACTTACAGAGTCTCAATTTATGGTAACACAGGTCCTGCTCAATTTACTGGAACTTACCTGCAACAGGGAGTGATATAAAAATTAGTACAAATTAATTGTGATGTAGTTATAACTACCAAGTGAAACATTAAAATGAAAGCGACAAGCTGTTGGTTGGGCATTTCAGGAAGTATGCGCAACTACCACAAGCAAAGGTGTTATTTGAGCAAATTTAGTGTTATTTTACAACACTATATCTATCATCACCGATAAAATTAGTGGAAGGTTGAGAATTGTTGATCCTTTTTGTTGTTTGACACAACTCTCGAACTTTGAGATAGGAACTTTGACAATTGTAACTTCGTAACTTGAGAACATAAAGTTAGTTACTGGTAATTCATGTTCAACTCGTATATGTTACCTTATATAAACTATTTGTTAGCTTGAAGTAAAGATTGTTTACGGTTACAGTTCTTCCAAGATATTGTACTTGACATTTCTTTTAAAACGTCAAATTATGCAATGTTATTTTCTATTCAGTAAATTCCCATATAACTTTTTTAAGTGGCTCTTTTTATTCTACTATTACGTTGGATATAATCGCATTAATTTTTTCAATATTTTTTGGGGGTTTCAAAGCCTCATTCTTCACATGTACCGTACACAAAATGAATTATCCAGAGCGCTTGTATTTTAGCAATTTATGAGTTTACATTTCTTATGCAATTAATTTGTGCACCCTTATCAGACTCGGACTGGCTCATTGAAAAGGGCGGTGGACAACCGTCGCCGAGGGCGCCCATATAGGCCTACATATAAACCTTATGTTGCCGCTAAATTTGTCGTGAGTTTCGGCAAAATTTACTTTTGCGAAAACCTCGTCAAAAATAAAGTTAAAGAAAAAATATCATTGAGGCACAATGTTTGTTTAAAGTTACTTGTTGGTGATGGTGAGTTTACGTTGTTTAGTAAATTATCGCGGACATTTTCCATCACTGATTAGTAAATTACAAATTCACGACGTTTCGGGATCTGGAATCTGATCCCGTCTTCAGGTGGAAGAAATACCTGCACGACCTCAATACCTAAAACATAACTAAGTTAGTACAAACACACCAGGTGAACATGGGAAGTCCAAAGCCAAATCTGAAATCAGAAAAGACAGTCACAAAAATTAAATTAAACACTAATAACTGCACAAAGCTTAAACAGAAAACTGTGAAAGCAGTCAAACAAAGCACATAAAGTGAAAAAAAGACGGGATCAGATCCCAGATCCCAGACGTCGTGAATTTGTAATTTACTAATCAGTGATGAAAATGACAGCAATAATTTACTAAACAAAGCACAATGTACCAAGAAAAGCTTAGTGGCTTAAGTAGCTTGTTATAGAGATGTTACAGAGTGAATCAAATCATTTGCTTCCCAAAACTCTTTGCTAAGAAGTTTTTATGAAGATAAAACAAAGTCTTTTGAGGAATAATAACGATCAAAAATGTAGTTGAAATTAACAAAATTATATAAATTATTTTTTATTGTTTTAAGCTTGGGACATTTTATATTGTAGCCTATGTTATTTATAAGAAAAACACTTAAAATGCCGATTACGATGATGAATTACATACTTTAAAAGTTGCATTTAATTTGTTTTTCCTCCTTAAAACACGTGTTTTCGCTCTGCTCAGAATTAAGGTTGTGCATCCAATTTTCGGCCTCAAATTTTTTGGTGGTAAACTATATGACGTACAGTTTTAATTTTTTAGTTTGGACAACTACATTAAGGGCTATTAATGTCATCAGTACTAAAATCTACATATTTTGGCACAATTCTCAAAAGAAGTCTATTTCGTCTTTAAAGTAGAAATTTCTGTAGTGTATGTAATTAATTCATCTTTTTAAACCAAACATAAATTTAGCTACAAATAAAATTAATTCACTGGAAATTCATTTTTCATCTCCTTATATTCGTTAACAACTGATTCTGAAATGCAAATAATTTCTGCAAAAATGACAAACCAAAACGAGCTCTACGACCATCTGTAAACATTGTGCTTGACAATGGTTTAATGGCGGGAAACAGTGATGACCAATGACTGGACCTATCGGAGGGGCACAAATAGGGGCTTATAAGATTCCAGGTTTATTAGAAAAAATCAGTTACGCCACTGCTACTCATCTAATTATTCTGAATAGTTACTGAATAATTAGGTAGGTAGGTAAGAGGGTTATGAAACATTTACTGTATTTATCATTCATACAGGGTGATTCAGGACGAAGTGCAGAAATTTTGAGAGGTGATTCTACACATAAAAATAAACAAGAAAAGTCATATAAACATATGTCCTAAAATACTTCGTTTAGGCGCTAGCCACCATTTTGTTTTTTTATACGTAATAATTTTTATCTCCATAACGATTTGATGGATTTACTTCATATTTGGCATGAATCTTTATCACAACAATGTTAACTTTTAGAAAAAATATTATTATTTTCCTATGTGTATTTTCAAAATGGCGGCCATTTTAAAATTTCAAACTCAAATTTCTCAAAAACCGCAATTTTCATCAAAATTTTATTCCAGACAAAAATGTTGACAAATTTAATTATCTAAACAATTATACCAAGTTTGTAAAGATCCGACAACAAATAACGGAGTTATTGAGTTTTTTCAGAAAAAAAAACATAGATTTTGCATTATAAATCTTGTAAATTTAGGTTATTTTAACAGAAAAATCTCAATAACTCCGTTATTTGTTGTAGGATCTTTACAAACTTGGTATCATTGTTTAGATAATTAAATTTGTCAACTTTTTTGACTCGAATAAAATTTTGACAAAAATTACGGTTTTTGAAAAATTTGAGTTTGAAATTTTAAAATGGCCGCCATTTTGAAAATACAAATCGGATAATAATAATATTTTTTTTCTAAAAGTTAACATTGTTGTGATAAAGGTTCATGCCAAATATGAAGTAAATCCATCAAATCGTTACGGAGATAAAAATTATTACGTATAAAAAACAAAATGGCGGCTAGCGGTTAAACGAAGGATTTTTGGACATATGTTTATATGTCTTTTCTTGTTTATTTTCATGTGTAGAATCACCTCCCGAAATTTCTGCACTTCGTCGTGAATCACCCTGTATATGCATTTGAATATTCTTACCCCTAAGACAATGAAAATATTTGGTGTGAATATTTTTGTTACTAGGTTGGGCGCTTTTGGCGGCTAACCGCGAGGGCGCTGAGGGCGCCCGAGGGGGAGGGCGCACCGGGACACGTCCCGGTGTCCGGGCCTGCACCCTTATTTGAGATCTCCAGATTTAAGACTTCTATTTCAACTAAGGATTCGTAAAGAATATGAAAACGCCTAAATGAAAAACCTCATAAAATATTGAAGAACTTGAGACTAGTGCAGATAATATAATAAGCGGGATAAAAAGAGCCCCTTATAAAATAGTAGTCTGGGAATTTGCAAAAAATAGAACATGGCATTGTACGAGTATAAATGTGTTAATGGTGATCTGTTTGAATACCATAAAGCTGAACAAAATAATACCATTGATATTCTTTCAATAGTTCTAATAAATGTAAATAACAAAAATGTATAATAGATAAGTGTTGTTCCTTTGAAATATTCGTTTGAAATTGTGGGTTGCTTTTATATGAAACACCCTCTTCATAAGACTCTTCTATGTAATACAAGATCAATAATAAATCACTAAACATTAAGAGACTAGACCTAAACCATCCCACCATAACATAATTATAATTATATTAGGACTCAAAACATCAAGAAATCAAATTTATTACTTTTGTAATTAGATTTATAATAGTAGTTTTCATCACTAGGAGCAAAAGTGGGTCTTTTTGGTGCGCAATCGTGTTTTAAAAACGAGGCGCAGCCGAGTTTTTAAAAACGATTAAGCATCAAAAAGACCCACTTTTGCTCCGAGTGATGAACATAGTTTTTTTATCATGATGAGAAAATAGACTTTTAGTCGTTAAAAATATTAACTATAAAGTTGTATTTTCGAGGTTATATTTACAAAGTAAGTAATATGTAGTGTTTACATTTCTGTTATTTACAAACAATGCTCTTTATAATGTATGAATTTCAAAATTCTGCTCCTTAACATTAATAATGTATACTAATATACTTAGCAAACAGCTGACTTTTCAGTACTAGGACCTAAAAATTCTCCAGATGATTTTTCAAGTCCTAGGACAAAAAAGAATCGGTTTTGGTACTATTAAGAGAGCAAAAAACAGGCTGATTTCGTGCAGAATGATAAAAATTACTTTATGTGACTAAAAAACATGCCAAGGTAAATCGCATAAGGCTTTCAATCAAGCAGGTTACGAAGAAGTACTCCGATTTTAAAAGTAAAAAGTACCGTACTTTTCTATTTCTAAATGGCAAGCTGGGTAAAACATTAACTCCCCTTCTTCTTTAAACCTAAGGGCAAATGTTTTCTAAAGATAAAAAGAGCTTTTTTCGACGTTTTAGTCAAAGAGAGAGGATTCTTCAACAAATAACGCTTCCTCCCCAAAAGGAGAGGGGAGCTCACATTGACATTGACTATCTCTTGACATTGCCTTCCCATCAGTAAACTGAGCCATCATAGTTAAGTAGTAAGGGACTCATCATGTTTTTAAGGCGTCCCTTATCTATTAACATCCATTGGTATTATTAAAATTATAAGAAGATATAGTGTAATGTAATTACCAGGTCTTTTTATCATGGTCATTTGCCATAAGTACAAATTAAAAAAACAAAAAAAACTACTTTAACCATTTTTTTTTTCAGGCAATCAATGAAGTGAAGGCTTTAATACAAGTTCTCTTTTAAAGCGAATAAATGTGTTTTATCTTGATAGTATAAAAAATAAATAGAAATAAAAATAGAAATAAAAGTCCTGCCTCTCAGGACAGTCTTGTCTTGAATTATTCTAGGGATAGAACTGCAGAAAAAACATCGACTACCTATTGTCAGTCTGACCTGTTGTAGATTCAATACCATCTAGAATAAAAACGATTAGGTAGTAGAATAAATTAATGTCTCGGTAAAAAGGGTGATTTAACACTTACTAATAAGCATTCGGTAATTTCACTGATTTAACAGTGCACTAAAATGAGGTGGCAATAATCTTTATTTACTATGTAATTGCAAAAAGAAAATATCGTTAAAAATAAAAATCTTAATCACAAAAAATAAAATTTTAATCGATGTTTTCTCCTAATTTCGAAAAACAATAAAATATACATCGGTACCTTTCTCTAAAAATAAATAGAGCGTACAAACTAATAAAGGTTAAGACAGAAGTTACGGGAAAGGAAGTACGTACAACGTTCCTCCACTTCTTAATTAAAGTCACAACTAACGGGGAAACTTATTTTATTCCTTCCCTGATAGTAAGACTTTTCCAATATAAAACTTTGTGGAAGCCTTTAATTTGCTTTAGACTCCCCAACTGCCAATGAAAATGTTACGTTTGAAAATGTGATAACTTAAGTTTATATTAATTGACTTTTGTTCATTTACTTGAATATTAAAACATAGGAACAGGGGAATTCAGTTTTAATCGCTGAATTGAGTTTTTGCCGTTACAGTTAAGGAATTTTTTGTTTAGAGATGACCTCAAAATCAATTTTAAATATGATATGATTTGTATTAAAAACGCATTGTAATAAATTCTCCAAAACAAACTCAGTTTGAAGACGATCACACTTATTACTACGTTATTAACATCAAAATTTATTCCTGCTGCTTCTTTATGACAAAACGTTATCTGTTTTCATATTTAAAATTAAAGAAATATAATTGTTTTATTTTTATTCCTGACTTTATATATCTGTATAGTGTACAAAAAATTCAAATAACAATGTATACTATTTTTGTTGTACATTTTTATTATAAGAATATAGCAAAAGGATATAAAATAAAAATGTTCCAACTGGGGAATAAGAAATATACAGGGTTCCACCTTTAGAAACTTTTCCAGGTTATTGCCCACGTCAATATAAGCAAAAAAGTTCCTGTAAACATATGTCCCAAAATGCTTCGTTAATCCGCTAGCCGCCATCTTGTTTTTTACACTAAATAATTTTTATTTCCGTAACGGATCATTGTATTAAGTTGATATTTGGCATGAACCTTCACTATAACAATACCCATTTTCAGTAAAAAAGTTATTTTTTTCCAATGTGTATTTTCAAAATGGCGGCCATTTTAAAATTTTAAACTCAAATATCTCAAAAACGGTAAATTTTATAAAAATGTTACAAAAGACAAAAAAGTTGACAAATTAAATTATCTAAATATTGATACCAAGTTTGTAAGGATCCGACAACAAACAACGGAGTTATTGAGATTTTTCTCTTAAAATAACCTAAATTGGCATTAATCATAGTGCAAAATCAGTGTTTTTCCGCAGGAAAACCACAATAACTTCGTTATTTGTATTTGGATACTTACAAACTTGGTATCACTGTTTAGATAATTTAATTTGTCAACTGTTTTGTCTCTTGTAACATTTTTATAAAATTTATCGTTTTTGAGATATTTAAGTTTAAAATGTAAAAATGGCCGCCATTTTGAAAATACACATTGGGAAAAAAATTTTTGTTTTTTTACTGAAAATGGGTATTGTTATAGTGAAGGTTCATGCCAAATATTAACTTAATACAATGATCGGTTACGGAAATAAAAATTATTTAGTGTAAAAAACAAAATGGCGGCTAGCGGGTTAACGAAGCATTTTAAGACATATGTTTACAAGAACTTTTTTGCTTCTTTTGACGTGGGCAATAACCTGGTAAAGTTTGTAAAGGTGGAAGCTGGACACCCTGTATATCTTTATTGTTTGTTCTTTTACTTATGGAAAAATCCCCCTACTAAAAAATCTAAAAGCAATAAAATGTAATTTTTCCCATGTGGAGACTTTCTTTAAATATCTTCCTTTTTCTTCTTTATATAGGCTAAGTGTGTACACCATACATTCATATACAAGCCAACAAAGGACATAGTAAAAGTAATCAAATTTATTACTCTTATAGTTAGATTTATAAATAGCTTTATGTGACTCGGACAAATGCCAAGGTAATTTGCATAAGGCTTTCAATCAAGCAGGTTACGAAGAAAATACAAGATTTTCCTTATATTAATTATTAAAAGAGAATTTTTAAAAAAATGCTCATCATTCAACCTCCTTAAGTTTTACAAATAAAAAATAAAATAAGCTATTTTATGGCGCACACGAAGCGCAACACTCAATAGAAATGCATTTCAATTTCAAATGAAGGATCCAAATCAAATCAGGAGGCTAATGATAGAGCCTGCATGGACAAATGATTGATTTTGGGTTTCGGCGGGGAATGTCCATCAAAGGCAATCACGGGAGATTTGATACTGCCAAGTGAACGACGAACCATCCCAGGTTAGATTTACCTAGATTAGTTCTACTTTGAAAGCTACGTACGGAGTGGACTGTGCTTTCTTTACTTTTGGTATGCAAGCAAAGGATATGCATAAAATTAAATGTGTAAACAAACCGAAACCTTTTTAAAAATCACATCCGGAGATTGTTAAATAACTAGTAACTTGGTATACTATTGGAACTAAATAAAATATTACAAGAAAGTCTTGAAATGAGTTAAAAAGCGAAAAAACCCTCAAGCCTCGAGGAAGGTTGAAAGGCTTGATTCTGCTAAGGTAGTAACAAGTTTTGAACCCGTACACCCCTGGGGATATCGCATTATGAATAATTTTTTTCCATTTCCGAAGAGAAAAGAGTTTGTTACTTTATTGGAGGAAAAGGCGAAAAGCTTGATTCTGGTGTTCCTCGGCTGTGAAACAAATGTAACTATGTGCAGCAGAAAAACAAGACATTAACTTCAATAGGATTTAATTAGTTTGTTTTTATACCAAGAGGCATTAGTTGTATGTTGTATGAATAAAGAAAATCAAAACCCTATTCATTTTTAACCGACCACTGGCTTGTGAAATCAGAGCTCTACCACTAAGCTACCGTGTCCGATATGTTCAATGATACATTTTGTCTCATTTGTTCCCATAATTTTTTATAGTACGGTATCATATAAATTATATAGTCTTTATATCTTTTTGTTTAATCAATATTTATTTTATATTTAATATTAGTATTTTAAATCGATCAACTGTGTATATGTGCATAGCTTTAAAAAAAACTATGACCTAAAGTCTAAAACTAATCTTGAATAAGTATGTAAATAATTAAACATAAGTTAAATCATAAATATAAATATGTTTACATACCATAACACCATGTTTTAAGTATCTTCATTAAGAAAAAATCCAAGAAATAATTTGAAATAACAACTGAACATCTGTTCTTCTTGAATTGCTATCATTTCTTATTAAAACAGCTGCCTAAAAATTCAATTATCCTTCTCCCATAAGATTAACATTGAAACTTTGTAAGCCTGTAGTGCGGAGCCATGGTGGGAGGGCCGATGTGAATGAAAACTTGATTCTGCTCATCTAAAGTATACTACCTTTCTAACGGTATAAGCGGTTTTCTCCTACGATGCTCCCAAGCTGAGAAAAAGGAGGAAAAGAAACATGCTTGCCTATTAATAGATTTAGATTTGTAAATTTAACAAATCCGTAGCAAATTGTTAGCAAGCAGGGATAGCAATTTAAAAATGCTATACGCATCAATCAATTTCTTTATTAGGCTATCTTTTTTTTTTTTTTTTTTTTTTTTTTTTGAGGGAGAGGCGGAAAAATGCATTACGCACACAGGTGGCCAGCCTGTAGTGTGGGGCTCCCCTAAAAACGAGTTTACCCACTAAAAAACCTCCTCTACTCTTTAGGAATCTAACCTGGAATTGTTTGTCACATTACGTCAGGCTAGGCCTAAATTTGGCTTACGCCCGTGGGGCTCGCTCCTTATCCAGCCGCTCGATCAAGGGATCTGGGCCACTTCACGGTCCAGATCGGTTTTCTTTTCCAGGAGGATGCCCCGGACGAACTGTGACAAACAATCCCAGTTGCCCTCATCCTCCAAAATCTTTTGGCAGACCGAGTCCACCGAAAATGCACCAAAGATTTGTGTGGCCTCCAGGCGGGGCCCTTCCCAACGGGGACAGCGGAAGAATGTGTGTTCCGCATCGTCGGAACACCCGGGCAATAAATGCAGTCCGGTGAACCGGTCTTTCCCATACGGTTCAGGTACGACCGAAAATAGCCGTGACCTGTCAAAAATTGGGTCAGGTAGTAGTCCACCTCCCCATGCCGCCGTTCCACCCATGGTTGGACCTGCTTGATAAGTCGCGCAGTCCATCGTCCTCGGTGTCGTGCTCCCAGCTGTGTTGCCACTGCTGGTAGGTTCGGGAGCGCTCTTCTGTTCTTGCCGTGTCCTTGCCGATCTCGCCTTGTCTCTGATAAATCGCTTTCCTCTCCCCTGCCAAGAGCTTGACAGGGATGACTCCGGCGACCACCAGGACGGCAGGCTCGGACACTGTCGGTAGGCGGAACACACCCGGAGCGCAGCTTGACGCTGAACCCGGGCGAGTCGCAACCTGTAGCACTCCTTATCTAGAACGCCTGCCCACACCTCTGCCCCGTAAAGAAGCACGGACTGGACCGCGGACATCAACAGACGTCTTCTGCTGGATCGGGGACCCCCGACATTGGCCATCAGCCTACTAAGGTAAGTCACTACCTTAGCGGCCTTGTCCGCTGTACGGAAGATCTGATCCCTCCAGCTTAACTTGGTGTCCACCATAACCCGAGGTATTTGGCGGCACGAGTTGATGTGACCACCTCCCTTCCCACTCGAAACGGGACGACGGTGTCGATCCTCTTCTTCGTAAGAATCACGATCTCCGTCTTACTGAGAGCAAGTGAGAGACCGTGATCGGACATCCAGTTGTTGACCACCCGCATAACTCGGTTCAACTTCAGTTGGGCCAGCTCAACGTTGCGTGCAGCAATGAGAGCTGCGACGTCATCGGCGTACCCAACCAAAGTGGTTTCCTCAGGCATCTCGGACCTCAGGAGGCTGTCATAGGCAACGTTCCAGAGATCCGGGCCGAGTATTGAACCTTGTGCGGCACCAGAAGTGACTTCCATCGTCCGCGTTCCGTCCCTCGTGTCATAAATCAGGCTTCGAGAGCGTAGATAATCCTCGACGAGCCGCAACAGATATGCAGGAATACGAAAGGTGTTGCGAAGCGCATCCAACATATCGACCCACCTCGCCGAGTTGAAGGCATTCTTGACATCAAGCGTAACAAGAAGCACTACTCGGCGGGAGAAATGGTTGTGGCTCTCGGCTCTCTCCACAGCTCTCTGAACTTCGGTGACAGCGTCGATCGTTGACCGTCCCTTTCTGAAGCCGTACTGACGGGGGCATAAGTCCCCGGCAGCTTCCACGGCAGAAGTCAGGCGGGAACGGATCAGCTTCTCGAACAGCTTCCCAGCCGTGTCCAACATGCAGAGAGGCCTGTGGGACGACGGCAGCTCGGGATCACCTTTGCCCTTGCTGATCAGTACAAGCCTGGCTGTTTTCCAGGGAGCCGGAAACACCCCTTCTACCAAACAGGCATTGTACATTCTCAACAACAAGTCAGCGTTGATTAAAAATACTTTC